>JAJQKT010000028.1:2365000-2965000 GCA_030512225.1 Rauvolfia tetraphylla
TCAATTGTCCAACCGAGTATTACGGTTTGCTATTGGTCATAAATCCTGATCCAAGCCTCTACACTGTCTTTGTTAAGCCATTTACAGTCTATTTATGAAGTTAAGTAATTGACACAATAGACAATAATAATATAAATAACGCTATTAATAATAAAATTAATAATCATATATAGCATATGAATATCCGTCTACATGAGAAAAATAAAATAAGTATAGAAACAATATTGTTAACAATAATACAAATTTTGTAATCATTACGAATGCTAATAAAAATAAAAATGAAAATAATGAGAATAATAATAATAAGTATATAATTATAACTACAATATAACATTAAAAAATGAAAGTACAATTAATAATACACATTTATATGTTAATACTATATCAATACTAGCAATAATAAACAACAATAATTCTAATGCAATAATAACAATAACTAACATCAATGCAATAATAATAACAATAATAATTATTATTAATAATAACTAATAATATTAACAATAATACTAACTAATAATAACAAATTATTATTATTATTATTATTATTATTATTAAACTAATATTAAATTATCAATAATCAACATCAATAATACAATTAAAGATTCTAATAAACATAATAATGGTAGGGGTAACAATATAATAATATTAATTAATTATATAATATTAATAAATAATTATAATAATAATACTTAAAGTTACAATATAATTAGAGCAATAAAATTTAAATGATAAATGATAAAATAAAATTAAAAGAAGAAAGGGGCAACCATTGAAACTATTAGAAGGGGTCCTCTCATTTTTTCTCCTCATTTTTGGCCATTTTTTAATTATTTTTGGAGAAATACATTAAAATATAGGATTAGTGTAAATATACATTAAAATATAGGATTAGTGTAAATATAATTTGTGGAGGTGGGATAACCTTTTCCTTATGAAGTCCAAATTGCTCACAGAAGCTTCCTAATTCTCTTGACAATGTTCCAGATTCCTTTTTAATTTGTTCCTTTAGGTTTATATCAGTACAGATTTCTACTCCTATGTTGTTTATGAAATTAACTAATTTTCCATAGGTGATAGATTGGTAAGGAATGTCTCCTAAGAAGGCTTCTTTTAATTTTGTTTTGATTTTTTCGGCAAATAAGGGAGGTAAGCCAGAAATAAATCTTTCTTTCCAATAACCATTGTTACAGTCTGGACGACCCATTACTTTGATTAAAAACATATCTTTATACCATTTAAAATCATGCATTTTTCTACATCTTAGCCTTTCTAAAATATTAGAACTACGTTCTTGATATTTAACAGGATCTCCTACAAAATTCTTTATAATTGCATAAATTAAAGTTGCTACAGCATCATCTTCATCAGTTCTTAAAGTTACTGTTTGTGAAGAAGCAGTGCTTTCAGATACACCGGTTGTTATAATTTTCTTTGCATCCATGATATGATTTTTGTCAGTAGTGGTTACATAATTGTCCCACCAAGCTTTAAGCATTCCAGTAAAACCAAGTTGTAAAATCTTAGCACATTTCTTTTCTGAGTTTCCTTTTGCCTTATATGCATTACTGGCCATACCCATGGCTTCACATGTTCTAATAATTTGAAGTTCAGAAAATCCATCGATGTTCCATTCATATATTGAACTTCCATCGAATTGCATAAATTGCCAAGATTCTTCAAAAAGCATGTCAGGCATAGAAGGTCTATTATAATAGGGTTTGGAGGTATAATAATCTTTATTTCTTATTATGTTACCTTTAATTTTTAATTTGTTAATTTGGTTTTCTAATTCTTGAGGATAATTGTCTAACTCTTCTTTTATGTTATTATCCCCTATTACATTGACAGAGGGTTCAACTTCTTTATCTTTGGTTCGTAAATCTAAGTGTGCAAGTCTTTTGGTAATTTCACTTAGTAGTTTTTCAGATTGACCTAATTGAACTCCTGTAGAGATTGTAGGTAATTTAAACAGAGGGGTTTGGGAAGAAGTTGCTACAGGCTTAACTTGAGTGCTAGATTGATTTAATTGTCTATCGGCGACTAAATGTAATAGATTGTTAGTATAATTGTTTTGCTGAATTACTTTGTCTAAATCTTTTGTAGTTACGGTTCTATCTATTTCTATGGTTGATTTAAAAGGAGCTGCTTTAACATGAGTTCCCCTATGAGGTAGAATAATATTTTCTAAAGGAGGATTCATAGCAGAAATTACTCTATTTGACTCAGTATGCCAGTTTAAAGATACAAGATTGATAGTTTTATGATAAATTGAAACCAGTCGAAGAAGTCTATATGCAATCCATGAGACTGCATATCAGAATACCATTGATTTTTGAAAGAGTCCCTTTCGGGGGGTGAAAAATGATCGAAAAAGTGTTTTCGAGCTGAGGCCCACTTATCATGCATAAACCATTTACGGAGTAAGGGTTTGTCTAATACAAATGCAGTTGAAGAAATAGTATTTAACTGTGGATCAATTTGAGATAAAGATGGGGTATACAAATCAGATTGATCATCTATATCCTTTGAAGACTTTGTATAGATGGGAGTTGGAATAGAAGGAGTAAAATCAACACCAGATAATTTGACAGGTTGTTCAGAAATAGAGTGTCTAGATGAAATCGAAAATGAAGAATTTCTATCAAATGAAATTTTTACAGATCCATCTATTTCTTGAATAATTGAAGTAGAAGCTTCAGTGGCTAAATTAAAGGGAGTTGCCGGGCATAAATTATCTAATTCCCAGTCATTTCGTTTTTCCAAAATTGTATTCCATTTGATACGTTTTGGTGTTTTAATTGTAGAATGTTGTAAATTGGCTTCAAATAATAACGTTTCTTCTCTAGGGTTTATGATTAATGCATCAGGAGATATATTGGTTTTCATAACTTTGTAATAAATCCTATAAACTATAGCCAAAATTTTCTCTCCGGGATCCATTTTAACATTTTTGGTCTTAATATTTAAGGTTAATGTTTTCAAAATACCAGAGGTTGTGAGATCAACAGTATAATTAGGATAACAATTACAATAAACTGGTCCTTCTGCAAAATTGGATTCCATTAAAGCTAAGAGAGATCTGTCAAAATCATGATGTCTAGCGTCTCGTAAACAGACTAAAATAGGAGTATCTAATCCTAGACGGTGTAAAGGTTTTATTCCAATTTGTATGAGTCCTATATGAAGGAACTTGTATTTTTTATTCAAAAATTGAATTATTGCTTGTGGTGACAAAAGTTGAATAGCAATATGTTCTTTTGTTACCAAAATTGTATTTTTCTCTGTTTTAATTGCCCATTATCGTGATAAATCAAATGTTTTTGTTTTATAAATTGTATTAATTGGCTGTGATGGTAAAGACCAATTTTTTAATTGTTCTTCAATTTGTGAAATATTTGAAGATTTATGAATGTCTGTAATTGAATATTCTTCTAAATTATATGATGATGATGTTGTTGATGCAGGATCTGTTGATAATGCAGATGTTGAAGACTTTCGTCCAAGTCTAGTTAACCAATTATTCATTTTGTTTTCTTTCTTAAGACAAGGATCTCTATACGCGACGGGACCACCACCGGGACCACCCTATCAGACTTAAAACGGGCTGACCAACGGTTCACAGGCTGACCAACGTCTAAACGGCTTTCACTGCTACGTTTTACAAGGCTTGGCTTAGAAGGGCAACAAATAAACAAATGGGTTGCTAGCCTTGAATAAAATTCAACAACTGATCAATATCATTCTGATCATGGTACAACAACTCAACAGCAAATAATATACAAGATATTTCATTACAAACTTTAATCACACAAATAAAGATAATACTGTGATTCAGTACTGAGGCACCCCAAGGTATACTTGCGGGCTATTAATCTGGTAGTAGGGCGATAAATCGCAACCTCGATATACTTGAATCCAGTTTTATTTAAAAGGCTAATCTATTTAACTCACGTAGAGTATAATTGATACTTGGAATAATATAACCATAAAGCTCTTCATAATCAGCTTCTGGCATCTCAAATCCATACCCATAAAGTTCATCATAAAAAGATTTTTCATAATAAAGTTCTTTTAGATATTCTTTCAAACTACGAATATTATCAAAATAAGTTCTAGAAGGCATATTGGCGAATATATCCTTCGATAGTATTAATAGAATCTAAAACAGGATGAATTTCAAAATCAAAATATACTTGTTTTTCTTCTGGATCTTGAATAAGATTATATATATGAGCATGCAATTTAACTTGCTTGCATAAACTAGCTAGGTATTTTTTATACCAATAAAGAAGATAAAACATAGTAATTTTGAAATTCTTACTTGAAAGTTTGATGGCAGTTCGATTATTGTTTGTAACTTGGCTCTGATACCAGCGAGACCCAGGATTTCGTGTAAGGCTCAAAGGCTCAAAGAGTTTTTGAGAGTGAGAGAAAATGTTTCGAACTTGTATTTCCACTCTTGACATTTACATTATATAGAAATTGAAGCAGACAGATCGAATCTGCTGTTACAAAAGGAGATAAGAATTCATTATGCTTTTGCTAAAGGTCTTAAAGAAAATAGTAAATTGTACAATCTTTTTAAAACTAAATAGTGCATAGTACAATAATTGAGAAATTGCAGCTAATAAAGTTGGGAGAAAGGGCCACCATAGTCGTCGTCATTGTGGAGATATGACATCACTTCATCATCCGGACTGCGCCTTGGTTCATCCTTATCGTCTTCTGAAGATACTGTTGTCATGACTTCAACTAGGGCTTTCTTGAAATCTTTTTCAGAACTTGGAGATGCTAAGAGCGCCATGTATTTTGATTTTTGCATAAGGAATTTTGACTGCTGTTTTGAATCGGAACTTGTAGGAGTATCCAAAATCTTATATTGAGACCACCATTGGAGAAAATTTGGCTGGGCTAAGCAAATTGTTATTGGGCCAATCTTTTGGGTTGATGACCCTTTTAATTTTCACTTTGGAATATGCTACTTCTTTTACTTGACCCGAAAATTCTTAAACTTCAATTGAATTGGATTCTACCAAGATGTACTCATAAAATAGGCGAGAATATTGAGGGTTATAGGATAAAAAATATTCATTTGGATAAAATAATTTTCGGCACAAATTGGGAATCGACAGGATTTTCCATTCAGGTTCTAGGAAACAAATTGGAGACTTTTTTGATTTGACAATATACTCACAAAAGGTAGAAGATGCGGATGATAATTTGGAAGGTGTTTGAGGTGCAACGGCTTGTTGAAAAGACTTATTTGGTGATTCTGGTGTTTGCAAAGTTGGTCTGAATGTAGAAGATAAAGGGGGAAAGGGATTACTCAAATTTGCTAAAACAGTATACCTATTGGAATTTGGGTTACTGACTTTCCTATCACTCATTGTCCCTGCAAGAACTCACGAGAAAGAAAATCAGGCAGGGAGTTGGAACTACCTTTGATGTGTTCAATATCGAACTCGAATACAGACAATAACGCTTGCCATCTTGCAAAAATTTGTTTAGAGGGGGGTCCTCTCATTTTTTCTCCTCATTTTTGGCCATTTTTTAATTATTTTTGGAGAAATACATTAAAATATAGGATTAGTGTAAATATACATTAAAATATAGGATTAGTGTAAATATAATTTGCTGCCGATTTGCACAAATTTAAAGAAAGAAGTGGTGAAAGATAGGAAGAGTTTAGAGAGAGAGGGGAGAGGGAGCGACTTGTTTAAAGATGAAATATAATTACGTTGCAATTAATAATTTAGTACGCATATGTATATTTTATAAGAGTTTAAAATATTTTATTACACTCTCTAATATATTGTCCACAACACCAATCAAATTGCATAATATATAATTTATGTGATTAGCCATAAAAGAGAGGGAACATGTTTTATTCCAAAACTGGAGTTCAAGTCATAGTGGGATCAATTGGGCCACCGCCCCACAATTTCGGAGGACTGAAGCTTGATTAATAGTGGGATCAACTCCTGTAAATGCTTCACCCAATCGTACTTCTAATTATTTATTTTTGTTTCCATTTTGTAGTGATATTAATTATTTATTTATTTTTGTTTCCATTTTGAAGATTTATACATTTTAAGACCCCATGAAAGATTCATTGAATTCCATAACATTTACAACTTTTTTTTTGGATAAATTAAATATTTTTACACATTTGGTGCAACCAGAGAGAAACATAGAGAAAAAAAAAAGAAAAAAATGTTCTACCATTCTCCACTGCATCCGAACTTGGCCTAATGGGAAATGTTCTACCATTCTTGCAGGTGAGCTGCTCGTCTTTGCATAAGCTGTGTCATCTCCATTAAAGTAAAAGAAAAAAAAGTGTAGAATGGTTCAAATTTATTTTCATTTTCCTTTAACTTTTTCTTTTTTGTTCATTTTATAGTTACAAAAAGAAAAAGAATCCAAAGTAGCAGACTTGGATTGTTACCCCTTTTTTTTAAAAAAAAATTCTCTATTTTCTTCAATTTTAAACTCTACATCTTATATCGCAACAATTAACCCATATTCCAGCTAAACCCATAAAAAAAAATAGAAGTTCTTCGAAAATAAAATGGTTAAAAGCCCCATTAACCCTTAAAGTTTCTTAAATTTTAGATTTTGCATTCGAACTTTGAAAAGCTTATTTCTTGCCCTTCATTTATCAAAACGTGATAAAAGTAGCCCTTCTAGCAGTTTTAACCGTTAAAATACTTAACGGAGCAATTCATGTGCCTTGCACATGACTTTTTTCGGTTCTATCTTCTCTGCCAGAAACCGACGGTGAAATACAACACTGGCCAACCCGCGCCCCCTTCGACCACCATTCCTAGGTCTCTCTCGCTCTCTTCCCTCCTCCAACCTCCCTGGGTTCCAGCACTCTTCCCCTCAAACTCTAAGAGGAAAAACTGATGATCAATTACTCATTTCCAATTCCTAAATCTCAAAGAATCCCTCAACTTTTTCTCACCAAATTCTGCTATTCTTTTACCCGTCTAGTGCATTTCACCAAGTCCATGAAGCTTCTCAAATGGGCCTGCATAATTAACCGAATTTAATCGTATAAAATTCTTGAAAAACATTTACTCTTGAGATCAATGCCCAATTGAATAAATCTAGCAATTTCCACCACCTTGCCAGTTGAAATCTCAGTAACTTCGACACCGGTATGATGGTCATAGATCTAGTGTGGAGAGAAGGATGGAAGTAGTGGAGCTGTGAAGAAAGAGAGCGGCACAGTGGTAGAGGTGGTGTCGGTTGCAGTGATGATGGTGGCGTCGTGAGTGGTAGCGGCGGCCGGTCATGGGTCGTGGTAGGGAGAGAGAGAACTGAGAAAATAGAAAAAATGAAAAAGAAAAAAAGAATAAAGATACTTCAATTGAAAATAAAGAAAGAATTTTTGAAATGTCTAAAATGCCTAAAATTGCCGAAGGGCTACTCTTAGTACATTTTAATAGATCAGGGGTAAGAATTAAACTTTTTGAAATTTGAGTATAAAATTCGAAATCTCGAAAAGTTTTGTTACCCGTGTCTTTTACTCAAAATAAAACCAATCCTAGTATAGCTTCCCGACGGTGCTTTTCCTTTTTTTAACCCATTTATACGTTTATATATTTTTAAATTACTTTTACTCTTTCTCTTTCTGTAAAACTTTCAAGATTTTAATTCTATTTTATAAAATTTTAAAATTTTTAATTAGTTTTAATTTTTTTTATTAGTTCAATAAATTTTTTATTTAATAAATTAATTAAAAAGTTATCCATATCTGTTTCCACTCTCCTAATCAACCATCACCGTACTTCTATTCTAATTATATAAGTGTTATTTCATCTCTTTATTTTCAGTCTCCCCCCTTAACGGGGTTGTAAGCCTTTGTTCTTCTCTCTCAGGTATTTTTTTACTTTTTATCTTCATATAATTTTCTTTTTGTTTTGGGTTTTTATCTAATGATTGGTTTGCTTTATTGTCTTTTTTTTTCAATCCTTTGTTGCTTTTAGCAAAATTTACCGTATAGATTTCGTCAAAAGTTTACACTTCACGAGTTTTAATTTTTTAATTAGATTAAGATTTACAACAAATGATGCTATTAAGCAATATTCTCAAGACCCTAACCAATTAAATAAGATTTGTAAGTTAAATTTTTTTTAATGAATAAGTATAGGCTCAAATCTTTTCTTCTAATTACAGTGGATATCAAAACTTTTTATTTTTTAAAAAATCTCATATTTTAAAAATAGACAAGAAAAATAGGCTATTTTGTTTAATTCTAAGTATAGTACTGAGGTTAGAACATGCATTTTTTTCTTTTTTATTTTACTTTTCTCTTTTTTAGAAGTCATTTTTCTTTTTTTGTCTCTTCAAGGGCAAATAAGTGGCAAATTTTAATTTTCTTTTCCATTTTTGTGGACATAAGAAAAGGGGATCAAAAGAAAAAAGAAGCAATTCGATAAAAAAAAAAAACAACATCACCAAAACAACAATATTTGCATCTGAAAAGAAAAAGAAAAAAGAACAAATCCAGTGGAACAGAAAGAGAAAAATTAGTATCACTCATTCTTTCTAAATATTTCAGGACTAAACAAAAATTACTTGAAAAGTTTTACAAACTCTTCCATTTTAAATCTTTTTAATTTATGATTTTGTAAGATCTTTTCTTTTTCTTTTTTTTTCTTAGGCTGCATATGAATTGCAGCTCACAAGAAATCTGCCCAGTAGACCGCGACTTTGGTAATGGTGTTTCAGTTTGGGCTACGTCCAGGTTGGCCTGACTAAACCCTGAATCTGTGCCTGTAAGGCAGCTCGGTGTTCGAGGAAGTAGGCGTTGATGATATGGGGATTAATTGTAAGAGACATTTATGGAATGTGTAGCCACACAATGCAATGCATGAAAGCTATAAACGGCATGGATTTTCGGGTAGAAATGATGTGCCACAAGTCAAAGTTGGAAAAGCCAATTTGAGCATTCTGCTTGAGAGGCAGCCTATTTGCAAAGACAACCTTGACTTAAATTGAAACACATCGTTGGAGCTGCAATCCGGGCAACCCACTTGGGGAAGCCGCCATCTCCACCACCAGCGCTTTAGAGAGAAATTAGGAAGATTAGTCCCAAATTAATTATTTTGTTTTATTTTCCTTCAAGTTTGGTAGTTTCAGTCACCTCCTCCACTGCAGAATTTAGCTAAAATTTTGAGACAAAAGTAAGACAAAGTAAATAGTTTGAGGAGTATCTTGTTAATTTTTTAAAGAGAAATGATTGAAAATGACAATTTTACCCTAATTAACTGTCATGTATACTACATACATGCATAATTTGGCTGAACTCCATAGCGAAAGGAATAGTTGGGACCACTATGTTTGAAAAAGGATAAAATTAAAAGCAAGAATTAAGATTAGACAAAATAAGTAGTTGAGAAGCTGATATCTTGTCAATTTTTCATATGTAGACTTTTATTCAATAATGGCATGTTGTACCCGGATGTACACGATCGAATTTGATTTATTAGATCAGATTTTATATATAAATTTTTACTCAATAATGGCAAATTGTGACTAAATGTATAAGACCGAATCTGATTTATTAGATTAAATTTTAAATTTGATTTGACGAATCATATTTTTATTTTTTATATATATTTTTATAAAAATTTATAAATTTTTATAATTTTTTATGAGATTTAAAATCTAGTCGAATGATCTTAGAAGAAACACACGTGTAGAATACTAACCGGACGCTGAATGGCAGCAGAATTCGCTGATAGAAATCTTGGCAACAAACAATGCAAGACTTAGTCAAACTTGGCACTGTAGATTCACATGCCAAGTCGGCGCTGTTTTTCAACATTATTTTCTCGAATGATGAAACCAATGACTGAATGAATGTTTTGGTGACTGCCACGATTTTCTAAACAAAAATGTTCTTCTCCTTCACCACATTTTCCTAATTTTGGAGCAACAAAAAACTCATAGCAGTTTTGATAAAAACCAATGTTCCAAGATCTCCACATAGAGGGGAAAAATAAGAAGGTAAACTTAAATGCTAAAGGTGAAACTTTAGAAACTGATTCGATTGATTTGCTTTACAAGAACCTCAGAAAGGTATCTGTTTACAGCTTCAGTTGGATGCACAGAATCCCAGAACAAGTACTGAGAAGAGTTCCTGCATACCGGACTCAATCGATTGCAAAATCGCCCCTGTTCTACTAATCCAGTACCACAACAACCCCTTCGAGTTTCTACAAATCCTGTTATTGAAGCAAAGCTTGAATTTCTTGAAATCAAGAAATGTTTAGTAATGAAATGGCGCAGAAGTTTTCTATAGCTTACCATATTTCTTTGGATTATTGATCATCATGTCCATAAGAGGACTATATATATCTGCATAGATGATTTTGGTTCCAAGAAGGTTTTCCTCTACCTTTCGCAGCTGCTTTTCCAGCTTCTCGTTGTAAGATTGTGCCTCCAAGTTCATTTTTTCATTACAGTTTCTCAAAATTGGGGAATATAGGGTCCGGGTAACCGGCAAACAGCCAATCGGAGGAAGCCCGGCGACCACCATGGTTCGGCAACAAAGATTATAAAGTTTCTGCAAATGAACCAAGAAAGCTTTATCAGAAAACCAAGATCAGTCAATAGCTACTATGAATAATATTGAATCAGAGAAGTAACCTTCAGAAATGTTTGCAAACTGATGAGCAAATGATCTGCGTACTGACTTGGGCTGAACTGGATCCTTTCGTTGATACCGACACCAAAATACCTCAGGTAATCATTCGATCCTGCTGCAATGATCACCAATGCTTCATTAACTATTCTTTGAGCTTCGTCTTTTCCAGCAAAACTAGTGAGTCTCTGGAGATAATCTGCGAGGAACAACGGCTGCTTCGATACCGCGATTGCATTGTGGGAGGTAGTTTGATCATCAAATCCTGATGATGCAGATGCAAAGCAGGCACCAGTGAGGAGTTCATGATCAGATAGATTGGGCTGTAGAAATGGGGGGACAATCTCCTTGATGCCTAGCTTGGATGCCACAAGATCAGGCACGAGTTTTCCATCTGAGAATCTGCCTGTGGGAACGTGGCCCGGGAAGTTTATGCCGTATGGACAATGGTTGGCTTTGGATGGAGTCGGAACATAGTTATTGTTGCCGGTATCCACTACTGAATCGCCAAAGACAAGAATGGCGCTGAACTTGGGTCCATTTTGGCCATTGATTCTGAACCAAAATTGTACAAAAATGACCCACCACAAGCGACCACAGAATGCCATGCTTAGACAGGTGAGATTGCAACAGAGATTGAGGGGTTACACATATAAGGGCATTGATTTGTTGCTCAATTGTACATCCAAATGTCCCTTCAGAAAAATATTCTGCATCCAAATGATTCTTGTCAACTTATTCCATGCACGGTTGTGATAAGAGGTATCTGTGTTGGCTGAAATATCTTTTTGAGACAAAAGTTTTTTAACATTGATTAACATTTGCGTGCTTTAATCTATCAAAGTCATCTGAACTTGGAATGTTTGAGGTTCCAATGTGGAAAGATAATAAAGACCATTCTATCAAATTCAAGTCAATTTGCAATATAAGAGCGTGTTTAGATTACAACTCAACTTTTTTTTAGTTTTAGTAGGATTTATATCTACCTTTTTTGAAAGAAAACAAGATATTTATTTTATATTTGGAACAAAATAGAATGTAATGCTTTTTCACATAAAATACCTTTCTATTCAAAATAGGTTTGAAATATTCTTTCAAAAGAACTGACTAAAATACCTTACTAGTATATTATGTCAATAAAATCAAATTATACCAAAAAAGAATAAATTAAATATTCATTTATAAAATCTCAATTAAATAAAATTCACACAAAAATTAAAAAAATCATATATTTTAAGTATTGAAGCATAATTTAGTTCTTAATTTAAATCAAACTAAAAGAATTACTCCTAAGAGAAATATAATATAATTTAAGGCTAAATTATGTTTATTCTTAATCAAATTTTATGAGAGTATAATAGTTATAAGAATTGTTTTAGAATTCTTACTTCTCATGGAATGATTTTTCCTCAAGTTTTGGCGTGGAAAAGCTTTTCTCACTTCTTCTTGAAATTAACTTTCTTGTGAAAAGGCATTCTCTCCTTGAAATTTTTATACCAAACACTGCAATAGAATGAGAAGTTAAAAAAGTCATTTCATTTATGTATAACAAATATACCGTCAGAGTAAAGAAAATGTAGAAAATTGTTTGGATTGGATAGCAATCCATCCATATACACTCTAAACTAGAGACTCACATGTGGAATAAAATTTAAAAATGAAGACATTAACGGATTAAGGGGATATTTTTTGTTGGTACTAGGTCTTGCAATTAACTGCAAAAAAAAAAAAGAATTAAAATATTTATGAACAAGTGATATATAGACTAGGGCTGTCAATGGGTCGCGTCTTACCCGAACCAAGCCTGATACATGTTTACTCGGACCTGGACCCGATAGTACATATCTAAATAGGTACATGTACGGTACATAAAGTTCTGGACCCGATAGACCCGATTACTCGATTAAATTTTGAATAAAAAATATTTTATATACTTAAATTTTTTATAACCGTTAGATGAGTTTGATCTAACTGTTAATTATCTATAAATTTATATTAAAATAATTTATCGGGTCTACCTGGACCCGACTCGAGACCATATAGGGTAGGGTACAGTCCATCTTATTTAGACCCGTCAGGTAATCTGATCGGATCTGGTACTAACACTAATTAATCGAGTCCGGATCCAGATCCGGAATAGGGTATTCCGAACCCAATTAAACCCATTTACACCCCTAATATAAATGCGGGCTGGCCCGAGGTTCAAGTTATTTTGGGCTGCGATTGGGTAAAGCATGTGGGCATTTTCTATGACTAAGGTTGGACCTCGATCGTCCAAATGCTGTTAGGATTTGACTTGGGCAAAACTAAGTATTCAAAGTTTATTTAAATTAATTTTTTTAATTAATTTATATTGAAAATTATAAAAATAAATTATTTATAAAATAAAAAATAAGGTTTAAAATAAAAGATTTTTTAAAATAAAATTCATTTGAGTTGAGTTCCATTCCAAATACTCCCTCTACTTGCAAGTTCTCATTCTGTCTTAAGTAGTTGTCCATGTACTTTTGATTGGATTAGGGAAAAAAAGAGTTGAACATTAGACAGCCACAAAAAAAAATTAAAAAAAACTATCATATGATTCTGATAATTCATATATTAACTCTAAAAGATTGAGAGTTCGACTTCTATCTAGAATATAATTTTTTTAATAAAGTTATTTTTTCTTTTTGTAAGACTTGTAATTTTGTGTTATATAATTAATTATAAATTATATAAGATGAGATTGAATTACATATTTTTAGTTGAGTTGCATTAAAAAAACGGAGCTTAAAGTAAAAAAAAAAAGTGAGAGAAGATTTAAATTGAAAACCAATCCAAATTGACCATATAATCTTCACAGAAACAGGCACAATATCATCGGTTAAATCTGCAAACAAAAAGCTAAACCTCAGAAGATAAGGCTCTCTGCATGTTGTCGTTTCAGGGCAAACTACCAAGTCGCCCTTTTTGAGTAATTTAACGATGGTTTTTGCGTCCTGATTCCAATCCCTTGTCATTCTTGCTGTTCTTATCGGAGCTAGCAACTCGGAAAATCTACTGAGACTGTATGTTACAGCAGTCAGAGGTTTCTGCAGTGCTAGACTAAGAATTACAAGGTCTAAAAGAGTTTTGTGGTTGCAAACATAAAGCACACTTTTCCCTTTTAGCAAAGTTAGCGATTTCGACAAGTTGAATTCTAGAATTGAACCGCTTAATGATAACATACAGATGGCTGCATTGGGTGGTAAGAAAGTAAGAGCATAAAATCTGAAGATCACAAGTAGTATTCCTAGAGGAAGCCACACGAACATGGTGAGAGTTGCAAGAGGAGTTGGCAGAAATGCTAGCCCGCCATCGTAAAATAAAACACTAAGGGATTTGGATACATTTCCCTTGGCATTATTGTTCTGGAACATACTTTCCGGCCGTCTTTGTTAACCTCGTACGCTTCTTGCAGTAATTATAAACAGATAGACATATCAATATCACTTTTATGATCAAATTCATAAGTACCTCCCGGGTGCTTCTGAATTTATTTAATTGGTTACTGTCTTCATTTATTTAATTTCAAGTTTGAGATTTAATCTGTAGATTGAGGACTTATCAACTTCTTAGTATAGCATGAAGAAAATCGACATCTATCTAACATTCAATACATGAATTATGTGATGATGATCTGATGTTTCCAATACTAAAACACATATGACTGCATTTGTGCAATTCTGAAGGATCTAATCATGAATGGATCTTTCTTTAAAAAGGTCAGTGACTGTATCAGTGAACATACAATGAAATTGACAGGTGAAAGTCAATACCTATAGCTTAAGTTGAAGGATGAATAAATAGCAATAGAACTGTCGTGTAGCTTTGAAGATATGAATAATGACAAGTATATACTTAATGGTCTCGTCCTTACTGTATAAAAGTTTGTGAATATAAAGAAATTTTTTTAATAAGCAAAAAATATAACAGCATTTAGAAAGTAAAATGGGGTAACAAATTGGACGATAATGGAAGTTCAAAACGTATAAAGTCAATTAGATGACTATTCATAGGAGAAAAGTTTTCAGATGAAAATATCACCTTTTATGCAACTAAATATGAAGGAAGTTGGTAAAAATCTCGCCTATTAAAAGAATTTAGAAAATTAAGGTCGTAACAAATTGGACAAAAGAAAAATTGGAAAGTTGCATACAGGTAAAGTGAATAAATGACCAACTCAAATGTTTATATTGGCAAAGGAGAGTTTTTACAAGAAATTAAAACGATTCAAAGCCAAATTCGTCATATAGACGTGAATTAGATAAAAATGTGATGTTGCCATTGTAAACAATCTTGCAAAGAAATATTGTAAGCCATTTTTTTATAAATAGGAAATGCGTGGAGGCTTATTTCTGCATCTCGAAGACAAGATATACTATAATGGCAATAGTTAAAGCCATGCTTGCATTTTGAGGCATATGGCGACACGCTATTCATTGCAGAGCATGATGAGAGGACGAAGCGAAGGAAAATTAGTCATGCATTTTTCAACGATCAGCAGATGCACCTCTCTACACCAAAGGTTAACCTGGAAATCCTTGAGAATGGGCTAATTCCACTTCTTGATCATGCATCCGAACAAGGTTTGGTGTTGGACTTGCAAGATGTGTTCAAGAGATTTATGCTTGATGCTACTTGCATGATTGTCACTGGTTACAACCACGGTTCAGTTCGCGTCAGATTGCCAGAAGATGCAGCCTTGAAATGATATCAATGAGGGAATACTTATGAGGCATGCTTTGCCTGAAATATATATTATGGAGGCTCCAGAGTTGGCTTAGAGTTGGGAAAGGAAAAAAACTACAAGAAGCATCTGAAACCCTTGACACAGTTGGAGCCCATTACGTCATAAATAGGACAAAAGATCTTTGCTTATGCTAGGACAAGCTGGAGGAATTTCATGCAACCAATTTTCCCCACATCATGAGCTAGAATCAATTGTTGGGATTCCTTATAATAGGGTTATGATAGATATCATGAAGGCTCTCCTTTTTGCCGGACTGACACAACTAGTTCTGCTCTCACTTGTTTCTTTTGGCTTGTTCTTGAAAATCCAGCAGTTGAAAGAAGGATTAGACAAGAAATCGAATAGGATTTATCTGCAGCTAAAGTAAAAAAGTGCCTCTTTATCCTCCCTAAAGAGTTGAATAATTTGGTTTATCTGCATGCAGGCCTACTTGAAATGATGAGGCTTTATCCTCTTGTACCATTTCAGTCAAGAACCAATAGAGATCCTGACGTTCTTCCGAGTGGCCGCCAGGTGAGTTCGATGATGGAAGTGGCAGTTTCCTGTTATGCAGTGGGAAGAATGAAATCCATATGTGGAGAAGGTTGCCTTCAATTCGAAACAGAGAGGTGGATCTCCGAGAAAGGGAGGATAATTCCAATACCATTAAACAAGTTTGTTGCTCCTCTTGTACCATTTCAGTCAAGAACCAGTAGAGATCCTGACGTTCTTCCGAGTGGCTGCCAGGTGGGTTCGATGATGAAAGTGGCAGTTTCTTGTTATGCGGTGGGAAGGATGAAATCCATACGTGGAGAAGGTTGCCTTCAATTCGAAACAGAGAGGTGGATCTCCGAGAAAGGGAGGATAATTCCAATACCATTAAACAAGTTTGTTGCTTTCAGCTCGAGACGCAGAATTTGCCCCGGAAAAGATTTGGCTCTGAACAGAATGAAGGCGCCTGCGGCCATAATTATACACAACTATGATGTCCGAATCATAAAGATTCATCCTGTGTAATTCCTGCAACAGCAATAATTCTGGACATGTGATACGGTCTTAAGACTAGAGTAAGTAAGAGACCGGCACACTGACGAATTGGAATGACTATCCTGAAACTATGGCAGCATCATCTTAAAAGATTTTCAAGCCAGTGTCCTAGATTGTTTTATAATCTAATTAAATTTTATATTTTATATTAAGATTTAGAATATAATCTAATTACAATCATCTTAAATTAATTAAAAATTTTATTATAATTAAAAAAAATTAAATTAATAGTTAAATAATTTTTGTATTAACTTATTAAAATTTTAAATAATTTTCACATTCTAAATAATATAAAAAAATCCTCATAAATAATACAAGAATGCTTATGAGGATTTTCTTGTATTATTTAGAATGTTAAAATCATCCAAAATTTTAATAAGTTAATACAAAAATTATCTAACTATTAATTTGAGTTTATGAAAATTTGGTGTTGTAACATAATTTGTGAAGGTTAGTTGGTGGTGGGAGGTGGAATGAGAAAGAAAAAAAAAGATAGAAGGGAGGTAACAAAAGATATTTTGTAATAGAGAAGGGTGACTCGTTAAGGCATTAGCGGCAAAAATAACTGGTCAAAGGTGACGATTGGAGAAAAGAAAAAAATGAACATAAAGTTTAAGAAAAAAATTAATAAATTATTTTTAAAAAATTAAATTGAATCTTCCTTTTTTATTAATTAATTGAGTAAAAAGATAAAATTAAAATTTTTATTTTTATTTAAAGAGTAAATTTATCATTTAAATATTTTTGATTAAATTATTTGATATCAGTTAAAATTTATATTTTAATTAATAATTTTAAAAGATATAATAATTAATTAATTAACTCTTAATTTTAGAAGTTTAAAAATAGCATTAACCTAAACAAAGTAAAATACACAAAAAAATTTAATTAATTATTGATAATTTAGAAAGATACAGAGAACGGGGAGGAATGATGGGGGATATTGAGTGAGAATTCGCGATCCGCCACGTGTCACATTCGCCGGGTTGCATAATAAACGCTCTCCAATCCACTTTCTCCAACGCGGCCTTTCCTTTCTCCGTCTTCGTCTTCGTCTTCGTCTTCCTCTTCACTTCTCTGCCTCTAGAATCCACTGAGTGCATTTTGTACTCCTTTTTCCTTCACAGTTCCGCAATTTTACCTTTCGAAACTTCAGGAATATACACTTGCTCTAATCTTGTAGATTATGCAACCACGGATCTCAATCTTGATCCTCAAAAACCATTATTTCTTAGCTTATATATATTGATTAGAGTAGGATAGCAGAAGATTTGTACGGAATGGGAAGTGGGATAGTGTTGATAGTGTTGGTGGTAGTGGTGGTATGGATGAAGCGTGGTGAGGCACAGGTGTACTCAACCAAGCTGATGCATAGGTTCTCAGAAGAAATGAGAGCGGTTCGGGCTGCGAGGAGCCGCGGACAGGGGAACAGTGGTGCTGGTGATGATGACATTTGGCCCCAGAAGGGAAGCTCCATATACTACAGTAGGTTGCTCTCTAGTGACCTGCGGCGGCAGAAGTTGAAGATGGGGCCTCAGTTTCGGTATCTCCTCCCTTCTGAAGGAAGTACCACTCTACCCCTTGGCAATGATTTTGGATGGTAAAGTTTCCCTCTTTCTCTTTATTTTTATGTCTGTGCATTTTATGAGTGTTTTGGTGTTCAAGGATGTTAAAATATGATTCCTGATAAAATTTTGTTGGATGATGAAAAATTAAGAGCTTAGAAGATATTAAATTTCGAGTCAGTGTGGATAATCTGGGGTCTTAGGATGTTTTCAGACTCTAGTCATTTCCTTGCTGAATTATACTCCTACTTAATTGTTAGAAAAGAATAAATACTTTTGACATGTAGGCCCAACATATGGGGTGAGGAGAAATTTTGAATAGGTCTTTTGTCGCTTCATTGAATTGGTCAATGCGCTTTCATATATGTATCGGGAAGAACTTTAGGAGTGGATCGTATATAGTTAAAAATGTATTGCTTTCTATTATTCTCCAGACTCTAGGAAAAGGAATTACTTTTGTTTCTGATTCTTTTAGCATCTTAAAAAATTTTATGAGTTGGAGCTGTTTGCTCTTATAGTTGGAAAATCCGCTTGGGTTACATTATGTATGCATCGTATGTTTACTTCATTTGGGGTGAAATGTAAACCTTGGATTTTTTTGATTGGCTAGAGGATTGAGGCAGATATTTTACGATGATGGAGCTGCTATAATTGCCACTGATTCTAACACCAAATAATGCATATCTTTCATCCATTTTACTTTTACAGAATGTATACGGCAGAATGTTTTGCTCCTGTTTCCTGCTTATTTATTTCTTCTTTCCTGTGGGTTTAATTATTCTAAATGGCACTTGTTATGTCTAATTCCTTTTTTTAATAGGTTACACTATACATGGGTAGATATAGGCACACCAAATGTTTCTTTTCTTGTGGCACTGGATACTGGAAGTGATCTACTCTGGGTTCCTTGTGATTGCCTGCAATGTGCACCTTTGTCTGCCAGCTACTACAGCAATCTGGTATGCAGGATTATGCATTCCTCATATCATCATATCACTTTAATTTGATTATGTTTTTACTGGTTCGTGAGTCTTCTTGCAATCTGGGTATGTTTTGTTTTACTTTTCTATCTTACTTCCTCTCCAGCTATCCAAACTCAAGTCTATATCAAACAAAGTGCATATGCAGCACAAGGTTGGATGGTCTCAAGAGGAAAAATTAAATGCTGATACATGACCATGATAATCTGCATCTATATTGCTGCCTGCATGTGTTTATTCAATCTAGGATGGTGTGCATTTTAGTTCGTGACATACTTTATATTTTCCTAATATATGGAGCTACTCTTAACTGATTTCTACTGCAAAATGCATATCATATTTTGCAAATAAATTGCATAGTTGTGTGCTGTCTTAATGAGACTTATTGTCGCATAATAATACATTTTTATTTGCAAATTAAGTAATTCCATCTTTCATGCAAATCTTGAAGTCTAGTACTTTTTTCTTGGGAAGTGTTTTGGTTGTTTAGAGTAGAAATTAAATGGAGGAAATGAAACTGAAAACTTCCTCTCTTGATGTGTGTTATGAAAATGTTTAGCATGTTGACATGTGCAAATCATGGTACGTTTCTGCTTTTTGGAAACCCTAAATCTTTTTGAACATGCTAAATCTAAAATCTGCAGCCTTCTAAGCGTCATCCAGTCTCTCAATCTTGTATAGTTCATGTAAAGCCCACTACACCCTCTTATGCTTTATTCAGCGATCAACGTAGATAGTCATCCTTGTCTGACTAGTAGAAAGAGACTGATGGACTTCTCCAGTGTTGGGCATTTTTACATTTTGTGGAAAGATAGATACAACACTTGTTGGAGCTGAACAGGTAAATGGAGGATGTTTTCTGTGCCTGTCTCTCTCTATCATGAGTGCTATTCATAATCGTATGCAATTCAGTGACAATTTGATATGTGTTTATAGGGAGGGGTCTTTTAGGTATGGTGGTTGTTATGCAGCAACTATGAGTAACACGTTTCTGTCTATGTTGATTGGATGGTAGTATTGTTATCGGGTGTGGATAGGCCCATCTGATCTACTATCAATTCTGTTCTTTGTACATAGACAAAGGTCATTAATTTACTTTTTTAAGTATTAGAACCTCGTCGCTCGCCTTGAGCCGTAGAAAATTGTTAAAATTTTCATGGGCTTCCTCTTGAATCACTATTTTGTGCATAATCTCATTCAAAATCAGTGGATGAACCTTAGATTGCTGCATGAGAAACTAACAGAAAGGATGCAAAAATCAATTTCTTCCCCATAAGGGAGGTGAAATATGCTGGCAAGATATGTGTATGCTTTAGGCAAATGAGTTGGCATTTATCTTCATAGTTGGAGTTATTAGAATTGGTCACTATTCTAGCTTATTTCCAATGATTGATTCGTAGGTACTCCCTGGTATTTGGGGCATCTATTGTGCAGGATAAGGATCTAAGTCAATACAATCCTTCCAGCTCAAGTTCCAAGAAGGATGTATCTTGCAGCCATAAGTTCTGCAAACTGGGTTCAAACTGCAAAAGTCCAAAGCAGCCTTGCCCATACATTGTCAACTATAACACAGATGACACATCTTCCTCTGGGCTGCTTGTAGAAGACATTTTGCATCTTGCATCAGGCACTACTAATGCATCCCATATGTCTGTACAAGCTCCAGTCATCATAGGGTCAGTGCTACATCTCTATAATTTTTTATTTAGGGCTTACAGATGATAGTTTCTTATAACTAATAATATTAAGGCACTTATTTTCCTTTCATTTTAGGTGTGGCAGCAAGCAAAGTGGTGGCTACCTGACTGGTGCTGCCCCAGATGGTCTTATGGGTCTTGGACCTGGGGAAATTTCAGTTCCAAGTTTTCTTGCAAGAGAACGGCTGACTGGGAACTCCTTCTCTCTATGTTTTAATGAGGATGATTCAGGAAGGTTGTTTTTCGGGGATCAGGGCATTGCTAACCAGCACACCACCCCATTTTTGTCTTCGGATATAGGAAAGTATGTTCCTTGTGTGTTCTGGATGCTACTTGTTTCTTAGAGTTCCAAAAACATGTTTCGTCTTTGGTGATACTTCTTTGTTGGAAGCTACATCTTATTTCTATAGCCAGCAGGCTCTGTCCGCTATAAGTAAAGGTGTATACAGCTGACTCCTGTATTGATTGATTAATGACAGCATTACCTATCTTGTTGGCGTAGAGGCATGTTGTATTGTGAATTCTTGTCTTGAGCAGACTGATTTCAAAGCCTTGGTCGACAGTGGCACATCGTTCACATATCTACCAGATAAGGTCTATCAAAGGCTTGTCAACGAGGTATGCTTGCGATCCACTTATTTTCTGCAGTAAATTTTCTATTCTAAATATCAATTAATCTTTTCCTGTTACAGTTCGACAGCCAAGTAAACACTACAAAATCCAGCTTCGAAGGTTATCCGTGGCAGTATTGTTACAAGTCCAGGTATTTGAAACCCCCAATCCCGGAGAGTAACTTATGAATAACATGCTTTGGTCATTACGTATGTGTAGTAACCAAACTTCATTGTTCTTAATTCTTCTTTACTATAAATGGATAGACTTGTGTATTATTACTAATATTAGCATCTACCTTTCCAAATTCCACAGCTACCAAGAATTGCCTAAGGCACCTTCTCTGTCTCTTAAGTTTGCTGTAAACAACAGTTTTGAGGTCATCAACCCTGTATTTGTCATCTATGACAGCCAGGTTGGTGCTGGAAAACTTTTTTGGTTCCGTTAGAAGTACAATTTTTGAGAGATGGTTATCCAGGCTGTTTGTTGTGGGTGGCTTGATGTTATGTATAGTCAAATATGTCATGGATTAAAAAAAAAATTCATTGACGTATTTTCTCCAGCTTCTAGTTGATTACAGGAAACCACTTGGTGCAATATGGTATCAAGATTTTGCCCTAAATTGTTTTGGTGCAAGTTTTCTAAAAGTCATTATACCTATTAGACCATTTATCTGTTTGATGTTAATAACTCAATTCATGGAAACTTCTTGTGGAGTTTTTGCTTCTTCACATTCTTCTCTTGCCTTCAGGTATGTTTTGAACTTTAGGATAGAGTAAAATGAGATATTTCTACTAGAATATAAGGGCCTGGTTGGATTAGCTTTTTTTGGAAAAAGTTTCTTTTTTGTGGGGTCCAGAATTGATTGTAGTGAGAGAGAATGAAGGGTCCAGCTTTGACTTTCTGTAAAAGTTGAAATTTTTTCCAAGTGAATCCCCCCACAAAAAAAAAAAAAAAATCTGATTGGCCGAACTTTGTATTTGGAATCTTTTTCATGTTCTGTGTACTACTGCTTTAATTGCACCCAGGCTATGTTGCTTGTTTGGTGCAGGGTGCTGTTGGATTTTGTTTAGCCGTACAGCCCACAGATGGTGATATCGGAACAATTGGACGTAAGTAAATAGTCATAAATTTTTTTTGGTGTGCTTGTGGAAATAAATGACTAGTTACTGTTATAGATTCCATAGTGCCATTAGATGTACAGAGTGCATATCAGGAACAATGAGCCATGATTTGGTTTTACAAACTTCGCAGAAAACTTTATGACTGGATACAGGATGGTGTTTGATGGAGAAAACAAGAAGCTGGGTTGGTCACGATCTAATTGTGAGTGTTTTGCTACCAGCTAGCAGTTAACATGATTTTGACTTTCATCCATCCATTTCAAATTACTGTTGCTGCCAAGTTTTCTATTTCTTTGGTTTCTCATTTGTACAGTTTGCCTTACTGATATTAAATTCAATAGACTTGTCAGACTAGCATCTCAAGAGATTCATTCAGTGTTGTGGAGCAACTTGCCATTTTCAAAATTCTATTTAACAAAAATATTAGGCCTCTTCAGAGTCCTGTTTTCTCAATATTCTTTAATGGGACAGTTGTAAAAAAGAGTGCATATGTTGATGGGATGGTGAGGACAGTAGTGCACATGAATGATTTGTAGGCTTCTTGGCAAAATCAAGTTTTAATGGATTCTGAAGTACCATTTTTGTTTAGGCTTACGTGCCTTACTTGGAATTCTCACAACTAAATGGAGATCATATTGAAGCATTTTGAGCTACCTTTGATTACTTCTACGCTGAGAGACTTATATTTAGTGGAAAGGGAAAAGCCTTCTAAATACCAGGAAACTATTTACGTGAGTCTCATTGTATCCACATTCTTTATTTTTATTTTTTAATACTCATGAACTAAAATCATATATCAATTTACAGAACGCCATCCATTCACACGGTAGTTTCAGATGAGTTTTTGGGTATAATGATACTTCAGTAAATAGTTGGTGGGTATACTGAGACTCGTAAATAGTTGGTGGGTATACTGAGACTCGTAAATAGTTGGTAGGTAATTAGAGAGAATCTAGATGGCTTCCATTGCTAGAAACTACTGTGTTAGTGATGGTGATCCAAGAAAATAAACACAAAAATAGTGCAATGATACTAAAAAATGAAACTAAAGTTTTTGGGTATAATGGAACTTCCATGAATAGTTGGTGGGTAATTAGAGAGACTTTCCCTTGGTGGGAAATTATGGTTAGTTTATGATTTTATTCAAATCTCTAAGGATTCCTTGTTGCAGGTAAAGATTTAAGTGATGGTAAAAGAATGCCTTTGGAACCGTCAAATGGCAGCTCCCATAACCCATTGCCGACAGGGCAGCAGACTGCACCAAATGGCCATGCTGTTGCACCAGCTTTTGCTGGGAGAACACCCTCGAAGTCAACCACTGAATCAACATATATCTTCACACAACGCTTCCATATATCAGAGTTGCTGCTACTTGTCTTCCTGATCGTGCATATTGTTCTATAAATGAATTGAGGTGGAGACTGATGAGTCTTTGTATATCCTTGCTGGTTTTCTATTGTACATGTAGGTCAAGCTTCCAGAGGCTTTTTCCTCTGTTCCCCTTTTGTTCTTGCGCAGAATAGGGGCTTCTGGAACATGAAGTTCTGTATCTTCTTTAATCATTCATACACATTACAACCATTACATGATATGTGCACATTTGCTTGGAATACAATTCTGATTATAGCTGTGTCAAAGTTTGTGAGATAAGGGTCTTTCAGAACAGTCTAATTAGGAGAAACAGAATTCTTGATGAATCAGAGCACAATAACTTATGCATGGCCTGTTTACTTCTTTTTGAACTATCAACTTCTTGAGAAGCAAATTTGCCATGTTTGTTGAATTGCAGAAAGATTTCCTGTGGGGGTAGATCGGAACGCTCTCACCGGTCAAATCTGAACTTATTCTTTTTTATCGTAAGTAACAATCCATGGACAGCAGGTCTCACCTCCACCAGAAGCAGCAATACAGTTTTCCCTTTTCTATGAGTTAATATATGGAAATCTCTCTCTCTCTCTCTCTCATATTATTGAAACTAAAGATATTTGAAGCTTGGATGAGGCAATTCACAAAGTACCCCACTATTCAGCACCGTCGATTGATGCATGCATTTTTTTATGAATTAGAACACTTTCTGCTTCAAAGTTGCAACATATTTTGGTTCACACGAGTCCAAATTACAGCCTGGGTTTTAGAATGATGTTGAAACAGACATGACAACAAACACATATACTATTCTTAGATGCTTTGTCAATAAGATTTGGGTGATTTTTTATGCATCAGCCGAACTACGTACTTGAGCAAAATGACCAAAGATGGATTTGACCATCGAATAGTTAAATATGCAGCTGTCTCCAACACTTTCATGGGGACTATTCCGGTATGCAGTTTCATTACAAGCTTGACAGATTGTTCCAAGATTCTTGTCCATATTCATGTTAAAGAAATGGTATGAACTCCACTTTATTTTATGGCTAAACCTGGTTGGCGTAGAGTGGATTAAATAGGACCTTTTATATGTTGATTGGTTTGTTGGACTACGAATTATTCAAGAATCTGTGATCTTGTAATTTTTTTAAAAACGTAGTAGTATACGTAATGTTTAGGAGAAAGTAATGAATTCATAGATCAATGACATATTTTTAAAAGAGAAATTAAAAATATTTATATAATGTAGATATCCTCAAATCACATTTATAAATTTTAAATATAGCGATATATAAAAATTAAGAAAGTAATTATATTTATTCTTAAAATATTTTTATTTTTTTACTCTCTAAGGTAATTTTTGTAGAGTAATAAATAACTTTGTTTTCCGAATGTGACACAAAGTGGTAAATATTATTAGGTCAAATTCTCGATCACACAAATTGCAAACTTTAGAGTACTATATATGGCACTTCACCAATGGTACATTTCAAGTACACGTGTGCAACGGATTGATGTCCAATGTGCATGTGCTGTGCTTTCTAGCCAAGGCAAGAACTATCACTTTAAAGTCTAACCTTTAATCATTTTCAGTGGGCTGCGTGTGATGTGTGCGGGGAGCCTCTAGGAAGGTTATGCAAAAGTTAGGTTAAGAAGGTTCTTTGATTTGCTTGAATTATGAAATTTTGCTATTTATCAAAAGTTTGCAAGAACTGCTTTTCTTTCTCCTCCTCCTTTTGGTAATATTAAGCAATGCAAGAACTACTACGTACTATTATTTTCCTGGTTAGCGATTAAAACTTTATTTTTGATCATTTTTATTTTTGGTAAGGCAATTTAGAATTTTGATTGATAAGCTTTTGAAAGTTGATCTCAAATTCAGTTCCAAAGATTACTCACCTTGGCGAAATCGTGACCCTTTGGTGAGCTTGCAGAAGACTTGTGTCTGATTCTGTTAAAATTTTTTACCATAGTAAAAAGTAAAATTTTTCAAAGAACAATCAATTTTACAGCAATTTCACGGTTTTGGTTGAGGGGACCTCCTTTGGGAACTTGATCTGGAGAGAGTAAAGACAATGTGAAAAAGGTGCAAATTATTGAATATGTAAGGCCTCTATGATTTGCTTTTGGTACCAATTTCTATCTTATGCCTAAAGCTTCCCCTTTTGTAACGTAAAAAGGAGGGTTCCCTTGGCTCTTTTGGAACTAGGTTCTACTAGGTTCAAAAAAGGAAGATCATACACATTCTTTTAGGGCTTTAAGCAAAAACTTCCTAAGGTAGAAATGGTTCATCACGATTGATTTTGTGTTTTCTATATAAAGCATGCTTAAACAAGGTTTAGATTTGTTCTCTTTTGGAAATTAATGTACATGCACTGTATCCATCTTTTGAGCCTCTCGACTCTAGTGATGGATTAAGAATCATGTCATGATGGGTCCCTAGTTTAACGTCGCATTTAGAAACTTCGGGGAAATGTTAGGAGATTTAAGACCAATCCACTTAAGTTGAGGCATAAACAAGTGAAATTTGTTTCCACTAAAATAATTGATATTCAAACAGTTTCAAGTAATCAATGGTCGCGTCAAGACTCTACCTGAGGACAGCACTCATCTTTCTTTTTCACACATTAAAAATATTGTTTAACAAGCATTGAGTCATTTTCAATTAAGGACACTATAGATATATATAGCTTCAATTATATGTCCCAACTGTTTCAGTGCCAAGAGGTCCAAGAAATGAGTCTTAAATATTCTCTCGTTGTCTCAATCGTTTGGACAGAGTCCATACCAATTGTATAGGTTGTTTTATTATAGTGGATTCCTATTATATTAAATATATTACTGGTGCGACGCATATATTGGTAGAATTTATTTCTCCTGATCTGAGAATGTTAATTGTGAAAATTTAGACAAAAATATATATCTGTGTTGGAAAATAGACATTCACGTTTTTTATATTTTAAAATAAATAAATAAATATTTTTAATTTCAAACGGTAGGAATTTTATAACTCAGTTGGTATATAATATTTTTTTCTTTCATTAGTGGATATTTTGTTTTAGAAAAAGAAACATAAAACGTAAACTTAAAGTTTATAAATCACTCTTCGTTTACTAAAAGAAAAATAAAATCTTTTTCAAACTTTCCAAGATGTAGTGAGTCGTGACCATCAATTTTCATCAACAAGATTCTTATACTAATATTACCTTTTATCCTTCAATTCAAGAAAACAAAAAATAAAAAAGGGTTGTTGGTAGGAGACAATGATTGTGGATTCATAGCAGCAGCCATTTATTGGAAATGAAACATCAAACATAAGCTTTGTGTTAGATTCTTCAGCTCTAAGGAAGCTTCAAAGAAATGCAGGAAAGAGGTTGGTTGCAGTTTCTCTATATATAGGCTAATTAATCAAAGAAGCTTTGACAGCCTTTTCCCCAGCTGTGTCCGCCAGCATTCCTTGTGACAATATCGAACACGCTTTCTAATTATAGTACCCTATACAACACATTATTCTTTTATTCTTTTACTTTCTCTTTCTCTCTCTTATTTCAAATAAATTTAGTTCCTTAACTCTCGTTGTCTATTTTGTACATATTTATCATTTGACATTAAATTTGAACAAAATAAATTCAATTCTTTAATCCTCTACAAATTTTGAAAACTAGCTTATTGCCAAAAAAGTTGATTTAGGCAAAACTCGTAACTTAAATATAAATAAGTATTACTAACTTGTTTGATTATAAATAAATAGTTCAAACTATAAAAAAAATTAAATTCCCAAAAGACTTTGTTTTAGGGGGGAAAAAAAGATTCCTAAGAGTCCCGCCCTCTTTGAAAATCATCCATGCCGAATTGGCGGGCATCTTTGAAATGAGCCCTATGGTGTCGTCAAGGTCACTATTTGCTGCTATTTTTTAAAATAAAAAAATTATATATTGCAATCAATAATTTAGCAACTCCCATATCCAATACCTATTGCACAAGATAGGCCAAGAGCAATTATTTACTTACTAGATATAATGTATTCACGATAAATTTTAAATACGTAATTGTTGAGACTCAAAATTATAGATTATTTCTAAAAAATAATAGAGAATGAAACAAATGGAGGGGAGAGAATGGGCCTTCCAATTTGGTTATTCGCACTTTAATCTTGAAAAGGGTTGAACAGAACCGTAATCAAGTGAAGCTCCCTGGAAAAGAAATTAAAACAATAAACCCTTTTCATTTAAAAAAATGAATTCTATGGTGCCACAAATACAAAGAAAATATTTGGAGTATGTCAAAGAAAATATTTTTAAAAGAATATTAAAAATTTTATTTTTAAATGAATGATTAGTAAGTAGTTTCTTAGGTATGTGAAGTTTGGAGTGCGGACAAAAGTCGGGATTCAATCATCATCAATCTTTTGTTAAAAAAAAAAAAACTATCAAATTACATATATATATATATATATATATATATATATATATATATATATATATATATATATATATATATATATATTGCTGGATAAATTGTTAATATTCATTCTCATCAAAAGCAAAGGAAGGTACATTATTAGTTCCACCTTTACCAAATATAAGTTCTGAAAAAATTTGAGAAGGTGAGATACAACTTATCAAATTATATACATTAAGTATGCATATATATAGTAAAACATAGTAGAGCAATATGTAAAAATAGTCCCTCATCTATCTTAATTGTTGCAACTTAATCCCAAAACTAACATTTTAGTATTTTTGGTCCATCATCTTTATATGTGTCAATGTTTATAGCCTAAAGACCATTAATCTGACGGAGATCGATACCGTGGAAGGGTAAATTTGTCCATTTAAGAATTTTCTCCCTCTAAAATTCGTGACACGTGCGAGAAAAAAAAATTATTCCTCAAATTCTAATTCTTTTACGATAGGGCTTATCTTTTTATATTCTTCTCAATTTTAAACCCAGCCCCAAATCGACAATAATTAACTGCATATTATTCATTGGCCTTTGAGGAATTATTTGATAGCAGGTTGTGTAGGAGACAAAGAGTTTTACCTCGGCGCGATTTAGGAGAGGTGGGTGGAAGTATATATGTCCTTATTCCATTAACTTTAGAATCACAATGTCATCATATTCATCAACTCGTAATCGTTCCAATTCGTGTCCAAGGCTAGGAAACTGGATATCACCCATAACAAAACAAGTTGGTGTGCTGACTATTTTAGTAGTTCATTACAAGGTGACCATATGGATCAAAATACAATAATTGCAGCAAAGAAAAACTAACAAATACACCTAGAACCACTTTACTTTCACACCTCCCTTTTGTAAAATCATTTTTCTCAAACCCTCTTAGACCAGCTTTCCCTCTATTCCATCCCACGTTCACTTGGACATGTTTGCCTATTATGTCCAACCTCGTGACAAAATTTGCATCTTCTTCTCTTCTTTGTAGGAATTTTTTCAAGCTTCTTTTGTGCTGTATCGCCTAGCTGTCCTATAGAACCGTTGCCAACCTACATGTAAGAGAGAGTATTTCAGTTGTTAGGAAATAATATCTGCATTATTCGCTTAATTCTTATCTGAGAAACCTACCTGAACTACAGACTTTTGGCTAGTCATTCGTGACCCTTGGTCACTCAATAATATCTCCACTTGTGAAATGGCAGCCTCCACACCATCAAGCCAATCAGCACCCAACTCATCCAACCAAGGATCAGCAAATGCTTCCTAAACTCATAATTGAACTTCAATTAGCAAAAAGAGAATATATACATATGTAGAAATAATTCATGGGGAAAACTTCAATAAGAAACCCACATTTGCTGCTACTTTTCCAACGGTTCCCCCAACATTGCCACCTTGACCAGAATTTTCAAGTTCATTCTACACAAAAGAAAAAAATTAGTTCAAGTAAATAAAAAATACTAGACAAGTGACTCATTGATCACCTGAGAAATCCCAATTGGCTGGATTGATTGTTCTTCAGCCTCAACAGTTACATTGCAGGTTTTTCTATTATGGCCAATCTGGTTACACCTCTTACATTTGTTATTCACTATTTTAGCTACTCGTTGATGTTCAGAAGATTCTGCAGAGATCTGTTGATTTTTTTGTGTGCATTTTCTAGCATTATGGCCTCTCATGCCACACTTCCTACACTTTAGTGGCCCACAGCCAAGCTTGGACATCTTGATTGTATTGTTTGCTCCTTCTTGGTCCTCATTTCGCCAGGCTCCTTTCTCCTTGCCCTTTTAGGCCTGCCAAGAAGTTTCAACTTTTTTGGCGCAGCTGGTGGCTCTCTATTGGTTCTTGGCCACAAGTTAGGACCATTTATAGGGTTGACTACCGGTTTGTACACATTTTTTTGTCTCTAGGTGGTAGCATTCATGTACATACTTCTCCACCCCACGAGCTGCCAATGAAATTGCACTAACTGCATGGAAGCATGGGATTCCGCTTAGTTCCCACTTCTGACAGGAGAAAGTTTTGTTCATTAAATCAACTACAAATTGTTCCCCAAGAAAGTGAGTGACTTGAAACTTCATATTTCCAGCTCCTCTAGCTATAAAATTTGCTGAATTTTTCCTGACATTCTCGAGGATTTTGCAGATTTTAGGACATAACAAACCTCCCTGCTTGCTTACCCACTTTCTTTTTTGCTCCATTCTTAACATCACATATATTCTAATTGCCTCCAACATTCCTAATATGGGTCTAGACTAGCTTGCAAGATTGTGGAGTTAAAGCTCTCACACAAGTTGTTAAGCTGCATATCACACTTACTTTCATACCTGAAGAAAGCACTACACCAGAAACTTAGATGGCAATTTACAATCACCCAATCATGAGCAGCTTCATCAATCACTTTCAATTCATTCATGTTATCCACATGCGGATTCATATAAGTTGATCTTGCGCAGACCCACAAATTATCCTTCAAAACTTCCCCTGGGTGAAGTTTCTTAAAGTTGCTATACAGGTACCTCATGCAAAATCGATGCTCAACTCTTGGAAGAAGCTCTCCAACAGCTGGTATAAGGCCCTATAAAATGAAGAACGAAAATGTGCTGCATTAGTTGACAGATTTTCTACTGAGGTTAAGAAATTCAAATAACTAGAATACTTACTTTTTGTCTATCGAACATGAATGTCCATTTCTCTTGCTCGTACACTTTTAAATCTTCAATGAGGGTTTCAAGGAACTACTTCCATGTGGCCTTATTCTCAACCTCTACAACTGCCCATATTAGGGGGAACATGCAATTATTGGGGTCAATTCCTATTGCTGACAATAGAATGCCAGGATGCGGCCCCTAAGATGACAACCATCCAAGCACACAACTGCCCTGCACCTAGAAAGAAACCCTTCCCTCAATGCAACAAGGCTAAGGTAGAATCTCTGAAAACGCTTCTTTCCTTTCTAGCCAGTACATGTTTCCATAATCACGGTATTATTGGGATCTAACCTCCTCAATTCCTCTATATAGTCCCACAACTTACTGTATTGTTTCTTGTACTTTCCCTCAATGATTTCCTTGGCAATTTGTTTGGCTCTATATACCTTATCCCTTGAAATATTGTAGTTATGTTCTCTGTGCACTTTTGCAATGAACTCATCCATATCCACCCCCTTCACTGATTTGAAGTCCTCCAAGTAATATGTGGCCAACCTGCTAGAGGGCACGTTTCTTGGATCGAATTCTCTGCCACATGTATGGTCGTTGTTTAGAGTTCGGACCTGAAAAGTTTCAACTCCCTGAAGCTTTGATGCATATATCATCCAACTGCAATTCTCTCCTTCACACACTGCCTTTACCCTTTTCCTGTCATTCTTCATGAAGCTTATTTTCTTACCCCATTTTCTCCTATGGCTCCTGACTGCACTTTTGAACTCTTCCCTATTGCTGAATATTAGAGATAACTTGAACCTAGGATCTTGCATATCTGTTTCTGCCCTAAACCTTTCAAATTTTGGGGTTACGTTATTATCATCCCTGGATTCTGAGCATGTGAAGTTGTCTATTTCTCCAGATTCCCAACCAGATGACTCCTCTGATATTAGAATATTTTCTCCAGTAAAAAGGTCAAAGTCTGCCACACTATCGTCACCAGCATTACTGCATCTCTTTTTCTTTGCTTTAGGCCTCTGCAGACAATCAGCTGCCTTAAATTATTGATGGCCACTTTCTTTTCTGCCTCCAATGCCCTTCCCTTCACCAATTGCATGCCCCGTTGCATTTTCATCAATTAGTTGGGCCACATTTACACTGTCTTCCAATCCTAAATTAGAAAGGTCATGCATATTTACATTCCTCCATATATCATCTTCATTATCAATATCTTCATCATAGTCTGAATCATGCAGCTCTGATGCTTCTAAGTTCTCATTTTCAGTGCCCAAATCAGTTTCTACATCTTCATGAATTGGTTTCTTTTGTTTCATTGCCTTTGAAGTTCTTTTATCATTAGGTTTTGTAGGTTCTTCAGATGCAGCTACATACAGTCTTGATTTATAAGCCTTATCACCTGAACTGACATCTTCATTGGACTTTTCTCCATTGCTTGTACATGTCTCATATCCTGGTAATTGAACGTCATCTAAATGGAGAAATACACATCAAAACCAAAATCCAAAAAAAAAAAATCATACCAAAACAAACCAAAAAAATCAATTTCTTTGCATACAAACAGGGAATTAAGGACCACAAAATAATGCTATCAAACCCATTTCAATAGTTTTTTTCTTGGTGACCACAAAATAATATAATATAAAAGTACGGTGAATATAAATACGTGAACTTAGACCATAGAATAATGCTCCAACAGGTATTATATTAATCAGCTATGCTTCCATAAAAGTCAACACAAAAACTAAATTAACCATCAATGAAATAGGAAAACTCACTATTAATGGCGTTTCCACCCACCTCTTCTAAATCGTGCCGAAGCTGCATATTGCGAAACCCTTGTCTCCTGCACAACTTGATGTCAAATAATTCCTCAAAGGCCAAGGAATAATACGCCGTTGATTGTTATCGATTTGGGGTTGAGTTTAAGATTGAGGAGAAGGTAAAAAGATAAGCCCTATCGTGAAAGAATTAGAATTTAAATAATATTATTTTTTTCTCTCACACTTGTTACGAATTTTGGAGAGAGAAAATTATTGAATAGACAAATTTACCCCTTTACCGATACCGATCTCCGTCAGATTAATAGTGTTTGAACTGTAAATATTGAAACACATAAAGATGATGGACTAAAAATATTAAAATGTTAGTTTTAGGATTAAGTTGCAACAATTAAGATAAATAAAAAATTATTTTTACCGATTGCTCAACATAGTAATAAGACATTGACAATTAACAAAAATATATTATAGCCAAAAATAGCCTTACCCCTTTCTTTGTTGACCTTTTCCAAATAGAATTTATAATTGAGGAGGTAATTATTTTTTAATAAAATAAGTTGAATATTTAAATTTTGAGAAACTCAATACAATCAACATCCATCCTAAACAAAGAAATAGAAAATTATATATTTATTTTTTCTAAACATTTACCATCCAAAAGTTCCTTTCTCTTTGTCCCTTTTTTCTTTTTATCTTCTTTGGTTTGGGGGAGCGGGACATAGTAGTAATTTTAAAACTCTAGAATTGCAAATTAGATAAAAGGGGAAAAATGAAACAAAACTAGAGGGGGAAGAGGCTTTCAATATCCACGAGATACATATTAATTCTTTTTTTTTTAAGAAAAAGATGTAAGAGAATTTGAACAACTTTCCAATGTTGAAGTTGACAAAACAAAGCATTAATGTTATATAATAAAATATTAATACTATAAATTATCGATAGTGACTGTTGCAGTTCTAAATCCGTCTCGATACTAATTAAAATTTTTCCATTAGAAAAAAAAAGGGAAAAAAAACTCTTTAAGAGAAGAATGAAAAAATGGCAGCCACCAGTTCATCTCCATCGTTGAATTAGTGTGACAAACCTATGATCAAAAGCTCACCTGATTGACTCTTGGTATTCTTGAAATCTCGAAACGTGGCAACTACTTTCTCTATTATTATAGCTATTTCGTGCAATAATTGGACCATTGTAAAAGTTTCCAATTTCGACCATCTCTCTCTATTAATCTTTTCTTTTTCTTTTAACTGAGTAATTCTTAAATAATAATTTATCACACCACTTTTTTTGGCTTTACCCTAATTTTCTTACCCGTTAAGCACACCCAAAAAGTACAGCATGAAGTTAGCGAAAGTCCTTTGCTAATGACTCTACCACACACATCTCAGAATCTTTTTTTAAAAAAGAATAATATTAGAGACATAATATTTTTAAAATATAATTATATTTTATTTTTTAAGTAGGTAAAATAATATTGAATTTGTTTTTTAAAATTTTTTTGCCATGGATTTCTTGTTTTTGAATATATATACTTATGTTGGTTCCTACAAGGCTAAAAGTTAGGGGGTTATTTTAATGTCGGGTGATGGGGGGTCCAGGAAACCTCTTTGCTTCACTTGTTTGAATTTGGGGGCTGTTGGAAAGGCCTATATAAGATCCAAGATTGTGCAGAGACAGATGTAAAAGGAAGTAAAAGAAAGTTTAGAAGAGCAGCTTTAGAAGCATTTTCCCTTTCCCTTTGTTGGCTGTAAGGCAAGGAAAGGATCCATTTCTTGGAGGGAAGTTTATTGCAAGTACTAGAAGTTCAATTTCAGGAATTTCCAAACTCTCTTAATTAGCCCTTCACTTCAACTCACTTCTCATTTCTCATTCAAAAACTCGATCGTCGAACTGTTTTCTTGCATGCTCTGAAGCACCTTTTCAAAATCTTGGAGCCATTGTTCTTGAAGAGAAATTAGAAAAAGAATCACAAGTATGGGAGTCTCAGGGACCTTGGAGTATCTCTCTGACTTGGTGGGCAGTGGTCTCAAACACAAGAAGAAGAAGCAGATGCAGACTGTGAACCTCAAAGTCAGAATGGATTGTGATGGCTGTGAGCTTAAAGTCAAGAAAGCCTTGTCCTCAATGACCGGTAAAAACCAAAAATTTTTCTCCTGCATTAGCTTTCAGTTTTATCTCCCATTTCTTGAATCTTTTCACATACTTTGAGCTTAGCAAGTATCTAAATAGTGTACCAAAATTGTGTTTGTTGTGTAGGAGTTAAGTCAGTGGAGATAAACAGAAAACAGCAGAAGGTGACGGTAAAAGGTTTTGTAGAGCCAAACAAGGTGTTGAAGAAGGCAAAGTCAACAGGGAAGAAGGCTGAGATTTGGCCCTATGTGCCATACAACCTGGTGGCTCAGCCGTATTCTGCACAATCTTATGACAAGAAAGCACCGCCGGGCTATGTCAGAAAGGTGGAGAACCCAACCACCGGTACCGTGGCAACATTTGAGGACCCCTACATAACCATGTTTAGTGATGACAACCCAAATGCCTGCTCTATCATGTAGTAGCTTATCAATGAAAATAGCACTACTAGTTCTAGATGTCTTTTCCAATCTAGGAACTTTTGTTTTGTCAGCCTTTTTCTTTTCTCTTTTCCACCTTTTTCCCCTTCCGAAATGAGGCTTTCTCTCTTGAATCCCTATAGGTTTAGTGTATTACTGGGGTTTGTAAGTGGTTTCGTTGTAATAGATAAATGGTTTCGTTGTAATAGATAAAATAGATTATCGGTATATTAGTAATTTTAGTTATGACATATTATGAGAACATCATTCATGATTGTTGAATCTCTCTTTTCTCTTTAAATATAAGAGAAAATTGAGGACGATGCAAATCAAACTTAAAAACTTATTGCATAGTCGTGATGCTTTCACGCTTTAACCAATCAATTTATAACCTAATCACGTACTTGTTGACTTGTTTGAACTTTTTCTCCCATTCCAGAACTAACTTATATGGTAACAATAGATAAATGCAATAGAACCCTTAAAAGTTGGAATGCATTGCAAAGGAAACATGACAGAGGAGCTTTGGTTGTTAGAAAGACCTATTAAGGTCGTACTCTTTATCTGATATTCTGATGCATGCATACAAGCTGCGGGTTCACCTTCGACATTTGAAAAAATAGAAAAGGAAAAGAAACAAACTCCTGCAGAATCCCTAATATAAAAGCTTAATGCTGCTTTGCTTTCATGCATATTAATTGTGTGCATAAATGACTGTCGTTTTTATTATTAATGACTTTTCATCTTCGAAATATCTTTTATGTAGAACAAATTTTATAAGGAAAGGAGAAAATACACTTGTTTTAAAGTTTAAAATCTTTATAAGAATATCTTTTTTAGTATTTGTAAATATTAATTAGATTATCATTAAGTTAAATAAGCAAATTATTGAAAGATGATTAAATTTCTACCTTTCATTTATTTAATAGAACAAGTTCAAAAGAATCTTGGACTCGAATGCCCTTTTAATTGTAGAATTTCACACTCAAAATTGATATCGCAGACAGTGGTTTAGTTTCAAAGCTCCACAATGGTTCAGTATTAAAGACTTGTCGGTGAAAATGCGAGACCAGAAAAGCAGAGAAATTCTGTCCCACAAACTCAGATCGAATATGAAGTGTTGATCTGATAGTTGATTTCAAATGAATTTAGCATTGGACTTCAATAAGCCTTTCTATCTAAAATCCTAACTTCATGAATTCTCCGAATCCACTATCTCATTCTATTTCGTACTCTCGCCAAACTTGATGCTAAGACAGGTAAACTAGTCCTGGACCCAAAATCCATCTCACATTCATATCTAGAGGCCCTGTAATTCCACACCCGCTCAAAAAAAAAAAAAAACCGCGAAGGTCCCTTCCCCTTCATTGGTTGCTCAATTAATATCCATGTCAGTTTTTACGGTCCACGACTAATCCAATTTGCTTTGCATTAATTTTGAATCGCAATATTAGTGTTACTTTCTCTACTCTTCAGTTTATATAAATCTTGCAAAGGATTACTTGACGCAAATAGATCTCAGGGAGCATCGAGAGAAAACTAGCAGAAGGCAAAAGGTCCCTAGAAAATTAATTTGAATGGTGCATTTTGGGCTGGTTAATTCTTCAGCACTGGAACAATTTGGGCTGCCAAATAATCGACGATTCTTAACCTAGGATTAAAAACCCAACTTGGCCACTATTATACAATCATCATCCTGTTGAAAAAATTTCTGTTGATCCTATCAACTATGATCAGAAATCTTGCCACTGTATTAGATATTCAGTGCTAATCTTTTACATCACTTGTTGATAAATAAATATTCGTAAGCATCAAGAATAGCAGGACAGTAGATTAGTTGTAGAGACAAGGCAACATCTGCCACAGTTCCTAGCTTGGGAGTAACCTTAACTGTCTGGTGTTCTCAGAAAAACAGAGAACGGTTCCAAGTTAAACAAGCTTCTTCACAAGCAAATAAACTTGATAATCCTTTAACACATGCATAATAAAGCTGGATTTCCAATCACAGTATTTAGCGAAGGTGAAATCGCACTTTCCAAGCAACCTCAGAATTTGCAAGCAGGAACCCTTTTTTCGACTTGGTGCAGGTGATGCCGACAGGTGTTGTCATGCTACTCTGGACTTTCCCTGGTTCTCAAGCGAGGAATCTGCAATTTTCGCCACATATCTTGATACTAAACCATATTGGGTGAATTGTATATTTTACATGATTAAAATATTATGATGCTTGCAATTACGTAAAGAAGTTTCCCAACTGAAAAGGTACTTGTCGAACCATAAATCTAAGAGTCTAAAATGCTCTCAAATTTGTGGATCTTTTCATTCAGAAAGCCAAAACTGCAAGAGGCATTTAATAAATGCACTCAGTCAACAAATAAAGTCTATGAAAAGCTTAAGGAGAGAGATGAGAGTGCTCACTACAGTTGTAAGAAAAGAGGATCTCTCAGCAGGGAGAAGCATCTATTTTCAGCATGTGCTGCCTCCAGACATAAGGATTCCATATAGAAAAGATATCCTACTTTCCTTAGCACCAAAAAAAAGAGTTTATGCACTGAACTAGAGTAAATTACACAACTTTAGTTGAAGTCACACCATCTGATATGCAAAATCACAAATCTTAATAACAGTTACGTGGTTTAAGACATCTGGTATGAGGATGCTCTTTCCAGATAAAAGAAATGACTTTCTGAAGTACAGGTCAAGTGAAAAAACATGAGCATCTTTGCTTTACGCTATAGTCCCCATTCTTTCTGAAAACAACACCGAGTTGTATAGCTCTGAAAACTGCAAGTAGAAGCATGAGCAAAACCTTCCGAAGAAATTACTAATCATCCAGCTCCAGATCTGGACACATCCAGTTATCAAGATGACTGTTCTTCAAAATTTACATCATAAGGTCTAAAAGTAAATTTAAACTATCATTTATGAACTTTTTGACCAATACAAGAATATTTTTTGTCACTGCGTAATTAGAAACAGATTCCAATAGGAGATCATTGACAATACTAAACGAACTGGAGCTGGTAAGTTGTGCCCTAAGGTTTCCGTTATAGTAGAGTGATATAAATAGATTCAACCAACTCATTACAAGGAACAAAGTAAGAAAGTATGATAAAGAAGAATAGCACTTATCTTTTGTTCATTCACAGGGGGCAAGAGTATGTGAGTCCAGAAAGTTAAATTTAATCAGACCAAGATGGCCACTCAGAAGTAATAAAAGTGAGGCAATATCACTTCGATCTTCCCTAATCCAGAAACCTACTAACCTCATTCCTTCTATATCTTTTGTATAACTTTTAACTATTACTTATTCTTTTTGTTCTTCATCCTCTGTTTCCTTTTATGCTTCAATTAATTTTGCATGCTTAGAATTTAATTTTTAACATAACATTTGAACTTGTTTCTATCTAATGGTGTACAGGCTGTTAAAATAGTTAGCCAATTTGGAGTATAACAGGAAGGCCAACTTTGTGCACAAGCCCACTCCTGTTCCTACAGGAGTTTTTAAAAGAGGCATTTAAGCAGTCCTTTACTAGATTTGCAGTATCTGTTCACCATGTGATCTCATAGTGGTCTAACCTAAATATAACTTCGAGGCTTTATATGGTGTATTCATAGCATAAAACACAAAATAACAACTTTCCTACTTGTAGTGACAAAATTCTATAATTACATAATTTCCTTAGTTTAAAGTTGTTCCACATAGAAGGTTTCTAGAAATATATACTTTTATTTGCAGGTAGTCAAGAAGCTCATTTGGTCTGATTGCCAAGGTGATGATACCTGTCAGAACTGTTTCATTTAGGCCGGTTTCCCTTGTAGATGTCAACAAAATTGATGTCGTACAGAAGCGTTGCATTTGCAGGTATGTTGCAATCCCCTGTGCAAATTAGATAACAGAGGTATAAGTACTGAGACACTAGTTGTATCATGACTAGATCTTGTTATTGTTATTCGTTGAATATTATGCAGGAAACTCAAGAAAATTTCTCCACTCCTAAGCTAAAGACCTGTCAGTCACTAACTAAGCAAGCAGAAAGAATGGAGCGATGCCTTGGAAAAGAACTAAATAGCTTTTCAGTGTTATTGTTTTTTAGTGCCACCCTAAGCTTTTTCAAGACCAAATTTTAATTATGGTTTTATAACAAAAACATTTGCTATCTAACATACCTGAGAAGCAGCCAGCTGGTTCTGGCCCATATGCTAAATGTGGAGGGATTTGAAGCTTGCGTTTTCCACCTATCAAGAATGCAAAATAACGTTAGCTGAAATTAGCAGCAAACTGGTGATTGACATTTCCATGCATTATCAATAAATCTCACCAACTTGCATGGGAGGTACGCCTTCACCCCCCAAGATTCCTTGGTCCAATCCCTTTATCACCTGCAAGCAGTAAAAAAAAAAATTAAATTTAAAACATTCAAGCAAATAAAGTTAAATAACTTATAATATGATGATGGCTAGCAAGACCAAATAAAGGATAAGTATTCTTAAATCAAATTATTTTTCCATATCCCTTACTTATAGAGGAAATATCATAAACCACACAACTCTTCTTATGTTCAAGAGAGAAGGCCAAGTAAGCTTTGTGATCCCACTCAAAACTGATTTTTAAGCCACTGCCTCTTTTAAATTGGGCGATTAAAATATGTTTTAATTAGGCAAACACAAATTAGAAGTTATTTTCTTGCTTGTCAAACAAAATCAGCAAAATGAATGTTTCAACTTCGAGGATAGCAGCTAAGACCATCTGCATCAACTGGTGAAGTATTTGAACAAAACATCATTTATGTGAGTTATGAAAGAAGTAATTCCAAAGGTGTAACGTAAAAGTTGCTGAAATGTGATTGAGTTTATTCCTGGCACTAAGTTGTACTGCCCATCTGGAACGTGAACACTGCAGGAGAGCATGCTACAAGGGATTCTTACCGAGTAAGGGCCAACTTAAGCCCAAGCTAGCAGTAGAGCTCAAACTCGAACAAGTGATCTTATCTTCTGAACAAATTATCAGCATGAGTTAATTTTTTACCTTAAAGGAGGCTAAGGCTCAGGACAATCCTTGTGATCTTAGAACAACGAAGTGGCTGTTCTTTAATTTCATTTTCCCTACAACTCGAGATGATATACCTTCATAATATTGGCCTCAGTCTACAAGTTAAGTCATTGGACAATCAATCATTTCCTAATGTCTCAGCAAACTGAGCTGAGATGTAGCCAGACAGTCAAATGACTACACGGGACACTCAACCTTTCAGGAGTAAATCACATCAACCATTATAGGCTACCACCATGCCTACGACTGTAGATAGTAGCTCAAAACTTCTTTATGGGACTACTTGCTTAGCCATTTTAACCTTCCTTCTAAAACTCCTAAAGAACTGCTAAAGCTATTGAAGGACCTCCATTTAACTTTACTTTCTGCCCTCTCTACTATTACATGTTGGTCCATTTCACAATCTATATGGGATTTCCTCAATGGCTCCCACCCTATTGATCAAGGACGCATAAAGATGTGAGGTTTTCTTGATCTGGATATGCACTGCAACTATGCTTCAACTTTCAAGTTTGATACAGAAATGTCCAAAAGCTCTCTGGTTCCTGCTCTTCAATGTGAATTAACAAGTTACGTAGAGGTAGTTCTATGCTTCAGAGAGAGAATAGCCAACGGGAAGAAAAGAAATTTATACGAAAATTGACATAACAAAGAAAACACTTGATTAAAATGACCCTGCAATTCTTTGTACTACATTTATATCTTCCTGACTTGTGTACACAAATTACATTGTTTTCTTGAAGGATAGTCATCTTCAACACCTGTGAGGCTTATATTAATTTCTGAATTAAATTATTTTGCAGGTTTAGCCAGTAATGTCAAGAACCATAATATAAGGAGGGAAATTATCTAGCTTAGCAATAGAGAACACATACAACCTGAACAATTCCATCAATTGTACTTGACTGGGAGAGAAACTACCTTGCCTACGCCAATGCGCATAGTAAGGGGTCTAGCACGTTTATAACTACTGTCAAAAACTATCCCATCAGCAAATCTTGCAGTATAGTGAACCTGTAAAACAAACTACAGAGTAAGAGAATATCTTGTTTCTAAAAAGGAAAGAGGACTAGAAGATGGAAAAGGAGGCATAATTGATTTTTCGTCCAACAATTATCCACTAACCAATAAAGAAAAAGAAGGACAACATGAAACACAATCTGTGCAATACTGAAACAATCTTTTTTCTCAATGTATCTTACTGATAAGTCTGACCGTTATCGTTGAACCTTATTTTGAGAGGCACAGATAGCTTGTTAGTCTCATAGGAGACAGAACACTGAGCCCGTGGTTAATATCTCTATATTCTCAATGTGGTGAAAATCTCTTCATACACTGAAGATCATCTACATTATGGTTTTCCTTACGTCCCTCAACAAGGAGTAGTTTTATCCTGATAGCTTTGTAACTTGTGTTTATCACACAAGTTATATAGCTATCAATCAAGACAACCCATGTGGATAGAAAATGACAACTCACTGTTTTATGGATAGAATTTTATTTGTAAACAAACACAATGAATAGAGTTTTATTTGTATACCCTTTAATAGCCTTAGCCAACCAAGTGGACCAACTACAGCCCAATCCTAAATTTGAAACCATAGGACAAAACATCAGGTAAGAGTAGCAAAGGCCACTTTTCATTTTCTATTTCTATCATTAAATACTTTTCTTCCTCTTGAGGCCAATAAACATATTTCTTGATTCCTTACAATTCACCAAGTTTTATCAACTGTTATGCAGATTTTTTCTTTCATTTCATTCTTTTGTAAACTTAAGTTCCAGGTTTCTAGAAGGAACTTCTCTTTGCCTGAATGTAGGCCACGTAAAGCAGTTCAGTGCTGAAGAAAAAAATTTTGAGGTCAAAGGCAACCACAACAGTTTATATTAAATACAAAACATTCTGAGGCCAAAGGCAAACTATTTCCTAATTTAAATGTAAAATGATTGGTTAACCAAAAATCTTGATAAGTACTTAGTTCCACAATGAATTTATAAACTGAAAATTTTGTTCAAATAGACCTTGACCCGTGAGTTATTGCCAGGTTTTAATTAGAACCATATTTACAATCAATCATACGTGTCCAATTTCCCCTGTTCTGGGCAAAGAAGATTCAACACTTCCAATTTCACGGTCTTCTTCCCAAATTAAGAAGGGAAATTCCCTAACTATGCATGTGCTATATAGCATGTAGTATAACATAAACAATGCATACATAGTATTTGAATTAAACTCACATTAATAAGCTGACCATAAGGAGCATCCGGACCAGACCCAACAACAACGTCACAGTAACCAAGACCAGAGCTGACGAAGCTGAACTCACATGAAGGGTCGGCAGTGGTGGCGTAGTACTCAATTCTGGTGGCTGCAGCATCAAGAGGAGTTAAAGAAACAACAGAAGCAGCCAAAAGCCCCAAGCCCACTGGGAGTACGTGCTTCTTGCTGCAAGTAGAATTGGAATTTGATGAATGTGAAGATGATGCAACTGCTCTGAACGTAGCTGAAATGGGCTTTTGGGCAAATGCTTGGAGGGTTTCGGGTTTAGGTGCAGCAACTGTTAGTGCTAGATTTGAGACCGCCATTGCTATATCTGACTCTGGCCAACACAGTTTTGAGTGTGGATTTTGGATATTTGGAATGTGGCTAATTAGAAGCGCAAAAACTGTAGATGATGGGACCAGTAGGAGTCTTCTATTTTTTTTTTGTTTTTGTTTTTGTTTTTTTAATTTTTTTTTAGGAATACCAATGATTTTCTTAGGCCTCTTTATCAGTTTAGATTGGATAAAAATTACTTTGATAATTTAAAATTTTTTGATATTTTAATTTTTTTAAAAAATCAAACCAAACCTAGTACACACTAAAATTGAATTTCTCCAAATAAAGCTTGTCCACCATTCAAAAGTGAAAAAAAAACTTTTTAAAATTTTGATTAAAAGTCAACTAAAATAATTATTTTAAAAAATAAAATTGAAATTTATTTTTCAGTTTGGTTGGGTTGTGAGATAGTCAACTCGAAAATCGAACCTAAATATTATTTAGAGAAAATAACTCGAATCAAATCAAATTCTAATTCTGTTTTCAATTTGAGTTTTATTCAAAATTTTTGATTTAGTTCAGTTATCCGGATTTCTCTAAATAGTGAACATCCTTAAATACTCTTTCGTTAACTGTTAGAAATCAGGATAATTTTAACAGTGCGAGTTCAATTTTTTTCTATTTTAGAAAAATTTTAAATTAATTGAATTGATTGTTTTAAAATTAAATTATCTAATCCAATTTATTTCAATTTGGATCAATCCAAATTTCTTGTGTTTTCTTTCTTTGGAAGGAAATTTCCAAATACATAATACACACAACTACAAGGAATTGAAATTAAAACTAAAATAGTATAAAACAAGCAGATACATCTAGTTTAATTTATTTCAACTTAAATTATTGAACTTCAAGCATTAATAATTAAAACTCTATAAAAACTATATAATTGTTATGAATTTGTTGATGCGCAGTCGTCGTCGGCACAACAAAATCGTAATACTAATGTAGAGAACTTAATAAAGAAATTATAAGTAGAGAATAGAAGAAAAATATAGAGAGAAAATAGAGAGGAAGAACAAGAGAGCTTTTATTGATTATCTGAGAGTAAATTGATCAATGAATGAGTGTCTACAAAACCTCAGTCTAGAGCCCTATTTATAAGGTCATAATACAAGAGTTTATGAAAACTCAAATTCTAATGGGGAAAGGAAATCAAATCTGATTAGGAGTCATATTTTGGGAGTTCAGTTCTCTTCAGGAAACTGATTAATATGAACATCCACATATTATTTCATAACACTCCCCCTTGGATATTCATAACATAAAGAATATGCCTCGTTAAAACCTTACTAGATAAAAACCCAGTGGAACAAAAAACTCTAGTGAAGGAAAAAGAGTACATTATTCTTTATGTCATTATTACTCTCCCTGATAAGAAAACCCTTTAAGGTTTCTTAATCGATACTTTTCAATCAAATGTTGCTATCGGTAAAGTCTTAGTGAATAGATTTGTCAAATAATCAAATGATCAAATTAATTACACATCAATATCACATCTCTTCTGGAGATCGTGATTAAAAATATACTTTATCATATCTTCTTAGATATATTTCAAACTTTATTATCATTCAACAGTATATATATAATTCCTTCTTAGAGGATATAGATTTATCTCGAATACATTAATCATGATCACACATATTCTCAACCAACATCATGAATTTCTATTTCTTCAACATGAGTTAAAGATGTGGCTGTTATAATCTACACATACTTATAAATGCATGGTTTATGTGGATCATATAGGTAATTTATACCTTACATATCCATCTCAACAGGAGTTGGATTTTCTCAATATTCAAGATAAACTCTCTTAAGGAGATTTCAAAAGACAAATATAATGCCGTTTCAAAATTTATTGGGTAGAGAAGAGCTAGAATAGATATATACTTGCACGTAGACAAGTATATTCATGCACTCAATTGCAGAATTGTGGTACTTCAAGACCAAATAATTCTTCAATATCCTTCAATAGATATAAAAGATCTCACATATAATAACCCAATAACAATTGATATGCTATGTCCATGTGAAACATCTTCAGGATGTTCAATCAAAACAAAATGTTGGCTTTTCAAAACGTTAATCACAATACTTGCTCCTCTAAATTCTTCAGGAAAAATATCTTGATCATCAAATATTAATTGCTCTCTTTAGATTACACTTCAAGTGTATAATTCCTGTTGGGAATACATGTACACTTCAAGTGTACTTGTGAATAGTTTAAACTTTTCATATTTCTCATGCGAACTTTATCATTTCGAGTCTGCAGACCTCGATTTGAAAAAATCCTCAATATATTATGCTCATTAATATCTTTAAAGTCATATACTTGCGCGATTCCAATAGTTTTCAATCATGCTGAGATCTCATCATTTATCATAGTTTTCAGGTACCTGAATTTCTTCTGAAAATAATTTATCAATCATGTTTTGGGAGAAAAATCTACTGGAATTTAAATCTCCTCGATTTAACATATATGACCATCTCAAACCTTTGCTCCAGTGAGGAGTTTGTATCTTTGGAACCGACTTATCTACCATATTTCAGTTGTGTCTCAAATTTATTTGTAGTGGTAGATTATCCTTCAGGGATATCAAATAGGAGCATTCTTTGCTGGATGTTGATCAATTAATATATCTGGCTATATAAATTATCCTTTGAACTTCTGGTTCAAGGTATCTTCTGTGAGGATCAAAATAGAAGATCAAGATGAGACACATACTAATATCTTTATCCAGCCTCATAATTTCTCCTCTTTATGTTGGGGCAACATATTCAAAATTAACAAAATACGAATCTCTTCCTTGAGATTTGCTCTCAACATATTTAATAATTTCTTTGAGAACCCATCTCATTACCTTTGTGGTGGAGCAACATACATAGTGCATCTCTAAATTTAAGATGAGAAATATTTAGTTTCTGACCACAACCAACTACTATGAGGAGAATTACAATGTGTTGGCAAAATAAGAAACAAGTGCTAATATATCATAGTCATAAACATTCTGCAGGATGTTTAATATTTATCTCAATATAACCAGTATTATTAGGACAAATTATGTCTTTGAGAGAATGTTAAAACATGAGCTCATTATCAATAAATTGTGCAAACTACAGGTTGCAAAACAACAATATGCATATGACTATTTGTTGATGTATCAACTAATAATTTTTCCATATTCATCCCAAAATAACACATTCAACCCCAAGTAATACTGGCAACTTTTAAATAAAACAAGTAACACATATAAATTCATCATATTATGAAACTTCTAGTTCCATAATAAATTCATAATCATAATTCGTATTTTAATGATTCGGGATGGTCCAACCGGTCATGCCAACTAATAAATTATTTATCAGTAAACTTCAAGTTTACTCAATATTGCATCTCAATTTTATAATTCTATGCAATATAAATCAAGAGAGATAAATAGTGGTATCTATAATTGACGTATATTTCATATCATAATGGTAATGCATATGCCTCAAAAGTTCATTCATCCAATGTCTCGATATACTGATAATATAATCAAAGCTCAAAAAGCTTTACGAGACTATATGAAGAATAATGCATTACAGAATTGACCATTGGGTGAAGATCATATAGCTCTTTTGGAGCTTTAAATCAATTAACCTTCTAGAGTTATTTAATCAATTAGTTCTTCAAGAACCTTGCAATACCATTTATACTTTGAACATATATTTTAAATTTTGTAAAAATAAACAACAAATATTATTTAGACAAATTGTATCTTCACCATTCTTGATCCAAAATAAACTAAAATAACATAGGAAAGTAGCAATTCAATAATTTAAAATTTTGATTGACATTCAATATGCTAAAAACTCTTTATGGATATTCAAAAGAATTGGCTACGTTCACATATGTCATATTAATATTTTCGACATAAGCATCATTACTATCAGTAGCATGATTTAGGGAAGTAAAGTAATATCAATAATTAATAGATATTCATAACATGCTTGACGTACTACAGGTACGTGACAAACTTTCATATTGCATCAATAACATGTTAGAAATATTACTTTCCCTTTTTCCTTCTCATTATTTTCTCACTTCTGGTAAGTATCTATTTAGTGGGGATTTAATGAGTCATTCTTATAGTATAAGAAAAAAATATATTTCTACTAGTTGCGACCAAAATATCGTATATAAATATATTATAATTTCTAATGTCATTCACTTCAGGGAATGATATAAAAATATTTGGTCGAGTATCAAAATATTTTATCAATGACTCATTTAGTCTCACAAGATATAAATTTAAAATACTTTTGAAAAACTTTTTCTAGATATTCCTACTACAGGAGCATGTTAGAAATATGAGAAAGGAAAAATCTTTTATCCATCACATTACTAGTGATATTTCTCCTTATAACTTTAATTGAGGAGAAATTCTAAATGCAATAAAATTTTGCATACTGTTAGACATACAATATTATAGGCACACTTATAACAAATCATAACTAGCATTTATATAACAATAAATTTGAACATCGAATGTCTATGACATATAATTCTTTCTATAAATATCAAGAGTAAAAAAACTAGTTTTAAAAAGTTTGCCATGGAAATTCAAAGGTAGAAAAAATACCTCTTTTTCTCTTTATTAAACTCTCAATTTCGGTGGTAAAGACTCGTGCTGATAACGTGTTATGAATTTGTTGATGCGCAGTCGTCGTCGGCACAACAAAATCGTAATAATAATGTAGAGAACTTAATAAAGAAATTATAAGTAGAGAATAAAAGAAAAATATAGAGAGAAAATAGAGAGAAAGAACAAGAGAGCTTTTATTGATTCTCTGAGAGTAAATTGATCAATGAATGAGTGTCTACAAAATCTCAGTCTAGAGCCCTATTTATAGGGTCATAATATAAGAGTTTATGAAAACTCAAATTCTAATGGGGAAAGGAAATCAAATCTGATTAGGAGTCATATTTTGGGAGTTCAGTTCTCTTCATGAAACTGATTAATATGAATATCAATATATTATTTTATAACAATAATACAAATATATAAAAGTATATTTGATTCAAATTAAAATATACTAATGTTCTTAAGCAAAGATGCAAAGTTAAAATTTAAAAGCCAAACTAAAATAAACTAACTGATAGTTAAAAAGTTTTATTTTTAGTTCGGTTTGGTTTAAATAAATTCAAACAAAAAATCGAACTAAATTATATAAAATTTTTGGATATCAAATGAATTATATATTTAAAAATCTAAATTTATATTTATAAATTTAAATTAATTTAGATAGAATATTCAGTATGATTCAAAATAAAATTAGTAGGATCCAAATAATATATATCCTTAACTTAGATTGAAATTCATAATTTTGTTAAAGATTCCCTCACATCGTGTTTCTCCCTGTCACTCTAAACTTGGACTGTTTTTGTATGACATCAAAGGCTTCTCTTTACCTAAAAAAAAAAAAAAAATCCAAAGACTATTATCGTTTATAACTATATAAATTTTTATTTATATATTTATAAAGTACTATACAAAAATTTATTTGTACTATATATTTATATATGAAACAGGCATTGGAGCTGTTTGGCCATGAACTCAGCCTGACTGAACGCTTAAAAAAAATCTTCCAAAGGGGTTCCTTTAGTCTAGGCTAACCTCTGCTTGTTTTTGCATCATAAAACTATGTCCAAGATTGATCTTTTCCGACATTCTGCGTCTTCTCCCGTTAACTTTGCCCGGTTCTATTGCTATAGATGGTGAGAAGAGAGTAAATTCCGCTCATTCTACTCTTCCAAAGTTAAATTTACAACTTCTTAAGGCGACGATCATCAATTGTTACCACCAAGTATTGGAGGGTTGATGATAATCTATGCTACCCAACCTGCTTGGGGTAAATTTTGCATGATTTCAAACTTTTCTTTTTTTTTCTTTCTTTAATATTGCAACATTTTCTTTAAAATCGCTTCAGTTTATTTTCCAAGTGTAGATTGAGCTTGTAATGGGGCGGGTGAAGCTTCCAATTTCAAGAATATTGAACAACACTAACAGACAAGTGACATACTCCAAACGAAGAAATGGGATCCTTAAAAAGGCTTATGAAATTGCGGTTCTTTGTGATATAGATATAGCTCTTATCATGATTTCATCGTCTGGGCGTATCAGCTTTTTCTCAGGCACCAGAAGGTTTCGAGGAAAATGTCTGAGTTTGTGTTCTATCAATTGTTTTAATGAGATATTTATCTAACGAGTAGTTCTTTCCAATGCAGAATTGAAGATGTACTGCTGCAGTACTTTAATCTTAGTGATGAAGAAAGAGAGTTGGATCAGGACTCAGAAAGGTACCGATTTTTCGTATGTTTTGACATGATTCTGATATGATACAAAGTTTCTTGGTTAATTGCAGCCTTGTGAATGATAGAGAGGTAAGGTAAAATGAAATTCTACAGCGTTTCCAAAATTTGGATGAAAGGTTTTCAAGTTTGGACTCAGTTTTGCACTGTGTTACCTCAGTGTGTTATAAGCACCTTAATGAGACTCAAAACTGAAGCAGGAGTCAGCCACAGGTCCTTTCTTGATTTCCCTCTTTGGATTTTCTTTCAATTCTTGTTTTGTATGTCATTTTTGTTAATTTCTCAAACAATGTGTTACTAACTTTTATGCTTTTTCTTTTTTTGAATGTTTGATTCTGTTGTATTGGATTAGTCCTAAAGGTCTTAGTGTGCACGCAGAGGTAAGAAGCAAGAAATTTAAACTCGTCCTTCTTTGAGTATCCTTTTAGTCCTTTTTTCTACTGGCTTATATTTTTCTTTCAGGAATATAAAAAGGAAATTATTAACTTGCAGCATCAACTTGAGATGGGCAAAGAACGATTAAGGTTAGGAAAATTGATTTTGCAAGATAGATCATTGCAGTTTTGGCCATTCTTTAATTATAGTTTATGCAAGGAATTCTTTTTCTGTTTTGTAAATTCTACAGGACGTTGGAACCAGATCCACAAAGATTTGCATCCTTGAGTGAATTGGAATCTTGTGAGGAGCACCTTTCTAAGATTTTGAGCCTTGTTGAACAAAGAAAGGTAATAGGCTTTCTCCGCCAAGGCGTGTGGTTGTTCTGCTTAGTTAAGAATCCTTCCTTATTTGTTTCTGACTTTGTTGATTTCAGAAAAACCTATTGAACAATCATTCATCAAGTTATCAAGAGACAGTGGAGGTAAATCACTGGGTTTTGTTCTTCTATTGTTCTTTCATTCAAATCAAGTATAGAAATCTTCATAGTAGAATAACTGGTACGGTAAGATGACAATCAGTTATGGTTTTCCCTCTGTACTTCTCTCCCCTCCATTCTGCCTTTGGAGGAAACTTCTTCATGCTAGATAGTTCAGCAACCACTGATGTTCAACCCTGATTGTATACTGATAGTACAGCATCCGTTGATGTTCTATGGACACAATTTTTCTGCTTGTGTTATAGACCATGACAAAGCAAATAATTCTTTTTTTAATTTTTTTTAAAATTAAAATTGCTCTCTAACTTTGCAGCAAATACATTCTGTGGTTCGATATATCATGAATGCACAAGCTGAAAGAACTCCATCTACCCTTGTGAACCCAGAATTTAGTTCTTGGCCTGATCATGGGAACAAGCAGGGCATCAATGAACCAGACAGTATACATGTTGGATCAGATGCCTCTCCAATTTTGCAGAAGTATGAATATTTTGCTTTTCAAGAATTACTTGCACGTCACAGTAAATAAAATATCAATTTTAGATGGTTACTTATTTCACAAAAAAAATGTCAGGAATCAGGCATCAGCAACAGTTGTAGGTTCAGTGTCACAGCCAAGTGTGGATGATGGTAAACGAAGTGCAGAAGATTGTCAGATGAGGTGTATAAATGAGCACTGCATTCAGCAATGGCATAATCCCGCTGAGCTGTATTCTTCTCTCATGCCACAAGAAATGTCACTTTCACTGGTCAGGAGCTTATCGCTCAACATCATATTTTTATCATTTTCTTATGGCTTCTTTGTGAGTCTTCTAATTTTTCTGCTTGGCCAAAAGTTTATATAAAATGAGTTTTTTGTTTCTAGACACAATAAATGTTTATGAGTTGGTAAATAGAGTTGCACCATCTGGCTATTTGTTTTTGATACATTTTTCCTAGCCTGGTTCATAGTTGTTTCTCATTTTTACTTTTCCTGCAAATACTCTGAATTAATTCTTTATGTTTTTGGTGCCATTTGTTGAGGTCCAACTCACAATCTATTTTCCCTGGTTTATATGTGAATAATAAAAAGCGAAGCATTTGTCTTGTGTGTTTTTTATAAGTAAAAACAAAAGGGAAAAAATGTCAGTCCTGTGCCTTGTATTTCTGCTATGTCTATCAGATTTTATAGTTCAAAATTCTTCAGAAAGAGAAAACATAAAAATACATGCATGTAGAGGTGATCGTATGTCCATGACAGTCGAGTCTAATGTCCCTTTCCTAATCCCAAAAATCGCTTCATGCTTTAATCTGGTTATTCATCTGTTTTCTTATTCCAGAATGAAATGCGTAGTTCAACTGCAGCATCAATCAATCCGCTGCAGCATAATCAAATTGAATCGCCTTCTCAGCTCCCTTAAATGAATGATATGCTAGGTATATATCCGAGCTTAGCCAAGATAACTTTTGTTAATGTTATCTGGTTATATTATGCTTAGGTATCTTATGTTCTTCCATCCTGCATTGAAGCATTTGAATGTGCTGATGGATTGCATTATTGTTTCGTTTAGGTATCTATTTCATGTCTATATTGGTGGATACTTTGTTCAGTTCTTGATTGTTAGGGCAAGCATCATCTGCTTATTATTAGGGTTAGATTGAGGTTCATGCAAATGTTATTTTCATGATTTTCATTCGTGTAGAGAATCCTAAATACATCTATATTCATTTATGCCCTATTTATCTATGATGTTTCAAGAAATGTAATATGTAATTTTGTCCAAATGCATTTTTATTGTGAATGCAAAGTTTACTTTATCCCTCTTATGAAAATTAATTAATCATGTAACAGTCGTATAGATCGACAACAGGTAGGTTAACCTTTTGCTTTTCTTTTCACCTATTTGGGGAACTAGAAGAAGTTAGCCCTTCGGAACATGTGGCAGGATATTATTGCTGACCAACTTTCAACATGTAATATGTAATTTCTGATGTCAACCTTTACAAATTTGGTCAAACATGCCCATAGGTTTCTCTTTTAGCCTTTGTGTTATTTTGCAGTATCACGAAATAGATTTTTGTGTTTTTCATTTAATGCATATATGAAAAATTTATGCCCACTTAAGATAGTATGCTGCTTTCTGAGTTGATAAGTATGCTGCTTTCTTCAGCTTCTCATTATCTTTGTTTCCTATGTCTTATTTGGCTTTTGAATTTGGTATCATTTACGTGAAAAATTAAATAGAGTAAGTGGCTTCATAAGTTCAATTTCACCATGCTTATCTCATTCACGTTTGTTTCCAATAAGTGGTTTCATGATGTAAACTTTTTTCTCTTCTCCCTATTTACATTTGTTTCCAATAAAAGGCAAAAAGGAATTTTAGTGCATCTTTGTTTTGAGTCTTATTGCCTGTTCATTTTAATTGGTATGCAGTGAATAAAAGTGTTTTCTAAAAAAGATCAGAGTGATAAGGGATCCAAATTCCATATAGGAAAGATGAAACTAACAATGCTGCTTTTAAAAATTAAAACAAATCTGAAGCTATATATGTAAAGCATGGTCTGTTAAGATCATAATATTCTTGTAGTCTGATAATTGCAAGAAACGAGCACAAAACCACATAATTACCATAATAGCTACCAAATTTGCATAAATTGATCATGGCTTGTCAATTTGGATAAACTTCATTTTGAAGATGCATCTGGGCTGCTTTAGTAGGATGTCCAGATTCCCAAATAATTGCCGAGAGCAGTCTGTATATACTGGAGTGAGAACATCACGGTATTGTTGAGTGCATAACGTGGCCAGCAGGAATATGAAGTTTCCGATTTAAAGCTTAAGCATATTTTGAAGATTATTTATTGGGTTCAGTAAACGATTTTCTGCATGGAGAGTTTTTCTTGTACTTGATCATATTTTCTAGCTTATTATCATAAGATTGAGCATCTGAGTTCATGTTCCTTATGCAGGTTTCCAGAAATGCCAAATCTTTTGTTAATGTAACCGCCAAAATCCAAGCACAGGGAGGCTCCTATGAATATGAATAAGTAGTATAATGTTCAGAATCAAGATTATTCGTAAGAGAGGCTGTCTCTCTGCTTTCTTTATTCCCTGAGAATTCTTTATGTATGGTACAATTATTAATTCAAGAGAATAAAACATGGAAGACATATTTGCAAGAGTTACTTGTTTGATTTACAAAAGTCGATTAAAATTTTATTCTACTATTTTTTTCGCATTATAAATCTTCCAGGTCTACTAAAGGATGTACCTCAATATTTAGGGGTAACCTTAAGAACATTTGGCTCGTTATTCTTCATAAAATAGCCAGGTTTCATATTCACTAAGGTGAACCTCATCTTTGGCGCTTGGGATTCAGAAATCAAATTCCAACATTAGTTATACTTTGAGACTCTTGTTTACCAGCACTCATGGTAAGTCTCTCTATGTACTCCATAAATTATATATATTTGGTTGCTTAATTTGATACTGTAATTCCATTATCAGTATACTTTGACCCTATCTCTAATTGCGGATGCTTAGGAGGTGCCCCTAAGCAGTTTATGATCAGAGAGACTGGGTTGCAGGAATTGGGGTCGCAGTTTCTTTGATGTCTAGCTTGGATGCCACCACTTTAGGTAGGAGAAGGTCCCTTTGCATGGGAAACCTAATATGTGAGATGGGCCATTGGCTATAGTATTTGTATAATCATTTCTTAAGATCCACATATTGACAGTGGTGGAATTGAAATATCATATCAAGTGTACCAAACCATTCATCTATTGGATATTATTTTCTCACTCTTTCTTTGATTTTTAAATTTAGTTGTTCGTATTATATGATAAAAATCATCTATTAGAAGTAACTTTAAGTTTTGACTATACTATTTTAAAAAAAATTTCCTCGCATGCATATTACATGTACATTGCACATTAAAAGCCTGTCTTGTTTCATGAGAGATGAATTATCATATTTCTACGAACTCAAAATAAATAAGTATTTTATTGAAATAATAATATGTATGAAAAGATAGAGTATTTTTGTCTTGCTTCAAATAAAAATATGTGTCACACCACTAAAAAAAGATTTTTTTCCCCCAACATTTCGGCATAGAAACTAATAGAAGTAGCTAAGGTAGTATATTGGTTAGTAATGCCAATGAAAGAATGATAAAGTCTGCAAATTAAATATTCTGAGACTTGAAGTCCTACAAATAAGGCACAAACAGCATAGGCAATTGGTACCCTTTGGAGAGGCACTCTATTTTACTTACAAAAACAGTCTCAAGAAAAGAAACTAAACGAAGACTTAAAGCAGTTGATACTATTGATGAGATAATTGCTTCACATGCCTTTGGCTCTGCGCTTGAGGTGGTTTTTGCCACATCCACATTTGCTTCCCCCCCTGGGGGTGACATCATGAAAAGAGGGAATGAGAACTGAAAGAACTGTTCATAAACTTGATTTTTTTTATTTTTTAATAAAAATTAAATATGCATAGAAAAATTCACTAAATGATTTTTTTAATTTTTTTATTTTTCATGTTGTTGATGTGAGAAAGATTATATAATATATGTAATTTAGTATTCACTTACCTGATGACTCTTTCCAAAACTAGCAAATTTCGCCTTATTTGCATAAGATCTCTTTCAATTGACTATAATAAGATTATCAAGATATTGAATCAATAATAAGTAAAACATATATAATTATACCCAACAATAGCATTTTCACATTATACCTCAAGCCTGGTGTTGCAAGATGACATTGATTTAAATAGGCCATACCCCAAAAAAAAATGAAAAGGTCAATAAGCATGAAAAATACTTGTGCATGTAAAAATTTGGTGCATTTTTCTATTAAAGAGGGAGAGGGTGAGAGAAAGGATGTACCAAGCAAGCCGGGCGAAATCTGGGCTGATCACATTCTCAGTGAGCAAAAGAAGTATCTCCTACAAGTTTTGTCAAAGAGTGAAAATGATTATTAATAGTAATGCTATCAATAACAATATCAAAGTTATTGAAAGCATTTTCACCAAGGAATCCTTGTGGTTTTGGGTTGGGGGGGGGGGGGGTTGTTTGCCATTTTACCTGTCTATGACCAACTTCAGGGTTGGTATTGCTAAGGTTGTTCCTGAAACTCAAAAAAAGAAAAGAAAAAAAAGAGAAAAGTTTAGGAACAAAAGGATAGGCCTCCTTGCATGTGAGAAATAGTTATAAAGTTAAAATGATGACTGTGGAAATCCTGTCTTTTAGCTTCAATTTTGGCTTTTTGCCCCTCTTTTCACCCAATTCAATTACTGCCATGGATGATAAGAGAAAACTGCATATGAGCGAAAAAAAAAAAAACAGTAAAATGTGCAAATATCATCTGTCAAACCAATCATTCCAATCCATCTCCTCCTTTTATACTTTTCAAGTCTTATCGACTCTTAGCAACTAGCAAATTAGAATTGGACAACAGATAAACTAACTATTTCATGTTAAAAATACTAACTTCTATAAAAAATAAGTCGGTAATAAATAAAGTATAATATTCTCATATATAATTGACTAAAAAAATGTTTATTTCCCACTTGTAATGTGACTATCAATTGCATGCAAAGTATAATAAAGACTTAAATTGCTTTAAATTTGTTTCCTCTCCTACCTGTCCGAAATCTGGTTGGATCTCTAAAGAATTTTTACATATACTTATCTATCTCACAGTGGATGCATGATGACAAACAGAAAATAAACAATAAATCAATTCTACTGATTTCTCTTTTTCCCCCTTTCTCCCCTGGTGGCTGGCTTCTAAGGCCAGCAGAAGAAAAACAGGGGATGTCTGTGTTTGGGGGGTGGGGGGCGAGGGGCGAGGGGTGTAGGGGGAGAAGTGGAAGCTAATATCAAATGTACCTTTCCACGTTTCTGTTGTTTCTTCTACCAGCAGTCGATTTGGCTGATGAGCCTTGGTCATCGATGATCTTCTGCCCCGGCATTGGAACAAAGAAAGCGAATCTGCTAAAGCTATGAAGGATGAAGGAGAATGAACTGATCTTTCTCAATTTTGGAGTGAAGAAAAAGGAGAGTCCTTGAGCTGAATTTATTAAGACTCTTCTCTTTTGCTTACACTTTGATCTCTAATTTTGAATTCAGCAAATTTGTACACTTATGAGTCGTATGACGTTGGATGGCAGCTTAGGTTTCTAGCATGGGTTAAACATGTGGGTGCTTTGTAGGAAGCTTTCAACTGTTTCGTTTAATGCCTATATCTTTGAGCACCTTTTCTCCAAAGGATGCCTATCTAGAGTTAGAAGCATTAACGGCAAAGTTTTGGCTTCTGACTCTAGTTTTGTTTCTTTCTGAATTAAACATATGAGATCTCAATCCTCATATATGACCCCTTGAGCGTTTGATCTCAATCTCAATTCTGTCTGAAATTGATTCTTGGCAAGAACAAAGGAAAAACGCCGAAGGAAAGAAAGTAAAATGTTTTCATTAATATGGTTAATCAGAAGGAAGATCATGGAATAGCCATCAATTGGAGAGCTTTACTCATCTAAACAATCCTCATCAAACATGCTGGAATGTTAGCAGCTGTTCGGAATTCTTAGTGTGAAGGTCTGCATCATCAGTTCAAGGATGTGTTGGTAAGTGCATGCCAGACAGTTAATAGCTGTAGTGCAAGACGAGATCCCACCTCCATCTTCAAATGTTTTTCGGATTGCTGCTGCTAATAAGACACCTTATTTTTACCATTTGGTGCCAAGGTGACGAGGTCTCGTAACTTATTTTCTTACTTTGGAGTACTATTCTTAGGCCGGAATCCGTAGATGCAAACTTGTTTTGGTCTCACAGAGAAAAAAATACGTGATATTAAGGATTTGATTGTTTTCTTAGGTATGCAGCATGACGGTACATACTACAAAGTTCAACGCACAAAATTAGAAATAAAACCTTTGTAATTTCATATATTTAGAAAATAACAGTTGATGCCAGCATATAGTTAACAACATCTATGATAATTGTGGTAATGCATTATGAGGAAACAGAAGATAAATCAGTTATAGGATAGCTAAAAACTTATACGAATTTAGGGAATATGTGTAACCTTCCAAACTAGCTGGTGATCTAGTGCTATATGGATGATATAGAGATCACAAAGTTTGAAGTCATGTGATGAAAAACTAGGATGACACAAAAGAGAGCAATGGTCGAATGGAAAGGTGAAATGTATAACAAAAGGATGCATGATTTTTTCCCCTTTTTTGTTATTCTGAGAATTACGTTTAGTATATAAGATTGCCACATAGATGAACCACTATATATTATTTTTAATAAATTTAAACAAGAATCATTGTTATACTAATTTAAAAATATGAGTATTCTAAACTAATACTTTTTTCCTGGTGTACTCCAATGTTTGGATGAGTCCTCACTTGTGAAAGGTTTAAAGCTAACTATATCACCGCGAACCATGGTAACACATCCTCCTAGGATACTTCGAGGAGTTGAGGGCAGCGATATATATACCTGAGAAGCCAAGGGTTGTAATTTCAGGAGGAATAGTATTTTACAGTTTGAAAATTTTAACATACAAGATTTCTTGAATCTGAAAAAATATCAATCAATTATCCAAGTAAAAACTGCAACTAACAATACTATTTATGTTGGAAACATAGTTGCCAAGAACATCGTTAGCATTCTTATACAAAAAGAGCATAATAAATTCCATGTCCAGCCTTTGAATAGAGTTTAGGCTACATTTATTTAGCCAATAAAAACTAGGACGAAATATTAACCAGGACCCCCGCAAAAACAAGAAACTTCGCAAAGACAAGGTTTTGATCACCATCCAGATCATCCTTGCACACCTTCTTAGAGGTCCAAATCTGAGAGATTCAGATTCTACGGGAAGTACAAATCATCCCATTCCCATATAGGAGTGTCTTGCATCTTTTGAACCCATGGTATATTGTCATCCAGAGAATCCTACTCAAATGCAGCAAAAGAAATTAACAGTTTTAATTGGATGAACGGAATATATCCATATAACCAATCCTGTGTGCATATTATTATGAGTATGTCCAAGCTTTCATCACGCCCAAGATTGTTTCGTTATATATTGAGTCTAATCAAGATTTTCAGAAGTAATCATAAATGTGTTTGGTTTCCAAGTTTGAACTTACGAGCGAAGGAAAGATATCATTTAGATCACTCGGAACTACAGATGAGGAAGGAGGGACTCGAACTGAAGGTGGTGGTGATATGATCATTATCTCATCGTCATCGCCGTTGGTCTTGTTCTTTTCGGCATTGCCATCGTTGTTGCCATTACCACCTTCATGATTTCCCTTTTTTGGGCTCTTACCCTTGTTGTTAGGCAACATATTTGGTGGGCTACTACTAACTTTCATTTTCTTTCGATTTGACAGTGTTTCTTCAGATGTTTCATATTGCATTAAAGGAATTGCCTTATTAGCCTCAGCAAAATTATCTGTGACATCGTTGGATCTGCAGAAGAAAAGTAGAATTAGATGATATCAGTTCTTATTTCCCAATCTCAACACATATACCACAGCTAAAACCCACACACATTAGGAATAACAACAGGAACATGCTTTCGGATTTTGTAACTTTTAACCTTTGAGGAATGTCATATTGGTAATTCTGTGCAAAATTGCTGCTTTCGTTCATCAAGTTGCCAAATGAGGCATTTGGCTCAACTTGCTGCCACAGCTCATAGTCCTGATGTAAAGCCAATGAAAAACGAACTTAGAGCTGGTTGTGAACCATCAAGATAATTACGAAGAGGTATAGAAAATAAAACATTTCAACTTCTAAAATATTTTGTGTTAAAAAATATGTACTGCAGTATCATAGTTGTAGTCGAGTTCAGCATATTGTTGAGAAAAACTATATCCAGAGTTAACTTGTTAACAAATTCATTCACAATGCAGGAGATGAGCTTATGAACTATTAATCCAAAAAATAAATGGAATTTTATCAAAATGCTTAAGTAGTCATTACTTGGGATAGATTATAAGTCTGCCCATTGAACACTTTAGGAGCAATTGCAGCTTCTGGCTGATTCTTTGGATATGCGCTTGCCATTGGAGTACTATAGGTGTGATTTTCATCAATCACTATAACTTCTTGATTGTGCTATTAAAAATTTTGAAAAATTAATTCATGGAGAACATAAATAAAGATGAATTAGTTAAATGCAAGAAATTATCAAAGAGCTAATGAGAGTACTGCTACAACTTCATAAAAAATAGTTGATAAATTTGAAACCTTTGATGAGGTGTTATTAGATGGCTGATTTTCTGGAGCCGAATTTCCCAACTTATGTTGCATAGGAAACGAGTTACTGACATGAATAATTGATCCGGAAGTATCTGCCGCTGCTTTTCTTTTCCCTTTCTCGTGCCTCCCGTTGAACACAGTTTCTGGAATCTTAGCACTGCGGGAAAAACTGAAGAAATGTTCAAAAATTAAAGAAATTTTCTTTCCCTTTCATCATTCCAAGTTAGATCAGCGGTAGAGTGTAATTCTAGAAAAATCATTAATGAATTTGACTCTTTTGACTATCAAGAAATGTTCAAAAAAATAATCATTAATTAGCCAATCTACTACATGTTTAGGCTGTTCATCCAAGCATCGAATTGCATTTGAAGCTGTTGCCGCCCTGAAATGGTAGATCTAGAAGAACGGAGATGGTTTCCATTAACGTTGTATGATGATGGAGTTTCTCCTTCATTTCTCCTAACCATTTTTCCTGCTGATGAAAACGAACATACCAAGAACGATATAAGGAACAGCTTCTAAACATTGAGAAAATTTGGATGCAAGAAAAAAATGAAAGAAATGTGGAAACTAGTAAACATTAGTCTATAAATCATTTTTCTGAGACAGAAAACTAGAGATCTAAAACTAATAATTTTATGTCTCATTTTTCACTTCCATTGGAAGAGAAACCTACCTGGTTCCTTTGAGTTTCTCTATAGCCTGCCGTGGGTTTTCTCACGCCGTGAGAGTTGATGAAGTGAAGCTTCTTGCTCCTGTTAGAGCTCAAAGCCACCATATAAGTCCAAGAGAGGAAGAAAAGTAACTTTCATAGTCAACACCTTCAAAAGATGCCATGCAGTGCAGTTATTTTTTCATGTAAAGCCAAATCTAAGCGGTAGTAGTTAGTTGTGGAAATTAATAACTGTGGATTAGCTTCAAGGAGTTGTGCTTCTCACTTTTGGTCCTCTTCATTAGAAATTAATGGTCAGATATAAAAAGGGAAAAGATAAGGGAACTAAGGAAAGAACCGTTCATAGGTGTTACTATGTTTCTAAGCATTTTTCTTTTTTGGGATGAGCAGAGCTTTAAGATGCACAAAAGTTTAATTTTGACAGAATAAATCTCAAGTACCTATTGGAATATTGATGAATTTGGTTAAAAATACTGCACAATTTTTTAATTTAGAATTCATTTAAAATTGTAAATTTAGGATAGGAATTGTAATTTTATAAAATTAAAATTCCAAGAATTATAACACTAAATGGTTGAATTCCTTTATTTGGTGAAATTTTTAAAGTGGGTAAAATTCATTTCAAATTTCAATTCCTCATTTGAAACACAAAAAAATTATAAAATCAGTAAATTAAACTACAAATATGAAATTACTCCAAATATTTGTGTCTAGTGGTGTCTATATGTGTGTGTGTGTGTGTGAGAGAGAGAGAGAGAGAGAGAGAGAGGGAGAGAGAGAGAGAAAAGGAAGGAGAGAATGAGGGAGAAGGGAAGAAAGAGAGAGTGAGAGATCCAAAATGCGTAAAACTAATTTTTATAGTGTATGTAATATAAGATGTGTTACACTATTAGTATAAATTACATAATCATAGCCAAACTTAAATAAGAGTAAGAGGAATACCTCTTAGCTTGAACAAATTTTATGGAAATGGGATTGCTATAATTCTTAGCATTTAAAGTACAATTATATTGGTCGAATTAATAGATCGAGATTTGCTAATGAATTCCAATTCTTTAGCTAACTTTAAAGATAAATAGTTCTGAGCATCCATTTCTAGAGCACCAAAAAACAATCTTAGAAAAAATGGAAAAATATCTAGGTATTTCAAAATATATATTAGGATATACAGGATATTTAGCCATATATATGATGCATTGGCTAAAGGTCAAACATGCTGAGGTCGTACATTATCTTGGAGACTTTTTATAACAAAATGAGAAAGAAATTAACAACCAAGCAAATAAATGTGAATTTAATTATCAAGTGTTTGTATAAGTGGCTATTCAATGTATTTCACTTCACTTGGGGAGTGATCCAAAATAGTCCTAAGAGTCTTTACATTGTTTATGCTAAGGACACAATATTAATGTAATTTTGAAAAAAAAAATTATTGACTTAAAGTTGGAGAAACATATTATAACAATAATATTTGTTAGATGTATGCTCAATGGATGTAAACTACTGTAAATATTAGTAGATTGTTACATTTTTTCCTAAGATAAAAGAGCTATATATTACAAATAATAATGCCAGAGGCAAAGTTTTCAAATACACAGCCAACAAACTACATAATAATGCTTCATCCAAAACTTGAGAGGATTCAGCCATTCAGGCTACAACTTGCCTAGAAAGTTCATCAAGCCAACTAGGAAAATAAGAAAAAGGTCATACTAAAAAATAGTTGTCAAGCAACTGAGATTTCTTTCAACTATAAATCATCATATTCTTGTAAGTGCAGCCTGTCTTGAATCTTTGAGTCCATGTCCGAATGTCTCTCAAAAGATCCTAGTGAAATGGGGAAAACGAAAATGTGCAATTGTATGAGCAACACAGATTTTCCAGAAGTCTATTCATCTGTATTTGCAATAATTTGCAAGTTTTCAATCCTACGAAGATGTGCATAGTTCTCCATATGTTGAGCAGATTTTAGAATCTTCTAAGCTTGAAAAATCTGTTGGTACCCGTAGGTAGGTTAATTAATATTCAAGTTCCAACTTGCTTTAAACTCCAGATGAGGTAGGAGGAAATTGAGCTGAATGTGAAGGTGATACAATCAGTTCATCAAAAACGTCAGCATCCTCGACGTTGCAGTCACTGGTGCCATTGTTACCATTGGCATATTGGTTAGCTCCATACATATTGCTGTTAGCATTGTTGTTAAGAACCATATTTTTCTGTTCCATAATCTGCACTGGATTTGGATTTGCATATGTTTGGTTGGCTATTTCATTCTGCCCCATTGAAGTCCACCGGTTGTTAGTCTGAGCGAAGTTGGCTGCAGTATAGTTGGAGCTGCAGAATAGAAGCAAAATTACACCATATCGATTACTATTTCGGATCAACTGATAAAGCCCACACATCATTTATCCAAGTATCTAAATATGAAGCAGGACGAGGGAAGTAGAATCTTGGACATGTAACTTTAACCTCTGAGGTAAATCAGACTGATAATTTTTCACGGAGTTGCTGCTTTCACCCATAAAAAAACCCCCAAATGAAGAATTTGGTTTGACTTGCAGCCATGGAGCCTGAGTCTGTTGCGCCAGTTGGTAGTGTTGAGTGGTGTCCCAAATTTTGGGAACCAACTCCCTCTTTTATGCCTAATATTCCTCCATCTTTTACTCCCTAAAATACTCCACATGTTTCCTCATTTTATGCCTTATATTCCTCCATCTTTTACTCCATAAAATGCTCAACATGTTTCCTCATTTTTTGCCACAAATTAGGGAAAGTAAAATGGAATTCATCATTGTGTTTTGCAAGACCTCTTTGTGTGGCTATAAAAGGAGGTCTTCTAATTGAGTTCAACACACCAATTCTCTCCAAATTCTCTCCCCAAAGGCTGAAATTTTTCCTCCACATATATTCACTATATCATCAAATTATAGGGTTGAGTTTATAAGATTTATTTCTCTCTTATAAGTCTTCGTTGATAATTGTTGTTGAAGATTTTTTCTCTTGTACTTACCCAATTATTATAGTGGATATTTTTGGCTCGCCGTAGGCAGTGGGTTTTCTCCCGTATTGGGTTTCCCACTTAAAAAATCATTTGTCTCCTTTATTTTTTCTTGCTCTCCTTATTTTCTTTCTCAATATCTATTCTTTTGTGCTTCCGCTACGCATTGATATCATAACAAGTGGTTTCAGAGCCTAGTCACCAAATATGTCCACCGTCACCAAATTTGATATTGAGAAATTTGATGGAAAAATCAGTTTCAGTATATGGCAGATTCAGATGAGAGCAGTCCTCATTCAAAATGGTTTAAAGAAGGCACTTGTTGGAATTTCTGAGAAGCCTGCGGGTATGACAGATGAAAAATGGGAAGAGTTAGATGAGAAGGCACATTCGGCTATTCAGTTGTGTTTGTCAAAGGAGATTTTGCGCGATGTCAATAAAGAAAAAACTGCAGCAGGGCTATGGACCAAACTTGAATCCCTGTACATGACCAAAAGTCTTGCCAACAAGCTTAGACTCAAGGAGCGCCTCTACACTTTGCGTATGGCTGAAGGTACCGCTATACAATCTCATCTTAATGAATTTAATTCTATCTTGATTGATCTTGAGAATTTGGATGTCAATATTGAAGATGAAGATAAAGCTGTACTGCTAGTTGTTTCTTTGCCGCCCTCTTATAAGCACTTCAAAGAAATTATGCTTTATGGAAATAATGATACTCTGTCATTTGAAGATGTTAAATCTAATCTATTGTCTAAGGAGAAATTTGATCATGAGGTACGGTCTGATGATAGAGGTGAAGGCTTGAATGTTAGAAGTAGATCTATCGATAGGAGTAATTTATCCAAGAAAAATCGTAGATCTAAGTCTCGGGGCCATATTTTTAAATCCTGTCGTTATTGCAAGAAGAGCGGACATGAAATTTCAGAATGTTATAAATTGAAAAATAAGAATGAGAGAGAGGAGAAAAAGAATAAATCTGCTCAGAATAAAACTGAAGCTGATGTAATTGAAGCAGATTCTGATGGTGATGTTTTGTTGGCTACTACTTCTGATAAACGTAGCTCTTTAGAATGGGTTTTAGATTCTGGCTGTACTTTTCATATGTGTCCCCACAAAAATTGGTTTACTTCATATGAGAAGGTTGATTCTGGTGTGGTTCTTATGGGAAACGATTCACACTGTGTTGTTGCTGGAATTGGTACCATTCAGATTAAGGCTCATGATGGCACTATCAGAACTCTAACTAAGGTACGCCATATTCCTGATTTGAAGCGTAATTTGATTTCTTTAGGCACCCTGGAGTCACTAGGGTGCAAGTATTCAGCTGAAGGTGGAGTTCTGAAAATTTCTAGAGGTTCCTTAGTATTGTTGAAAGGACATAGAATTGGGAGCCAATATATTTTGCAGGGTTCAACTGTGACAGGTTCTGTTGCTATATCTACTTCTCTTTCTGATGATGATCTTACTCAGCTATGGCACATGCGTTTAGGACATATGAGTGAGAAAGGCATGAACATTCTGAATAAAAGAGGTCTTCTTGGTAAGCAAGGTATTGGTAAGTTAACTTTCTGTGAACATTGTGTAGTTGGAAAACAAAAGAGAGTTAGCTTCTCCACTGCAACACATCGCACACAAGGGATTCTTGATTACATCCATTCGGATCTTTGGGGACCTTCAAAATTTCCTTCACAAGGCGGCAAGAGGTACATGATAACATTTATTGATGATTTCTCTCGTAAGGTTTGGGTTTATTTCCTGAGGCATAAAAATGAAGCTTTCTCTAAATTCAAAAAATTCAAAGTTTTGGTCGAAAATCAAACTGGTTGGAAGATTAAGAAACTCGGGGATCGATAATGGTTTGGAGTTTTGCAATTCGAATTCAATGAGTTTTGTGAGAATCATGGCATTGCTAGACACGAGAACATTAGTAGGAAAACCTCAACAGAATGGAATTGCGTAACGCATTAATAGGACCCTTTTAGAGAGAGCTCGTTGTATGTTATCTAATGGTGGTTTATGGAGTCGTAGAGATTTTTTGGGCTGAAGTCTGTATCCATCGCTTGTTACTTGGTAAATCGTTCACCTCATTCATCCATTGATTTTAAAATTCCAGAGGAGGTTTGATCAGGTAATCCTATTGAATATTCTCATCTCGGAATTTTTGGTTCTCTCGTTTTTGCACATATAAATGATGGAAAGTTGGCACCTAGAGCGAGTTCAATGCATTTTCTTGGGTTATTCATCTGAGTCGAAAGGCTATCGGTTGTGGTGTCCTGAATTTAAGAAATTGATTTTAAGTAGGGATGTCACATTTAATGAGAATGTCTTGTTATCTCCTAGAAAAGATACTGCTGTTTCTTCTCTTGATACATGTGATCATCAAAGTGCCAATGAGAAGGTGGAGTTAGAGGTGTCTACTCAAAAAGGAAGGAGTGAACCGATTTTTTACTTTGGAGAGTCTCGAACGGAATCTTGAAACACATGATGAATCAATACCCTCTAGTTCATCTGAGCCTATGCAGTCTTCAAATAATCATAATATAGCACGTGACAGACCAAGGAGAAATATCAAAAGGCCTGCAAGGTATGCTGATAATGATGATGATAATCTCACCCTGCATATGCTCTTTTTCATTGCACTGAGATACAGTGAAGGAATTGATCCTTCTAATTACTCTGAAGCTATATCCAGTTTTAATTCATCCCAGTGGCTTTTAGCAATGCAAGAAGAAATTGAAAGCCTACATAAGAATGAGACATGGGAGTTATGTGATTTGCCCAAAGGACGTCGAGCTTTGAGTTGTAAGTGGATCTACAAACAGAAAGAAGGTATACCCGGGGTTGAAAATGCCAGATGGAAAGCTCGCCTAGTAGTTCGTGGTTTTGATCAAAAGGAAGGTATTGACTTTAATGAAATTTTTTCTCCTGTTGTACGTCATACCTCTATTCGAGTGCTACTCGCTCTTGTTGCTTTATATGATTTGGAATTGGAGCAACTTGATGTCAAAATCGCCTTTATACATGGCGAGTTGGAAGAAGAAATTTACATGAAACAACCTGAGAGGATTTGTTGTGCCGGGGTAAAGAACAATCAGTTTGCCGTTTGAAAAGATCATTGTATGGTTTGAAACAAGCTCCGAGACAATGGTATAAGCATTTTGATGCTTTCATGATTGGGCAAGGATTCACAAGGAGTCAACATGATAATTGTGTGTATTTTATGCGGTGTTCTAATGGATCATTCATTTATTTACTCGCTTTATGTAGATGATATGCTTATTGCCTCGAAAGACAAGTCTTTGATTGATAGGTTGAAGTCTCAACTTAAATCCGAATTCGAGATGAAAGACCTTGGTGCTGCGAAGAAGATACTTGGTATGGAGATTTGCAGAGACCAGACGAGATGGCAAACTCTACTTGTCTCAAAAGAATTACATTGAAAAGATTCTTGAAAAATTCAATATGAAAAATTGTAAGCATGTCTCTACTCCTTTTGCTTGCACACTTTAAGTTATCTCGCTGATCTTTGTCCAAAATCAAAGGAAGATATTGAGTATATGTCCAAGGTTCCCTATTCTAGATGCGGTTGGAAGTCTCATGTATGCTATGGTTTGTACTAGACTCGATCTTGCTTATGCGATTAGTATGGTGAGTCGTTACATGCACAATCCGAGGGAAACATCATTGGCATGCGATGAAGTGGATTTTTTCGTTACTTGAAGGGCACGACCAATCTTGGTTTGGTTTTTGACAAAAATAGAGTTGCCTCAAGTAATGTCAGTGACTTTGTTGATTTCGATTATGGTGGTGATCTTGACCGACGTAGATCTCTTTCGAGCTACATCTTCACTTTATGTTCGGTGCTATTAGTTGGAAAGCAACTCTGCAATCCATTGTTGCATTGTCCACAACAGAGAGCTGAGTTTGTTTCAGCTACGTGAAGGTGTTAAAGAGGCTATTTGGTTGCGTGGTCTTGTTCTTGAGCTTGGTATTCCATATGGTGCTACAATGGTATTTTCGGATAGTCGAGTGCTATTCACCTTGCCAAGAATGATACATATCACTTCAAGACCAAGCACATTGATATACTGCTATCACTTTATTAGAGATATTATTGACAAAGGAACTATCATTATTAAAAAGATTCATACGTCGAAAAATCCTGCAGACATGCTTACAAAGCCATTACACGTTACTAAGTTCGAAAGCACTTTGCTTGGAATTAGTTGGCATCATTAATGCCTAATCGCCCTTTGGGGTGCCTACGGTGAACTTCAAAAATTTGAGCCAAGGTGGAGATTGTTGAGTGGTGTCCCAAATTTTGGGAACCAACTCCCTCTTTTATGCCTAATATTCTTCCATCTTTTACTCCCTAAAATACTCAACATGTTTCCTCATTTTATGCCTAATATTCCTCCATCTTTTACTCCCTAAAATACTCCACATGTTTCCTCATTTTATGCCTTATATTCCTCCATCTTTTACTCCATAAAATGCTCAACATGTTTCCTCATTTTTTGCCACAAATTAGGGAAAGTAAAATGGAATTCATCATTGTGTTTTGCAAGACCTCTTTGTGTGGCTATAAAAGGAGGTCTTCTAATTGAGTTCAACACATCAATTCTCTCCAAATTCTCTCCCCAAAGGCTGAAATTTTTCCTCCACATATATTCACTATATCATCAAATTATAGGGTTGAGTTTATGAGATTTATTTCTCTCTTATAAGTCTTCGTTGATAATTGTTGTTGAAGATTTTTTCTCTTGTACTTACCCAATTATTATAGTGGATATTTTTGGCTCGCCGTAGGCAGTGGGTTTCCTCCCGTATTGGGTTTCCCACTTAAAAATCCTGTGTCTCCTTTATTTTTTCTTGCTCTCCTTATTTTCTTTCTCAATATCTATTCTTTTGTGCTTCCGCTACGCATTGATATCATAACAGGTAGTCCCGCTGCAAAATCAAGATTAGAAACCAACAGTTAGCTGATTGCGCATCATCAAGAACATGACATATTATGCGGAGAAAATTTTTTTAAAAAAGAATTTAGGAATTTCTAAAAGATTTTAGGTATACGACATACTGCAATATCATAACCATAGTTGATCTGGGCATGTTGTTGAGAAAAACCTTCTCCAGTATTAATCTGGCATTACACATTTACTTCAAATCAGTTCATAGAGTTTATAACTTGAATAAAGTTCTATTAAATAAAAAGGGACAGAATGGACCATCGGAAATTATTACCAGTGATGGAACATAAGTCTGCCCATTGAAGTTTCCATATGCAAATTCAACGTTTGAAAGATTCATTGGATATGCACTCGCCATCAGAGCATTATAGGTGTCTGTCTGCATTACGTGAGAATCTTGATAGTAAGATGGCTGGGCTTCTTGAATTGAAGTTCCCAAATGATTCCTACGATTCGAGTTTGGGATTTGAAAGTTTGATTTTATACTGTTGAACCATGCTGCCTCTGGTGTAATATAATCTTCATAAGCTACTGTTTTTCCTTTCCCCTTGTCAAGCGTCTTCTTGAAATTGTTTTCTGAAACGCTACTGCTAGAAAGCATTAAGATTATTCAATTTGGGGATCGATATATAATTAATTCCACACTCATGATTATGAAGAAATGTCGAAAGAAATGATGAATGAGTGAGTATACGTGTTTGGGTCGTTCATCTGAGGATCAACCTCAACCGGAAGCTGCTGCAGCCCTGAAGAACTAGACCCGCCAGAATGGACATTGTTTCCAACTTCATTTTCTCCGTCCAATTTTTCTTTCTGATTAAGATTATAGTCCAAACCAAGAAACAAGGGATAAAACATATAGAACATCTGATAGAGGGAATTATGCTACCCATATTAATAAGAACAGTCAGATATTTCATTTCTTTCCTAAGACAAACAACATTACAGGTTCCAATAATTCTATTCCTGGTTAATTAATTACCACTTAGAGAATCCATAGTTAGGAAAAAAACTGGAAAGCATACGATTTTTTGTTACTGCATTTTATATCTTAAATATTATTCAATAATTCGAGTGCCTTTTCCATATTTTGTTTTAGAGGATGCGGTGGGGGAAGTGGAAACAGACCTGGTCCAGTTTTACTTTCTCCAAAGCCTGCACCAAGTTTTTCTCTACCCATGAAAGTTGTTGAAGTGAAGCATCTCGAACCGGATCAAGCTCGAAGTTTCTACGTATATATTACAAAAACAGTAACAGTTAATGAAATATATCAGGCATTGTATGATAGATGCTAAGCAAAAGACAGTTGTGGGAGTTACTTACCGAAGATTAGCTTCAGCAAGTTGCATTTCTATTTGTTTCTTCTTGATTTGCAATTCAAGATTCTACACCAAAAAGTTAAGAGAAGTTCTGTTTTTTCTTAGGATTTTATGAGAAGAATGTTATTTGAAGATTACTAACCTCAATTCTAGATGGAGCAAATCCCAATTACCCGTCCGTTCGATTGTTGATGAGTGTGCCAAAAGAAAATTTTTAACAGAACAATATGGTTAGAAGTCCATTCCATTTTAAAAGAGAAAAAAAAAGGAAAAAAAGGTAAGGACAAGGCTAGCATGGGTACGTAAAATCATTCAAAACTTTCTGCCATCTAAAAGTATTTGAGAAAAAGTCAAACATATGTAGCCTGAAATTAATGCAAAAGATGAGAATGGAAAATTTTCTGAATCCATCCTTTTGACTGGAATTTAATAAAGCTTATTTTTTTGAGGTTCTTTTTGGTGGATTTTGGTATTTTTTTTGAACATGTGGAATTTCAAAGGACCTTAAGGTGTCCCTGTACATATTAGCACACTAATGAAACTGTGATCGAATTTAATCAAAGCAGAAGAATTAAATACATTTGTAAATTGTTATCTGTAATATATATGCATATATAAAAAACCTCTAATACTTTTGTGTGCGCATGTGTATAGAGATGAGAAGAGAGAAAAAGGGAAAGAACACAAACTGATTCTGAAGATGCTGTGCTCGGAGATTGTCATTCCTGATGTGATCAAGCTGCTTCAACTTTCCAATTTTGTTCTTCATGAATGCAAAGAGTTAATAGTGTTAGTTTTACCATGTATCACCAAAGTTTCTAACTCTCAAAACTAAAAAAACAAACAAGTACCTTGATGTCTTTTATATGACTTCTCATAGGATCAGCCGCCATCATAGAACACAAAAGAAGGAATTTTGAGACGTTCAAAGTGGAAGAAAAACATAAATCCAACATGAGGAAATGGAAGAGGTTTTGGATATATTTACCTAAATCTTTTCTCTGCTGGTATATTGGCATAACGATCGAGGAAATCTTCCATCCTGTATTGAGGAACAAAAACAAAAATGTCTGGAAATGAAGGAATAGAAAAAAAATTACAAATAAAAGAGTTGAAGATCAGAGAAAAACCTTTCATTGTTGCTGAATTGACTAATACGACCAGCCGGTGAGAATGCAACTAGTGCAACATGAACATCGCAACATATTTTAATTTGCTCAGCTTTTTTTACAAGGCTGTTTCGACGCTTTGAAAATGTTACTTGACTTTTTGTGTTGTTTTCTATCTTCTTCATTTCAATTTTGCGACCCATCTGGGGGATGCTCTCAGTATAGTTTATCTAAGTCTCTGCATAGATGAGACTTGAGAGATAGAGAATGAAGGCTATTTATATATGTAGGGTTCAAAACAACCATACTGAATGCACGTGACTAGTAGAAAAGGACCACTTTGAGCTTTAATTTCTTGGCAAGTTCTTTTGTATGCTTTACTATTGTTTATCTTTGGATCCTCATTTGCAATAAATAAAAGGATCTGTATCTGTGGGCTATGGGACTGTTTAGTCTGGAAAAATGGAGATGTTTTTAAGATCTCTTTCTTTTCTCAACCTTGAAGTTATCTGATTATATAATAGTAGATTCAAATAACTTGTTTTCTACTGCATGTAATCTTAAAGTTATTGTACAGTTAATATAAATTGACAGTTGTCATATTTATGATGTATTTATATAATTAGCATTTCTTATATTAAAAAGAAAAAGAAAGCTCAATAGTTATGTTAAATGGTTACTCATGTAGGACTACCAAAGTAGAGTCTTAATTGCCTAAGACGAGAGGACCAATTTGTCAATTAATCATATATGAAACCAATAGATGACTAGAATTTATAATAATAGGCCTTCTTCTTTTATAAGAATTTTTTGGCTATACACAGTCGTTTTTTCTTCTTCTGAAAAATACATACATCTTCTTGAAATGACACTCACTATTATTTTGACATTGCATTTTATTTTTATTTACTCTATTTCTTATTTTATTTGATTAATCATGTAAAAAGTAATATAGGCCATTGAGTATTTTATATCAAATTTAATTATATATATAAATATAATACTAGAATAGAGATAATGAACTTTTTTTATTATACAAATATATATCTTTTTTTAATAAAAAAGTCAAATATTTTATGATATTTTAATATAGAAATATAAAAGTACCAAATATATTTATTTTTCAAAATTTGTGTAGCCATGCAATGCACGGGGCTTTTGTGCTAGTTTTCTGCATATTTGATAACGAACAATGCATATCACTGCATGATTAATAAGAAATAGTGATAATGAAGTACATAATGTATTAGTAAATCATTTTCCCGTATATATGAGTCCTTGGGCTATGTACGCATTAGTGTGTTTATATCTTTGTTTTTTCCTTAATAATCGTATATAGTTCATGCCAACCCCTCCAATCTGCAAACCATCAAAGATGGCTAGGGAACCCCGTACCCCGCAACCCCACCCCAAAAAAAAAAAAAAGAAAAGAAAGAAAGACTCTGCTGGTAAAGTATTTCCAGAAACTCCAGTCAAAATATAGAAAAGTGAACGGTCATTCTTTTTTTCTTTTTGAAATGAAAGAGTTATCTATTGATATAAAACTAGTTGAAACTATTACAATCAAAATAATTTTTAAACTCCCTTCTCTAATGAGAAGAGTTGAAGAATTGGGATAACGTGATACAAAAAATTATACGATGGTTGAACAACCATAGTAATAGATAATAACTCACACATCAAAAATCTTAAGTAGGTGAAAATACTAATACTATAACTATTATTAAACTAAACAAATACATAATAGACTTTTTCATAGCGCATTTCTCAGTGATCTTCGACCACAATGGTAAGAAAAACTCAATTCCAACATCTTCCTTGAAAGGCAGCAATTAAAATGACCACGGGCGTATCAACGATCTTAAAAATTATCTGTGAGAGAAGTAGAAAATTGAGTGATTTTTCTAGAGAAAATAGAGAAATTAACTCGATCTAAAAAGATCAGAGAATAATCTCGCCTCTGAATTTTGAATCTTGAAAAAATACGTTTTGAAAAAGATCTATAATGGTTTGTGGGAAAAAAAAGGTGAGAAAACTCAAAATAAGTAGAGGACTAGCCAAGATTTGACCACAAGCCTAAATTTTTTGTTAGATTTGGCCGACAAAGTTGTCTGAAAGAGAGGAGAAGTGGAGGAGTTTTAGAGAGAAGAAAGAGAGAATCAGGTTAGAGAGAGAAAGAGGATTCGGAAATACTACAAAGCTGTCTAGTGAAAGGTCATTCTTGGACTGAAGGAACTGAAGGAGTAACTAACTAGTTAATCTTCTTGTATTCACTAAAAAAAAAAAACCTTCTTTGTAAAAGAAAAAGAAAAGAATTAATTTTCTAAGGGACAGTGTACCTAGACAATGAGAGCTCATGCGTACCTGTCTATAACTGACTTCATTTTGGAGGTTGCCATTGTTAAGGTTGCCCCCGCATTTCAATAAAGTTAGAGTGGGGGAGAGAGGGAGGGAGAGAGAGAGAGCATTTGCTTTTTCATCTTTTACATAAGGGTTAATTGCAAAACACCTTCTTGAAGTTAAGAAAGTTGACACTTTAGTACTAAAAGTTAAAATACGTTAGTTAAAGTTTAGAAAATTATATAATTGTCCTTAAAATTACATATTACAAAACACCCCCTTAAAGTTAGAGATTGGATAATTTAGTATCAAAAGTCAAAATATATGCAGTTTACCCCCAACAACTGTCAATCAAGAGTTAAACAAATTAGCAACCGTTAGTGCACAAAAGTTGAGGAGAGGAAAAGATGGTCAAAGTGAGTGGCGGCGACTTATCTCACTAAAAAAACTTTAGAAAGAGGGGAAATAAGAGAGAATCAAACATTCATTAAGAAATTAATATATATATATATATTAGAACCAAATCATCACCGAAGGTAAAAATTAGATGTAGTGAATTCTCTCTAAAACTACTCCAAGGGCCAAGTCCAAGGAGTTTCAAAATGGAGTATGAAAATAAGAATAAAGAAGATATAATATCTCAAATAAAGTAAGAGAATTAAAGTTAACATAAAAAAACAGATTTAGAAAAATTTACTAACTCTTAGATTTTTTTTGTTTATTTTTAAGCCTAATTACGAAAATAGAAAAAAATTTAGAAAGGTATAATTTATTTTTGGGGCTTAAAATTCTTAATTTAGCATAGAAAAACAGTCTTTTAAAAATGTGCCACACTCCCCCCCCCCCTCCAAAAAAAAAAAAAATTGCCCCTGCCTTAGGTAGCTACATGGAGTAGTTTTAGAGATAATTCACTACATCTAATTTTCACCTTTAGTGATGATTTGATTCTAATATATGTATTTTTTAATGGATGTTTGATTCTCTCTTCTTTCTCCTCTTCCTAAAACTTTTTGAGTGAGATAAGCCGTCACCACTCACTTTGACTATCTTTTCCTCTTCTTAACTTTTATGGACTAACGGTTGCTAATTTGTTTAACTCTTGATTGACAGTCGTTGGGGTAAACTGCATATATTTTGACTTTTGGTACTAAATTGCCCAATCTTCAACTTTAAGGGGGTATTTTGCAATATGTAATTTGAGAACAATTATGTAATTTTTCAAGCCCTAACTAACGGACTTTAACTATTGGGGGTAAATTGCATATATTTTAACTTTTGACACTAAAGTTTTAGACCCCCTAACTTCAAGGGGGTATTTTGCAATTAACCCTTTACATAAATCAGGAAGATGGAAATTACATCCATGATTTTATACCAAGAAGCTGATGCATTAGCTTTTATCACTCACTGATTTTGTAACCCATCAAAGACAATTCCCTTAGCATGAATGCAAAAGCAATAGTATAGCACTTAGTTTCAACCTTCATAATTTACAATTCAATTTTCAGTACTGACATTTCTACATGGAAATCAGAATTACAGTAACGATATCTGCACGCCAAAAAAAATATCACAAAATTAGAGAACTTAAAAATGATGATAGTAAAATACCACCTCAGTTATGATTACCCTTCAACTATTTTGGCTTACCAAAAAAATTTATTTTAGCTTTTTATGTGTATGAATTTTTTTTTCAAACAACTATATTATTCAAAATTGTAAATGTTGTGGCGTAATTCGGTAAAGAAAGTCATACTACAAACACATATCACAATTTTTAAGGACAATTTTGTTTATTCATGATTTAGAAGGATGAGGAATAGAGAAAAATAGCTTGAAAGTTAAGGAAATACTATTTTATTACTGATTGATTTTTTACTCATATAATTTGAATAATATGAAAGAATGGAAAAAGAGGCATAAATAGACAAAATTATCATTGAAAACAATGATTCATGCTTGTAGCATGACTTTTTTGCAGAAATCCGCCCCGACATTTAAAATTTGACAGATATAATTGTTTGAAAAGTATTTATGTGCAAAAAAGTTAAAACAAAAGTTTTTAATTAAGAATAGAAAATGTATAATATAATTGAAGGATAAGTATAGCTAATTTCTCTACCAGTGTATGTTCCCATTGTTTAGGTGAGGACTCACATTCAATCTTTTTCTTAGGGATTTAGCAAACAAAGAGTTTTGTCCCTTGTATCTTTTGATGATAGAGAAAGAGGGAGCCTGGTAAAAGAAATACCGTGAAATCTGGAAGCTTAAATAGAGGATTTTATGATTCGTAAACATTAAGATCAGCCCCATTCGTGAAGAGATGTTGTTCTTGAAAGGTGTACGAAGGTATAAGTTCATTGTATAATTGTGACAATAACATGAAAAGTTCATAAATGAGTGCTTACTGTGTCGAAAATACATAACCATTCATGATAAACTACGAATTATATCTTGGTAAAATTCCAAAGAAGGCTTGTAAGGCTCTCTGTATAACCAAATGACTTGGTAGAATGGGTTTTCCTTGATCTAAAAGTGTTCTCTTTCTCTACTTGGGAAGCAGTATTGGAGAGTCGTTAACAAGGGATCATTTCTGGTGCCTCTAGGGTGTTCAAATAAAAATATCGTCTGTTCTCAGACTTATGTACCAGCTTAGCTTTGAAGAGGGCTTTCTTTTCTTTTGTTCAGTCTACTGTGAGGAAAGCAGCAATTGATATTGTTTCGAGATATAGAGATGTCAATGGAAATTTTTTCCAGTAACCTACTTCCTTCTTGTTTTGTAAAGGAAAAGTTTATTATTATTTTTTCCTTTTCCTTCTTTTCCTCACCCCTGCTAGCAACATCCTTCATGTCCTGCTCTCTCCTCTCGTTGTCTTCCTCCTCCTCTCATTATCCTACCACAACTACATCCCCCTTCTCCTTTCCATACCTCTCCCTTATTCTTCACCCACAACCACCGTCCCTAGCCATCTCATCCCCTGCTCTCGTCTCCTCTGTAAACAGCCTGATAAACCCTTCCAACATAATTGCTTGCCTCTCGCAGAACAAATCTAGCAAAGACCCTTCATACTTCACCATATCAAAAATGCAAACTTCAAAAAAGTTTTTTTTTTTTTTTACACTCTTAATCCTGCTGCAATAGGCCGAAAAACCTTATATTATGAAATTGATTGAGTGTTTGGGAAGCAATTGATGGTGTGGTTAATTTCACCACAGCAATCAAATAAGTTATAACAAGTTAATGAATGGTAAAGAAAACCTCTGCACTTATAATGTTATTGAGTATCAATTTTATGCTTTTTTTCATTTCGAGTCTCCTATCTGTTCTTATAAAAGTTAGATACAAAACTTACAAAAACTCCAGAAAGTATAAATTTTTTCAAATTGAATCATAATCAAATGCACCTGGAAATTTCATTTAATTTCCACTCTCAGAGAACGGACTTCATATTAGTGAATACTCCAAGCCCACAATTTCTGTTATTGGGGTAAGCATAATACTTGGGCCTGTATCATGGACCTTAGGAGCCCAAAAGAATTCATCTTCTTTATTTTCACATACACACCAATAAACAGTGACCCGGTCAGCCCTCATTTTAGCTTGGATATGATTACTGAGCCGCATATGAAAGTTTCTGACTGTGAATTCTGTTATATTGTATAGTTAATCGTTCGCTCTCCTTCCCTTGATCATGTGGAGGCTGTTGCGATCCCATGAAGGGACCATGTTGCTTTGGTTTTAAGAACTGTTCTCTGGAATGCGATTGCAAAGCAAGTAAACCAAATACACCAAGAACGAAAGCAAGTTTGTTCCTCAACTTCTGGGAAGAAGCTCAACCACAGCTTGCAAAAGCATAATTCTTTTGAAAGATATTTAAATTGTAATGCGTCAACAAAATATGACATAGTAATGCATCTTCTATAGCGTTACAGAAAATTCCAGCAACATTTATTTAGGAAATTTAAACTAATACTAATGTTAAGATCAGAAACCGTTTTCCTAAGAAGAGGATGGTTGAACAGTTCAGATATCTAATTTCTGAAGATTCTTATAAAACTTCACGTTATCCTAATCCCACATGTTGGAGTCTTGAATCATCTGTGTCCAGGATGGATTGTCTCCCAAAGGATCCTAGTCAAATTGTTCAACAAAACGAAATCTGCCTTCAATTATGTTTCAAACGAGCTTAAGAAAAGTGGCATAAAATCTGATCAAGGGATATAAAATTCACCTCTGGAGGGAAGAAATCATATAAATCACTTGGAACTCCAGATATTGAAGGAGGGGCTAGAACCAAAGGTGCTGGTGATGTGATCCTCGCATTTTCATTATCCTCACTGTCCTTCTTGTTGGTTTCATTTCCTTCCTGAATTGAATTCATAACCATATGGTTAACAGCCATATTTGATTGATTCCGCAGCATTGGATTATCGCAAGAGTGACTAGCATTGGCCAAGGTGATAGTGAGATTGCTGGAGTTGCTGAAAGAGCACGAAATTACTCATAAGTCTTCAGGGAATCCTGGACTGAAAGAGGATTCAAGGAAATTGCGTAGGAATATTTGAATCAATTAATATTGGACATATAAAAGATGACCACAACCTTTCAGGGAAACCAGAAAGATGATTAGACAAGTAATTCTCCATGAAGTTACTGCTTTCACCAGCAAAATTCCCCAATGAGGCATTTGATTGAGGCTGCTTCCATGGCATTGCGGCTTCCTCCCAAAACTGCTGATAGTCCTGCTACCAAAAACAAAACAAAATAGACAGTTTGAAGATTATTATATGAGTTATCATAGTGAACTCATAGCTCACACAATTAAATAACCAATTATAATACGGTCTAAAAGATTATTATAATTACCAAAAAAATTATTGAAACATAAAGATACTATTACCTGAAATGGAGCATAGGTCAGCTCATTTACAGCCATTGCATTTCCAGGCTGATGCATTGCGTATAATTAATGAATATCAGAAAAATGTATATTGCTTAAAGAAATAAACTAGTACTATGTCAAAAGATTAAAAGGAAAATTATTACCTGCAATGAAGCGTATGATAACCCCATATGAGTTTCTGGAACTCCAAACTGATGCATGCCATATGAAGAAGCATTGAAAATGTAATTTTGCGTGGTTGTCTTGGAAGCTCCATTATCATGGGCCACTTCTTTTCCTTTGCCTTTTCCGAGCATCCCATTGAATATATTTTCTGGATATCTGGCAAATGAAAATTGTAAAACATGGATTATTCAAACCGACTACTACTGCTGCTACCAATAATAATAACGATGATAATTGGAAGAAGAAGAATTTTTAGTAATTTAAAGATCAAAGCAATGATTTCTAGCACCTTCCAAAAGAAACTTGATTTTAACAAAAAAAAATTATTGTGTACTAGATTTACTACACTTTGTCTTTAATTGCTAAACTTGAAGCGTAAACTTACATGTAGGCAGTGTTGCTCTGAGACTGAAATTGCACTTGAAGTTGCCCATTGGAAGATCTGGATCCAGTAAATTGGCGACCATTTACTTCTTGGTTGTACAACCATGGAATATTTGTGCCTTCGTCTTCCATCAGTAGTTTTTCCTTCTGATTAATGTTTCAACAGGCAAAAGGAAATCAGGTAGGAGAAAAAGCCTTTCACGGTTCACTTTTAGTGAGATCTTTACTAGCAAAATTAGCATAAATTAGAAATTATATATAATTAATTATTGACTTGAAAAATCACATTGAAAATTATTAAGGTGCCTTTTCTAATTACCTGATTGCCAAACATGCTTTATTAGAGGTAACAGCTGTAACTAAATAAATTAGTTTAGATGAATTTTGGAAAGAATTCAACCTTTTTCTCTTTGACTTTCTCAATGGAGTGCAACAAGTTTCTCTCACACCATGAGAGCTGATGAAGTGAGGGTTCTTGCGCCGGGTTCAGCTCAAAATCTCTTTAGAAATCCAAGAAAGAAAAGCCAGGTTTATAATATCTTGTGAAACCAATCTACACATGGTAGATGTTGTTTGCCAAAATTAATTATTACCGGAGATTAGATTCAGCAAGTTGAACTTCAATTTGACTCTTCTCTATTTGCAATTTGAGATTCTGCACAACAACATATTGAATAGAAATTCAAAAGCAAATGAAGAGGGAAAAAACCGGTTTTCGTTAGTTTTTGTCAATGTTATATAATTCTCAAATAAGCTTTAGCAATTTTGTATCCGGAAATAGGATTTAATTTAAGAGATGTACTAACCTCAACTCTGAATGAAGCAATTTCGGAACCATTTGAACCGCGTAAATGGCAAAACATAATCAAAAAAATTTCTCGAGTTAGATTTTATAAATGTTACTATCATGACTTTTGTTTTTCAAGCATTTTTAATCTACTGCAGTGAAAGTTGCACATTTTCACTTCTATTGTCGATATCATTTTAATCAAACTTATATGGAGTACAGAAATGTTTTATAACGGGACCGATAAATGTTTTATAGCATATGGCAAAAGTAATATCAGAAATTTTGAAAATAGATGAATAAGTAAGAGCTATTTAGGGGATTTTTTATTCAAGAATGACGGGACAGATAAAAGTGAAAATTTTAATATCTAATAGGATCCGTACGTAATATATAGCCAAACTCGGATATTTTAGGGAAGTAGAAAAATGAAAAATGCATATGTAGATCTGAGTTTAATTGCAGAATTTTCACTTCCAGAATGATAACACAACCGAGGAGAATTTTCCAGGAAAAAGTATACTATCATTCATATATATATATACTGCAATAGGAAAATGCTTTTATCCCATAGTAGTATTCATTTGAAAAAATATTTTCTGGCCACATAGTTCAAGGAAAAAGTACATTTTTCACTGATTGATTTTGTTAAAAAAAAATTACCGGCATGGGGGGAGAAAAGGGAATTTCTTCTTGTATGTTTTAGCCAACCAATTTTTTTTAAAAAAAAAACATTTTCCCCTCAAAAAAGTTAAAAAAATAATTTAGTTGAAATGGAAATCTTCTTCACTTAATTGTTTTTACATTTTCTCCTTCTGACCCCTTTCTGTAGAGAGAGGAAACCATTTGTTTACATATGCATTTAAAGGATCTGAGTGCAGAGAGATGTTAATTAGACCAGCCCAATTAAATTAAGCTTCAAAAACAAAATGAATCAATGAAAACCATTTGCGAGATCTAACCCCAGATAGAGACAAGAAGAAGTTTAGCCATAATTTCACTTCCCTTGTGCGTCTATATGTGTTTGCATGTGTTCTTTAGGGAAGCGAGTCGAAACTCAACTGATTATTAAGATAGTACAACTTGGCATCTTCATCTCGTCCCGCAGCCAGCTCTTCAAGCTTTTCTATTTTCCCCTTCATGCATACACATGGATAGTAGTAGATCATTTGCAATTCTTTTACTTGAAAAGAAAAAAAAAGAACTGAAATTTCTAGTTAATAGCACTCTCTTTCTGTACCTGCAGATTCTTGATATGGCTGCACATGCCATACAAACACCAGGCGTCCATGCAAAGCAAGTTTAGAAATTAGTAAGTCAAAAAGAGCGGCCACAACTTCATGAGGCAAAGAGTCTGACGATACAAAAGAAAACATAAAAGGAACAGATTTAATGCCTTAATCTCTTCTCAGGAGGGAGGTTGACATAACGATCAAGCAAATCTTCGATCCTGTCAGAAAAATGAAGAAAAAAAAGGGGAAGATGACAGGAAGCAAAGGGGAAAAGAATAAGAGAACAATTAGCATAAACAGATGCATATCATGATTCATTTCCCTTTTCTAAGGTAAAGAGAAAAATTTTGCATATCAAAAACTGATGGATAAATTTCCCAAAGAAGAAAGTTAAAAAATTTCAAGAAAAAACAAAGTAATGTAACATAGAGCAGCACCTTTCCCGGCTACAGAAGAAACTGATGCGACCAGCGGGCGAGAATGTAAGAAATGCAACATCAACACCACAACTAAATGAAACTTCCTTCGCTTTTTTTAAGAGACTATTTCGACGTTTGGAAAAAGTCACTTGACATTTTGTGTTGTTTTCGATCTTTTTTATCTCAATTTTCCTACCCATTTGTCGAAGATCTGTTTGGTCTGGGAAATTGAAAAGAAGTTAGTATGCAAATGGGAGCAAAATTAATTTGAAGGTGTCAAGCAACTGTTGTCGGCCAAGAAAGATGAGGAAGATGGCGAATTTATATACAGTGCCTCTGTATTATGGAAAGTAGGGCCCTTATTTAGGGATAAAAATGTAAATTTGAAGTTCATTTAGAATTAATGATGCTCATCTAGCACGGTACAGCGCACGACCAGTACGAACAATGTAGCAAAAGAAACTAACCGTAGTGGATTCAACTTTTCATTTAATACCGAGTAGTAAATGATAATTGGATTTCTTTAAAAACGAGTCTTGATTTATAAGCAATTCGCTACACTAAATTATTTTTGTAGACTGCAATTATTAAGACACATTTTCATCCTTATCTTCCGTTCACACTGACTTTTACATAAATTAAGAATGAAGAAAATTAAAAATATTTTTTTTATATTTTTAATTTATTCTACTCAAATTTATTTTTTATGACGGAAATAATTTTAAAAAAATAATCTTTAAAATTTATAAAAAGTTAAATATTTTGAAAAATTAAAAAAATACCTTTGAAACGGAGGGAGTATGTTGTTTTCTTTAAAGCCGGTTGGATTGGGATAAGACATACATCAAATCAAATGAAATAAATGGTTCTTTCGGAATCTGCTTCTAAAGGTGGAGTTGTCATTTTCACCTTGTGCGTTTTGCTACATTTTCCATTTTATTGTACCCGTGTGAAGGTTAGTTAATACTCTCAAAAACAGCAAGAAAGAAACAAAACCATTAACACTAAAACAAAATGGCCCCCTCTATTAAACTGATGACAAAAATTTCAGAATATACAAGTGAATTTATAATTTGATTTCAAATGTTATTAACTCTTTATTCAAGAAATAATCAAATAAATACTCTCTCTGTTCAAAAATAAATAGGAAAAGAAGATATTCAACTTTCGAGCATAAGGATTTGGATGGGAATGAGCATATACAAAGCTTCAAGGAGAGGATATTTTTCGTTTTTTTTTCCCCTCTCATTTATTTCTCCTTAACATCTTTATTCATCCTTCTATCTTTTTTTTTCTTGGCTTAATAATTAACTTGTGCAAAATATTTAGATTTTCAGAGTTTCATGGTTTCTAAAGTCAAGAATATGCGTAGAAAGAGCATGCTAATTTTCTCTATACCATTTGGGATGCTGTCCTCTATTTGAATTTTATTTATCTCTCAATAATGAATTATTATAGACATCCACTTCATACTCTACTTGAAAGTAATCCTATTTAGTATTCAAAAAAAAAAGAAATTAAGTAATACTATTTAGTAGATTTTGGGTGTCAAAGTGATAGAAATAATTACTACATATACTCCTAAGCTTGGAGTATAGGTCCAAGAGTAATATAAATCATTTGGCTAAGGAACTACATAAAGTTCATGAAAATCAATAGGGTATAGAAATCATTTTGAGATGGATAAAATATGCTCACTTTGCTTTATATATTTTTGAGGTTGAAGTCTCTCAAACTTCAAAACTCTGAATATTTTTTGTACAATTAGGACTTCAAAAAACAGAAGTAGGGGAATAAGGTTCAAAATATCTTTTAGTATAATAAGCAGGGGAATAATTTTTGGAATTTTATTCTAAAAATATAGGGGAAACAAATTTTTTGTGGCTTTTCCCCCCAATTTTAGTGCATAATATGACATCCAGATGGCTATACTTAATTAAAGCAAAATGCATGAGCTGAAAATAACATATTGAAATAGTTCTTATGTCATTTTTAATGTAGATAGATTGTAACCTTATTCATTTTATGCATGTCTATCCCTAACCCCCCCCCCCCCCAACCCCAACCATTGACTCTAAGAAACTCCACTTTTCAATAGCTTTATTTTTCAAAGCAATGCCAAAAGTCACTTTAGTGAGTGTGTTCATAGGATAAGGATGAACAACTAATATAATTTCAATGACAAAAGTAATTTGATTTATTATCGCTCAACTATATATTAAGAATCTCATTATATAAATATGGACTCTACTTGAATTGGATTATGAGTTAAATTTGACTAGTGAGAAAAAATATGTAGTCTAGAGTTGACGTTCTAAAAAAGTAGTTAATTTTTTTTATAAAAAAGAAAATACAATCCAAGTAAAGCTCTAATGTTATTTACTATGCAGTAAAATGAAGGATTGGTATCATCTGCTCACTCTTTTGGATAATTATTTTGTAGGAATAGTGTGGCCTATACTAGTTGATCTATAAGGTTCAAAAATTACATTGTTCGAACATTAAACAAAGGACTCATTAATATTAATCTACAAGCTCATACCTTGAAATTGTACCCCTGAAATTGCGGTTAGCATAATTTCTTTCATTCTGGCTTTTTCCAAACAAATCCCTAAGCTGATCTTTAATAATGCGAAGGGAAATAGGGAATTCCAGATAAATACTTTATCCTAACGCTGTATTTTTTTATTTATAAGGCAGAAGAAATTTCAATATTGCATTTCTAGAATTTTTCTTTTGCTGGGCTTGACAGCTAATTTTGCAATTGAGAATGGTCCTTCTGGGCTACATATTGTCGAATATTTTTAATCTTTCATTTTTATTTTTTATGTTTGGTTAATTGATCCATTTCTTTTGATTCCTTTTGTTCATCTTTCTTATAAAATGGAAGATTTGCTTGATCATTATGTTAATTTACCTACTGAAAGATGCCCTTTTTTACTAGTTAATTACAACTGCAGCCAATATCAAGAAAATGCAGGAATTTGTTTATTTTTTAGGATCTTTGGATGTAGTTAAGAAGCGACAATTTTAAGATATTTTGTGAAATTTTTATTATGCACACTACTAATTTCTTATAAATGAAAAAAAATATCGCACAACATTTCATATCCCTAAATTGTTAATCATAACTCCCTCATATTTCTGGCATATTCTTTCTGCCCCACATTTTTTTTTTTAATGGGTACAAATTGGTTGGAAAAAAGAAGGGGGCCAAAAATGATATTCCTGGGGGTGCGGACCTCCAGCACGTCCATCTTGTCGGGAGGTGAAAGGCACCTTCCTTGAAAGTTTCTGGAGCTACTAATCATCTCCCGTAAACATAAAAAGTTGCAGATTCACAATTTTTATAATATGAGTATTACTGGCACAACAAAATTTTACTTTTTAATATTTTTTTTTGTAATCTAAGTCCCCAATTTGTAAACAAAATATATTTCAATATTATATTGACTTTGACAGCATTATTCATTTGTTCCAGTCGTATCATGACAAAATTCTCCTTTTTAGTTACTTTATCGTTCAAGAATAAAGAGATCCTCTGTGTAATTCATTTCCATGTTCCTTTCTTATAGATATATTAATTTAATTTAGGTGTCATACCACTTTATTTTGTTCTTTAGTTCTATCAACAGTAAATGATTTAAATATAACGTTATTATCTTGTAGATATATTAATTTAGTTTATATATATATTACGCCTCTTTTGTTTACTCTTTAGTTACATAAATAGTAAATGATATAACTATCATTCTTTATGGTACATAAAGAATATTAGAAAAGAAAGATTATGCTAATTTTTAAAAATGCCTAACTTTTTTTAGAATTAAGATGATTAATCTTTTAGTAAACGTTATTTCCGCGAGAAAATTAACTAATTCTAAAGTTTATTGGAGAAGTATACAACACATTGACTAATATGATTGGAAAGTAATGCTCTCCCTCCCTTTTTAACTCTTACACTCCTTTCATGTTTTTTTCATAATTGAAATGACCTCAAAAAATATTTCAAAATTTCAGCTTAAGCCTTATTCATAAAAACTAGCCATGGATATTAAAATCTTTTTATTTATGAAATATGTGAGAAAGGAGTGAGAAAAGTTAAAAATAAAGTGATAATATCACTTCCCAAATGATTAAAGGAATCTCTACTTCTATTACTTTCTTTTGTTCATTTTCCATTTCACTGTATCTTTTGGGCATAACTATTGAATTGCAAACGAAGACGGTCCAACATGCCGAAGCTAAACTCCGGTATAAGTTTGGAAACCAAATTCTACTCGTAGATTCCATTAACACGAAATGTTCGACTTGGACAACATGAAAATGTCTTCTCCCCAAAAAAAAAATGAAAATGTAAATTTGGAGACAAAAAGAAATTGTGAAAGATGGCCAAAATATGTGCCAGACCAATTCTATCGAACATCCTATCTAAACTGGCGCTGGTTTAACACTGGGATAAACAAAAGAAAGAAGGAAAACATGCCTCTTTATAATGAACTGGCATTCAAAAAAACATGTAGATATTCAATTTAAACCAAAGAAACGTACTTGTAAATAAAATTATTTTTAATACTAAAAATGGACCATGATGCATATTCTGAGTGTAATTCTCAGAGGTTCTCACTCACTAAATGGCATTTGGTTGCTCAGACTAGGCGAAAAACGTGCCAGCTCTCTTCAATTTTCTTTACTAATTAATTCTGAAAACTTTTAATTTGATGAAACCTTATTCAATTTTATTTGTACTCTTTTTTTGTTCTCAAACAATGTTTGCTGGTTTAAATTAATTCTAAAACTAAACCTTTTAAATGTTTATAGTCCTCAGACAATTTTTTTTTTTCCCTTTTTCCTTGTAGTCCTTCAAACCTCATTCCCATTAGCCTCAGTGATAATGAGCACTGCAATCATGTGTTCATGTTCTCTTTGATGTTAATAATAAATGTGTATGATTCTAGTTTGAAGAGATGCAAATTATCAACGCAGCGCAAATTTTTTTTAGAAAAAAAATAAAGGAAGGAAAATTTGACGATGAACTTATTGGAAGAAGCTCAACCATGGCTTTCTAAGCATAAATTTTCAGAAACATATTTAGCATTATATAACACACGAAGATGATAAAGTAACTTCTAGCCTTTCAGGATGTTTAGCCTTAAACTAATACTACTGGTGAAATTTAAAAAAAAAAAAAAAAAAAACCCTCATCCTAAGACAGGCAGGAAACCAGAAAGGACGAAGCATTGGTTTCTCCTCCATTATTTCTTCAACCATTCAGGATCTAAGTTCTAAAACATATTGAGATTCTTTTAGAACTTCTAGTTATCCCGATCCCTACATATGAGGGTGTTGGATCTTCTGGTTCCACAGTGCGTTTTCTCCCGAGGTATCCTAGTAAAAAGAAAACATATAGTGGATTTAGTTACGTTTCATACTAGTAAAATACAAAAAAAACTGATCACGGAAAGTAAGAATTTAATTACCTCTGAAGGGAAAAAATCATGAAAATCACTTGGAACTGCAGAAGCCGAAGGAGGGGCTTGAACTGAAGGTGGCGGTGATACGATCATCTCATTGCAACCATCTTCATCATTTTCCTTGTTTTCATTCCTTTCCACATTAGCTTCCGCATTGGTATGGTTAAGAAACATATTTGGTTGGTTCTGCAGCATAGATATCTCCCAATAGCTATTAGCATCAGCCAAGTAATTCTCGCCAAAGCTACTAGTTTCACCAGCAGAATTGCCAAATGAGAAACTTGATTCTGCTTGCTGCCAATGCAATAAAGTTTCCTTCCACAACTGAGAATTCTGCTAGACAAAACAAAAACGTAAAAGAAAACCAAACTAGTAATTTTTTTTATTTCAAATGATAAAACTTGCAGTTTTTCATTATCCCCTTCTTAAGTTCATAGCTCAAATTACATAGCCGATTATACTCGTATTAGATTAGTATAATCTCCGAAAAAAGATTCAAGAAGATAATTTTTTACCTGCGGTTGATTCATTGCATATGAGCTCGACACTGGGGCATTATAGGTGTTATTCTGAAAGAATATATCAGTAAAAGATGCAAATGACTAAAGAATAAGCTAACTAATATCATCAAAAGAAAATGGTCACACCTGAAGAAAAGCATAAGGTGACCCTGTTAGGGTTTCAGGAAACCCAAACTGATGCACATTGAAGGGTGGAATTGAAGGGCTGCCTGTGTTATTTCGCTTTGCGGCTGAAGATCCAAAAGCATCTGCAACTTCTTTTCCTTCACCTTTTCCAAGCATCTCATCGAATATATTTTCTGGATATCGATCACTAATGAAGAAATGTGAAATTAATATTACATAAAGAAAATAGTAATATGGTACTATTGAAGACATTTCTAGCAATATAAAGGCCTTGGCAAACTCTATCTAGTATGCGTATACAATCAAAAATTCGATTCTTGAATTCTTCAATCTTCTTTACTAGAATTTTTTTAAATAAATAAAAAACAAGCGAATATTTTACTAAAAAATTGTGTACTAGATTTACTAACGTTAGACATTAATTGCCAAAATTGAATGTAATACAACGTTGTTGTGTAAACTTACATATAGGGATTGTTCTTCCAAGACTCGAGTTGCATTTGAAGTTGCACAGCAGAAGAACTGGAACCAGCAAAGTGGTGAATGCTTCCTCCTTGGTTGTACAACCATGGCATTGCGCCTTCATTTTCCATTATTAGGCTTTCGTTCTGATTAGCATTTCAATAGAGAAACAAGGAAATTAAATAGGGAAAATCCTTTCACGAATCAACTTAATGAGTAAAAAATAGTATTAAAATCTACAATCATTACTTGAAAAATAAAATCTGAAATTGTTAACGAGTTAAGATCGTGAAGCGTGAAAAAAAATTAAATCAATATAACCTTTTTCTCTTTGACTTTGTCAATGCATTGTTGCAAGTTTCTCTCACACCACGAGAGTTGATGAAGTGAGGCTTCTTGCTCCGGGTTCACCTCAAAGTCTCTTTTAGATCGAAGACAGAAAAAAATTAAATATTTTAATAATTATTTGAAACCAATTCTAAAGATACTAGAAGTTGGTTGCTAAAAGTGAATACCCAAGGTTGGACTCAGCAAATTGCACTTCTATTTGATTCTTCTCTATATGCAATTTGAGATTCTGCAAAACAATTGGATGAAAAAAGAGAAAAGAAAAAAAAAGTCTATTTTAATATTTTTGTAAATTTCATATTAAGTTTTTCCAATAAAATTTAGCAAATTAGAAATTTCATTTGTTAGAAATACCATTTATCAAAAGATGTACTAACCTCAATTCTGAAAGAAGTAGATCCCACTCCGAATTGAACGCATAAATGGAAAAACATAATCAGAAAATTCTCCAGTTAGGCACTAACAGCATAAAATCTTTTTGTCAAAATTTGTAATCTACTATAGTGGGTGGCGAAAATGCTTATTTGTATTTTTTTTTAATCATTTTAATTGAACTAATGGAGAGTACAAGAAAGAACTGTAACACTAAACTCAGTTATATATAGTATTGGCAGCAAATTAATGACCTGAGCAACTAACTAAAAGGTTTTAATTAAGAAATGAGAAAATGGCTAAAAGGGGGGAATTTTATGGTAATAAAACAAGAATTTATATGTAACATCGTTAAAGTAAATATGACTTTTAATTCAAGAGGAAAGAACTTTTGTTCTGAAATTAAAGCAATTGAATGAATAGAAGTAGCAATTGAGATCAACAAACGATGAAACAATTAAATTAAAACTTCAACAAAAAATCAAGTGGAACGAATATTTGAGAAATCTAACCCTAAAATATATACAAAGAAGTCTACCAAACCAAATTATTTTTATTTTTCTTGTGCGTATACACGTGTATTTAGAGAGAGAAAAAAAAACTTAACTGGTTATTGAGATATTGTAACTTGTCATCTTCATTTTGTATGCTTTCAAGCTCTTGCAGCTTTTCCATTTTGGCCTTCATGCATACACAAATAGTATATTTACAATTCTTTTTCTCAGAAAAACAAAAATCTATAGCAAACAGAAAAATCGCTCTCTCTCTCTCTAACTATGGCAAGAATCTTAGACAAGGAGGAAAATAAGTACCTGCACATTCTTGATATGGCTGATGTCATATAACCACCAATCATCCATGGAAAGCAAGTGAAGAAATTAGTATGTGTGTGCAAAAGCCGCAAGATCTTGAAGAAATGAGTCTGATTAAAAACAAATAAGAACAGTGTAAAAAAAAGGAACAGATTTAGTACCTTAATCTTCTCTCAGTAGGAACATTAACATAACGATCGAACAAGTCTTCCATCCTGTAAAAAAAAATATAAACAGAAGCCAAGATGATCAAAAATAATGGAAAGTTAAAAGAAATAAGTTTTATCTTTAAGAATGATGGATCAATTTTTCAAAAAAGATAAAGAAAGTTAAAAACTTATAGAAAAATGTAACATGAAGAAGAAGAACCTTTGTCGACTGCAAAATTGACTGATGCGACCAGAAGGAGAGAATGCCAGAAATGCAACATCAACATCACAAGCGAACGAAACTTCTTCAGCCTTTCTAATGAGACTAGTCCGACGTTTCGAAAAAGTCACTTGACATTTTGTATTATTCTCAATTTTCTTCATCTCTATTCTCCTACCCATTACTGAATTTTTGCTCAGAAATCTATTGGGAAAAGAGAAAGTGAAACAGTGTATGCTAATGGGAGAACACTCTCAAGGACTCAAGCAACCATGTAAACTTACTGTATGATAAGAAGTTGTAAGCGAAATGACCAATTTATATATAGGGCCGTTGTTTCAATCTAATTTTGAGCTCATCTACACATGACCAGTATGAAAATAATGCACTACAAAACAGTGACCGTAGGATAGTGTGTGTTTCGCTTGATGTGAAGTCATTGAAGATTATTATATTTCTTTAGAAATGCATCTGCAAGGTCTGGATCTGTGAGCTGCAATGGCACTAGATTTTTTTTTTGTGGCTGTAACATTGCAACATTTGTCCTCAGAGGACCTTGCGTTCACAACAGTGAAGTTACATTTTCTCCAGATTGCTTTGAAGATTGCGGCTATGCACATAGAGTCAACGGGGTTGGGATAAACATGCACAAAATGAAATAAAGGCTATTTTGACAATCTTCTTTGAAAGGGGCATCAAAACAAATTATCATACTTCATTTTTGCCTTTCGCTTTTTTTGTTAAATAATTAATTACACTCCCCTTCTTTAACAAATTGAATGCTTATTTTTCTATTTATTTAAACAGGAAAGTAAATATTTTTAATACTAAAGTAAATATTTAATTTCGAACTGAAAGAATATTACTTTATAATACTGTAGCCACGTGAAAGTTTATTAATACCCTTAAAATTAAGAAAGAAACAAATTATGATTAACACTGCAAGAAAATGGTCCCCTTCAATGAATAAATGACAAAATTTTCATAACATAATAGTGATCAATTTCTTACATTTTCAAAAACTAATTTGAAAAGTTATTAAGCCTTTCTCATCACAAGATACAGGACATATTTGGATTGAGGTTTTTTTTAGTTGAGTTATATTAAAAATTATAAAAATAAATTATTTACAAAAGATATATGAGATTTAAAGTTAAAAAAATACTAATAATTTTTTTTATTTAATTGCAATCCAATCTCTCCCGGGCATCACAAGATTTGCTTGAATTAATATTGGACTCTTTTATCTTCGAGATTGTAGTCCGTCTTTAGATTTTGATATATGTTGTTTGGGCTATGGGATATTCTTTTGGGCTTACAATTACCAATTTATGTGCATTTGGATCTCCATCTTACCCACGCTAGGGCTTAAAAGATGGCAATTTCTCGGCGCAATGGGACACTTATTGTGTTCTTCTTTTTTAACAAACAAATATGTTCCTTTCAAACAATTAACGAACCTCTCTATTTTCTAGTGTCCTGCTTTGGACTCAGCTACGATGAGGATGGGCTGACTTCAAGGACAAGAATGGGGAGTTGGGACATAAGTCCTCGTACCGACTTGGCCCTGTTGCCATCGCTGATTGGGATATTTTGGTCCAGACGCTCATGAAATTGATAATTGGTCCCAAGTCTAATTTCCAATCGATTCATTCACACGTTTTTCTCGGTAGAGATAAGAAGGTAGAAGAGTCTTTTGGCTTTTTTCTATTCTTCTTTTTCCTTTTTTCTCCTCCCTGTCCTTTTTCCCTCATCTTCCCATCTTGAAATAAAGGCCAAAGTAAAGTGAAAGACCACTCCCTCCACAATTAAATATTCTTTTTTTTCTATTCACGACAAAAATATCTAATCAAATATCTCTCTTAATAAAAAAGACTATTAAGTAAAATTATAAATTCACTTATATATATTTTAAAACTTTGCCATCTATCCTTCCATATAATTTTGAGAGCATTTAAAGGGAATATCAAGCAAAAGGATGAACGAGATGAAAATGAAAACTCCATTTTTGAAGAATATTCTGAAAAAGGAGTAGCATTTATTTCATTTGATGCATGTCTATCCCAACCCCACCGATGACTTTAAGAAAATACCATATTTGAGTGTGAACGGAAAGATTAGGATGAACAGAGGTCTCATAGACCAACTAGTAATGGATGCATTTCAAAAGAATCCCAACGGTCAATCACTTGGTACATCTTTCATACCAGCCATGCCTTAAATGGACATATACGGAAAAATTAGCCTTAAATTTACACTGTTAAGGCTAGACAAAGGAACTGCCCCACTATTACACTACAAAGGGCATATAAATTTGCATACTGCGCTTCTGTTTTGTGTTCCCAACTAGATTTCCAAGCAGGACCTTTGGCAATGGGCAGGAAAATAGAGATAAAGAAAATCCAAGACAACAGCAAGTGTCAAGTGACATTTTCCAAACGTCGAAATAGTCTTATTAAAAAGGCTAAAGAAATTTCAATCAATTGCGGTGTTAATGTTGCATTTCTTGTTTTCTCGCGCTCCGGTCGCATCAGTGACTTTTGCAGCCGAGAAAGGTACTTCTTGCTGTGCAACATTTTCTCTAGAAATCTTTGAATTTTCTCTTTCTGAAAATTTAATCCACCATTCATTGAGATATCTTTTTCGTACCTTAAAAAAAGGAAAATGAATCATCATATGTGTCTGTTTTGCTATTTGTTCTCTTACAGGATTGAAGATTTGCTAGATCGTTATGTTAGTGTTCCTGTTGATAAAAGATTAAGGTATCAAATTTGCCTTTTTTTTTTTAGTGACCGTCAATTTTGAGTAACCGAAACTAATTAATTTCGAAACTTGCTTTGTATGGAACGCTTGATGATGATGTATATGACTTCTGCAGCCATATCAAGAATCTGCAGGTTCTCATTTAATCCTTGTTTAAGATACTTCCTCTCTATATATATATATATATATATATATATATATATATATATATATATATATATTATTTCTTCTAAGCAAAAGAATTACAAATCTACTAACTATGAATGTGTATGCATGAAGGAGAAACTTGAAAAACTGCGAGTGGTTGATGCCATACAAAATGAAGGTGATAAGTTATACTATCTTAATAATCAGTAAGTTCTCTGTCAAATGCACGCACGTATAAATTTAGTTAACATTTTTAATAACCCTTTAATAAGTATAAAAATTTTAATTTTATAATTATTTTTAAAAAAATTCACGTTTTAATATTTTTAAAAATTTATTTGTATAGATTAATGTAAGTTTTCGCCCCAAGAGTGAACTGTCTATAAAAGTTTACCAATTAGACTTATATTTGTGCATTTTTTCTTTTTTGCTATTCCCTAAAACATTACATATTCTAGTTGGACGATACTTCATATATATGGATTTTGTTAAATTATAAACTTCCACTTTTATTTGTTATGTTATTCTTGAATCAAAATAGCCCATTTTGGGAATAAAAGCAATTATATTTCCATTGCATTAAAAGATTATCTCGGCTTTACCAATATTAGATACGATTCTTGTATCACAACAAATTCTCCTTTTTAACTGTTTTGTCATTTTTGAATCAAAAGTTTCCCAACTAACATCTACTTATTTATCTATTTGCTTATATCGTTTCCAATGTTACTTTTTTGCCGATAGACTAATGATTAAAATTCAGTTCAAATTTGTTACTAAATACTATACAAGCAACTATAACTGGAGAATTTTTCTGTTTTTTTTTTTTGCAATTTATATATACGGTTCAAATTGGATCCGGATTTATTCCATTCAGAATCGAGGTTAGTACATTTCTTATTAAAGGTTCAATTTAATACGAAATTGACAAATTAAACAGTCTTCTTTTCTTATGCCTTTTAACTTGCTAGTCAATATGTTGTTGTGCAGAATCTCAAATTGCAAATTGAGAGGAACCAAAAAGAAGTGCATCTTGCGGAATCTAATCTTCGGTAATTAATTTTGGCAAACAACCTCCACCGTTTACAAATTTCAATTCAAACGACTATTACAAACTGCTTTGCTTTGCTTTCTTGGATTTATAAAGAGATTTTGAACTGAATGAGGCACAAGAACCCTTACTTCATCAGCTCTCGTGGTGCGAGAGAAACTTGATGCATTCCATTGAGAAAGCTGAAGAGAAAAAGGTTGGATTACTGTCTTGTTTTGAAAAATCATCTCAACTTATTAATTTAGTTACTTCTTTTATCTCTGCTAGATCATTTTTCGATTTACAATCCGGTAATTAATTAGAAAAATCAAGCCACTTAAAGATTTTAGATTTTGTTTTCCAACTCGTGAATATAGGATGTTTGTGGTAATTTTCACAACTAAGACCTCATTATTGTTCCCCTAATTTCTCCTCTCTGCTGAAATATTAATCAGAAAGAAACACAATTGATGGAAAATGAAGGTGCAATGACATGGTCGCACAACCAAGGAGGAAATAGTCACCACTTTGATGGATCCACTTTGCTATTTGAGTTTTGGAGTAACATTCCCTACATGTAAGTTTACATCAGTGGCATTCAATTTTAGCTAGTAATGTCAAACTTTAGCAAATCTAATACATTACGACTTTTGCAAAATTATCTTTTCGGGGTGCTATTCTTCTTCTTCGTTTTCCTATTGTTGTTGTTGTTCTTCTTCTCGTTAGATAAACTAATTTTTTTACAGTTTTCTTCCACCAGATATCCAGAAAATCTATTCAATGAGATGCTCGTAAAGGGCAAAGAAAAAGAAGTGGCTGATGATATAGGAACTTCGGAGACAGCAATACAAAATAATACTTTCAGTGCTTCATTTCCGTCCTCAAATGCCATGTATCTGTTTGGAGTTCCAGAAACTCTAACAGGGCCATCATATACACCTAGCCTATATTCGATGTTTGCAATGCCTATGAAAGCTTCGAATGAGATGTCTTATGCTCCATTACAGGTGATAATTTCTCTGTGTTTCAATCTAACAATCTTTTGGGCTGCATAATTGGTAATTCAGTTTGAGCTATGAAATAAGTGTGATAAAATTCACAGCTGCCCGTGTTCTAAATCATGGTTATCATTAGCAGTATTAGTTTCATTTTTGTCTGCTTATTGTTTTTGGAAGCAGGACAATCAGTGCTTGAAGGAAGCTCCAACGCCATGGCAGCAAGCCAAATCAAATGCCTCGTTGGGAAATTTTGCTGGTGAAAGCAGTAACTTCAAAGAGAATTACTTTTCTAATTATCTATCTGGTTTCCCTGAAAGGTTATTTTCGCGTCCTACATATCCAATATCGACTCAAATATTTTATGCATTTTCTTGAATCCTCTTTCGATTTCAGATAATTCCCCGAGGACAGATTTATTCTTATGATTGATTAGCGAAATGACTGATTATAACGTTGTGTTTTCTCAGCAACTCCGACAGTGGCACTAACACCTTGGCTGGTGCTAGTCACTCTTGGGAGAATTCTATGTTCCAGAACCAACCAAATATGGCCCTTAACCATACGGGCATGAATGCAAATGAGGAAGGCTGAAAGCAACAAGAAGGCAAATGAAGATGCTGGAAATGAGATGATCATATCACCGGCACCTTCTATCCTGTCGGCCTATCCTTCAACATCTGGAGTTCCAAATGATTCACATGATTTCTTTCCTGCAGAGGTGAATTTTCATAATTCCCGATCAGATTTCGTTCCACATTTCTTTTGCTCATTTGAGACTTGATTAATTGAATGCACTTCTCCTTTTCTTGAATAATTTAACTATAGGATTCTTTCGGAGACGATCCATCCTGGACCAAGATGATTCAAGACACACACATGTGGGATTGGGATAACTTGAAGTTTTAGAGGAATCTTGAGAAGTTACTAGCTAGTTAGATGTCTGAACTGTTTAAGGCAAAATCTGAATTAGAGAAAGAAAGCCTCCTCTTTTTCTAGTTTCATCCCTGTCTTTAGTATAGGCTTTTCTGATCTTAATAGTAGTATTAGTTTATATTTCCTAAACAAATGTTTCTTGAACTTTTCCGAAACGCTATAGAAGAACAGAAATAATCTATTGCATGGTGGGAAAGGAGATGACTTGGAAAACGTCATGAACAGAACCTTGAGGTTGGCCCAAGAATATTCGGATGCAAGTGCGAGTAGGATATATAAGTGGATACTTGAACAACAGAAGTTTTGGAAGTAACCACATCCGAATTGGTTCAAAATCAATTTTGACGCAACCTATGCGCAAAATGGAGATTCTTACAGTTCCTGCCTTTTCAGAAATTCAAACGGGGACACTAATCTAGGAGCATGGATTAAGAAGGATTTGGTCAGTGATGCATTTACAGCTGTAGCTGTCGCTGCTTCATTCGCACTCTCAGTAGTGGAGGATTTTGATAAGGAAAGCATTCTCATTGAAGGTGATGCCCTCAGCGTGACTTATTGGCTTCTGATTTATGGAATCTTGGCAGGGAAAATCTGTAATAGATCAGGGTAGACGCATGGTAGGTAAATGGCCTAAATGGCGTTGCAATACAACCCTAGACATTGTAATAGAGTAGCTTATAATCTGGCTCACTGGGCAAAATATACGAACTTCATAGGTTATCTTCCCCCTCCGGTTGTTCTCCCTAATGCCCTTTGTGATACAGGTGGAACTGAAGAACCCTTCGCAACTGTTGATAATGGAATACAACGCTAGATATTTATTCAGCAAAAAAAAGAAAAAAAAGAATTTACTATGGTATAGTGTTTTAGTGTATTATAATCAGGGACAGACGCTTAAATATCTGGGGGCCTAATAGGAAGAGAGAAATAGAGGTAAAATATGATTGTTACACACACATAAATATATATATAGTCAACATATTGCAAACAATAAAAAAATAATTATAAATAGTATTTTGTTTATTTAGACTTGAGAAATTTGAGATGTCAAAGACATATTTAGAAGTTTTTCTTTTCCTTTTTTGTTTTGAATAACAAATTAGTTTGAAGACGCTATCTTATATAATATACTCATCTGGTTAGAAATATAAATGTATAATTCTTTTTAAATTTATACACAAGAATTAAGATTTTCAAAATTAGGAAAGCTTATAAGATAAATCACCTTTTATATTCTTAATAAATACGAAGAGAAAGAGAAAAATAAAAGGAATAAAAATAGATAAAATTAAAAAAACAGATACTAAATACTTCTTGAAATATGTAACAGAATTCGTTATTTTAATCATATATGTTTATTTTAATAGGATTTATATTTTAAAGCTGAGTTACTATATAACTAAAGATTTTTTAAGAGAGAAAGTGGGATACGTAATATATAGTTTTCTATGGATGTGATAGAAAATGAAACACAGAGTGGGGCAGGTGATTCCAACAGCAACCGCCTTTTTGTTGAGCGAGTGAAACTTCAAAGTTTAAACATCTGACCATTTAAAGCAAAGGAACCAAATGAAAACTACAGCAATATATAAATTGAAACTACAACAGCGAAAGCTGATCCATAGGAAAAGCCTGATTTTCTGTCTTATTAGTATATGCCTGTGGCCCACACATTTTAAAAATTTTAAATTAATAAGATATATTAATATTAATAAGATATATAAATATATAATAATTTTTTAATTAATAAGAGAAATTTAAATTCATCATTTTTATTAAAAATAAGTAGTTTAAAAAACTGTCAGCTTATTAATAATTTTAAAAATTATCGTAGAAATATGTAAAAAGTTAAGAAGAAGTCTAGATTATAATTCTGAATGTTATAATTCTGAATGACAAATAACTCTGAGGATGAGCAAAATAGTACTTCAATTTGAAAAAAATCATAGATAAATCTTGACTCTAAATTTTCGATCTTTGAAAAAAAATCACTTTAAAAAAAATTTATTATAATTTATCAGCAAAAAAAAATGTATATACAAAAGGAAAGCAAAAGATAAGAAGAACTACAAATCATTAACGCCATACTAATATTTGTGAAGCTAACAAATTTTCGAAACAAAGGTTAAACTAGAGATTTCTCATTAGGGCGCAAACTTAAGAGAGACACTTATACTATTAATGATCTTTTCTAAACTTTTTTGACTTCTATAAAAGGGGACTATGCTGCCACTCCCGACACTTTAAATCCGTCTCTACTTCAATGTACTCTATTGTAATTTCCGTGCATTTTTATGTTCTCATTTCAACATCATATATAGGATATAGATATTTTTTCTTTTCCGAATTTCCAAACCATTATCTCATGCTTTGGAGGATATATTTGGTAAATCAACCAGCTCGATTAGAACTACAGATTGCCTGTCATTGACTTTGACCAATCAAGTAGAGCAGCCAAGACGCCACTATTTAAGTTTTTAGACGCAACTGGGTCCTAAGTTTGATATTTTGATTGGAAAGTTTGACTTTGAATCAGTGTTTCGTCGTCTTCCCCGAAGTCACGGGCATCTCTGTCCAACGCAACCATCACGAGACGCATGAACAAGCAAGAAGTGGAAAACATTAGTACTCGAATGAATTGACTAAACCGGCCTTTGAAGGTCAACATGGATTGGTTTTTCATTTGATTTTTTTTATTTTGAATTTTATTTTTTTCATAAATAATTAACTTTTATGATTTTTAATATAACTCAACTCAAATAAAAATTTAATCTAAATAAACCCTAAATATTTGAATTTAAGTAAAAGGGTTTTCACAAAAAATGATAGACTTGTAAATTACTTTAAAAAAAAAATCAAACATCTGTTTTCTCTTCCCTCACAATTATCCAATCAATAGAAAACAAAATCATTTCTTTTCTTTTCTTAACTTTCAGAAAATATAAATAATTTTTTTCTATTCTCTTCTCACCTTATTAATCCTTTCCCTTCTTTTCTTTTATCTTATAAATTTGCAAACTAACCCTTTATTTATGCACAAAGTACAATGTGAACAACTTTCATGTTTCTATATTATGATTTTTGTTTGCAATAAAATTCTAAAATTAAAAAACGTATACATGAGCCATACAACTTCCATATACTTCCATAAAATTTATGTGCCATATGCAAAGCGAATGCACCAATCCCCTGAAATAGAAGGGTAAATAAGATATGTTTGTGGAACCGCACTCTCTAAGTCCAAGGAAGGGAGTGGAGTGGTATGTCTGACAACTTAACAAAACTGCACCACCCCACACCATGAACACTTCTATATTCAAATGCACTTTGTTCATGAAAGTGCAGAGCTTTTGTATTTTTATTTTTCTTTTTGTCAGTCAGCAGATTCGTAAAACATGTGAACAACTATTTTCTTGCAAGATTTTTATGGCTGGACATCTTAGCCAAGTCGACAAAACTATTCCTGAAATCTTCAGAAAGGAAAAAGGAAAACAATTTTGTACACGAATCAACAATATAAAGAATCTATCAAATTTTGCCTTCTATAAAATTGTTCTCTTTATGGTTTTATGGGTTGAGGAAGCGTTTCGTTTCACCACATCCCATGATAGATTTGGGCAATCGTCCCACCCTTTCGATTCCTTCTTCAAAGACAACTCCCATTCCCATGAAGAAATGAGACTCAATATGGCAATGGAAAAGCCAGACGCCAGGATTATCAGCCCGAAATCTCAAAGCAGTCCAGCCATAAGGATGAACAGGCACTGAATTTTTCATGATTGGATTGACGAGGTTGTAATTGGCTGGATCGGTAGAGATGTTGAACTTGCCCGTTCCATAGCCGAGGACCCAAAAATCATGACCATGAAGATGCCAAGGATGCGTCTCGCTGTTACCTACGTTCATTGTGTTTGCGTTCTGTAAGATGATATCAACGGTTGAGTTGAATTCAAGCCGATAAATCGCGTTGCTCGATGTTGCATTTACATTCCCTGGAACACCGTAAATGTCGTAATTTGCAGAATCATATCCATCTGGAGGAGGGGTCTGCTCAAAAGTGTGTAACAAGTTGTACTTGAGCGAGACAAGATATGGTGTATGAGGAAGGCTGAACGAGACATTGTTGACAGACCACCGGACGAAGCCATTGATTCTGTTTTGTGTGTTGAGCATGACAATCACTCTATCAGATGTCCGAGGAGGGGTGTGGATGAAATCCTTGTGGGACTTGATTGCAAGACTTTGAGCCAATCTTGGAGCTGTATCGTTCCAACGTGGTCCAACAGGGCGATCAGTAGGTGGATTTCTTCTAGGATGGTTTGGATAGTAGTTAAAGATGGCTAAACCATTTGACGTATTGCTGTTTCTGCTTACAATCTTTGTGTTCATCCAATAATTTCTGTTAGGATCCTGATCAGCTTTAACCAAGACAGAGTATGTTTCCCCTGAGTAAATGTAAAGATTTTGCACTACAAAAGGCTCCACATAGTGACCATCAGCTTCAACAACAGTCAAATTGTGACCCTGCATTATTGTAGAAAAATCAGCTGATTTGTCTGTGATTGTTTGCTTTTGGCCTAAACTATGCCTATTAAAAAATTTGACCAGCTGGAGCCACATGTGAAGGCAATTTTCTAAGAAAGGGGAGATCTGCAAGTAGTATAGTTTAATAAATTTACCTCTATTTCAAAACTCAAGGCTGATAATGCAGTGAAGCTAGCAATCCTCAGGCGATAAGTTCTCCCAGGAACAACGGTCATGGAATAAAGTGAGCACTCAGGATTTGTTGCATTGCAGATACCGGCTTCAATTCCGGGCGTGCTGCAGTTGAATCTTCCTCTTCCATTTATCAGGAGTGACTGTCAAAAATTTAAACAATTAAAAGATGTTCACATGGGATGTGTTTTTTTTCCCCTTTTTTCTTGTTATTTTGACTATAACTTGAAGGCATTAGAAGGCACAAGGAAAATTAATTACCTGGGGTTCTCCAACCCAAACAAATGGGATTGAACTAAGACCAACAGCTTGTTCATATGTGCTCCTATGGTACCAATCAGTGAGGAGGAGGGCTCTATCATTGTCAAAGGCAAAAGGCTCAGATTCTCCAGCAGGAAGCGATACACGAATCAATCCATATAGACCAGCCTCTCTTTGCATGCCATAATGAGCATGATACAAGTATGTGCCGGGCTGCAAACCGAAACTCTGTAAGTTTTCTGATCTGAATAGTTAGACTAAAGCTTTAATGAGTCTGCAAGAAGTCGATTAAGCTTACTCGATCAACGACGAACTTGTAGACGAAGGTGTCTCCTGGCACAATTGGACATTGGGTTACCCCTTCCGTCCCATCAGCCCATGGTGTTCCGATCTGTAATCAAGAAAAGATAACGAATTTAACAACAAAAAGAAGATCCTACGCAATATGTTTGAAACAGCAGAAGCAGAAGCAGTAAAGATAAAACTTAGTTTGTTATCTTCACCTGTCGGATTCCATGCCAATGGATTGCCACATTCTCAGTAAGCAAATTGTTTCTCAGCTCAACAACAATGGTATCTCCAACTTCTGCATTGATAGTTGGACCAGGACTTCTTCCGTTGACGGTAATAACCAGTTTCCTAAAGCAATCTGGAGATCTCATCTCATATTTCACCTCCCATTTGTAATGTCTAATTCTAGCTTGAGCAGATGGCAATGCAGCGGAAGCAAAACAAAGAAGCACCAAAACGGCAAACAACTTTGCCCCTGAAATTCCGCTCTTAAGAAGCTCGACCATGGCTGAAATTTCTTAAGATCTCCTAGCTCAAATATCAAAACCCAGAAACAGAAGTTCAAGAATTTGTTAGTTTCCCCCTTCTGCCACCTTACGACTTTCAAATTCTTGTTTGATGAAGTGAACACAGCTGCGGTATAATATATACAGTCAAATACAAGAGTGTCTCCAAAATCAGACTTTTCATTCACGAGCAAAAATGCAAACGAAAGAAATTGAGAATAGTCAATCCTGGGGACTCTGACTTTCAAGTTTGACCAAGAAAACGGTTGCCACCATGGACGAAGCAGCCTATGAATTTCCCCGTTTATTCTTTCTTCTTTTTTTCTTTTTAACTTAAAAAAAGAATATACTAACAGTGTAAAAATGAGTTTAAGTCCTCGAATTGGCTCGTTTCGCTCGTAATATAGACAAACTTGGATTTGATTTTCTAAACTCATTTAAATACGGATCAACTTAACCTGTTCTATTTTAGCTCGCATGCCAGAGAGAGCCAGATATATATATTTTTTTATTTTTGTATTAAAAATATTATAAAAATAGAATATATAACAATATTGATATCCACTTTGCCTACATCACACATTCTAATCATATCTATAATTAAAATTAATTAACTTTATTTTATTTTAAATATTTTTATATAAATTTATTTATATTAAATATGATATATATATATAATTAATGATTATTTTATATTTTAAAAATATTATTTATTGTTCAAAAAATTTATCTCAATTATAAATTTATATTCTCAAATATAATAGAGAAAAAAATACATAGTATAAAATTTAATTTTTTAAAAAAAAGAAAGACTAGACTTGCGAGCCTCGTACGAACAGGTATAGGCTAGGGATTTCCCAATCTGTTTTATCTCGTTTAAGGGATGACCCGTAGTTAACTGACCTATTTGACAATACTAATTTCATACGCATGCAAAATAATTTACAAATTTTAAAAACCAATATAAGCACACAAATGAATTTTATTATAAAAAAGATAATCAAGCATGAAAATTTTGTAAATGTATGTTCTATTTGTATTGTATTTCCCAAGTAAACATACAATTGAGTTTCATTTCTTCTTTTACAAAAAATTTATTTTTATAAAATTCAAAATAAAATCTTTTTTAATTAAACACAATCTAAATACACCCGTAAACTTCACTTTTAGAGAAGTTTAAGCGAATGCTATAGCTTCTTATCATCGCGCCATCTTTACAGGTTCATTTTCCACCTGAGCTATAATTGGCTCCATGGATGTATTAAGATCGCTAAACTTACGATCGTGCACATATAGTTTGTCATACGTGCATGATTAAATCTGATCTGTTAGATAGATACAGAAAAGATTTTTTGTTCTTATATTTTTTAAAAATTTAATAAATTTTTATAATTATTAGATCAGATTTGATCCGACGATTGAGATTGAGTACTGTGCGTGTAGAGAAACCGTACGTGCCTATTAAGATTGAACAAGTTGACATATATATTTTTTTAATTTTTGAGCCACGATTTTCTCATTTGAGTTTACCAAAAGATATTTTTGTGTGCGGTGCCTTTCACATAGAATAATAGTATCCTCTTCTAGTAGTATGTATAGTTTACGAAGTCCTAGGCCAAACCAGAGGCACGTAATTGTACATGATTTTGCCCGAATTACATATTATTCCCTCGGTTTTCTAAAATAGATGGTTATTTTATTACTCTTTTTCTTTTAAAATATTTAATTTTTTATAAATTTAAAAGATAATTTTTTAAAGTTATTATTATAGTCAATGTAATTTTTTATTTTTATCATATTAATAAAATTAATTAAAAATATAATAAAAATATTTTTATTTTTTTCTTTTTAATCTATATAAAAAAAGTAAAAAAAAAACCTTATATCTTGTAACCGAATGAATAGAAGCAGTCCAGGGGAAGGCAAGTGACTAGCGTAAGGAATAAACTCAAATATTTCTTCTGTCTTTTTTCATGTTATAAGTTGTTTCTTTTTTCAATAAATTCTTTCTTTCTACATATATTCCAAATATAAGCCAAGATCATGTATTCAACAAGATAAACAAATTTCCTTTTATATAAAATGTTTTTACTACTAATACAAAACTATAAAATAATAGATAGAGGAAATTTTATTTTCATCCATTAGGAGAGAAATAAAAGAATGCGGATTACCATCGACCAAAAGGTCAGTATCAAAGTGGCTTTAGAAAAAGAAACAAATAAATATATATATATATATAGATATATATATATATTAAAAAAATAAAATATCAAAAAAGAAATATGTGCGTAATGCATTAATAAAGAAATATGAATAAAATATTATTGTCGCTAAATATTTATAAATTTTTATTTTCAAACAAAAAAATAATTTATTTAAGAATTTGATAATTTTAATTAGTCAATTACTTTATACACTTTAGAGAACATGCTGTCCAACTGTACATGTAGTTGAAACCGCGTAAAATCGTAAAATTTATGTCGTCAATTGCAAAAGGGGAAGATTCCCATCCAGCGTGCTGAAGAAAAATCGACTCCTTTTTCCCAGGATCACAACTTGGAAAGCTTCAACTAACACATGTGACTATACGATAAGATAGTATTATGGCACAGAGGGACCCTCCATTTTCTGCTAATTTCCCAGATTGCTCGCCGATTGATCCGATTATTGCAATTTTTCTTTATCATCTTGTGTCAATTACACAAAGAATTGGTTGCATCGAAAGTTGGTAACCAATCTTCTAATATTAATATAAAATTACGAGTTCGATCTTATGATATTGAATAAATTTTAAGTTATTTTTTTCTTAAATAAGAATTAGACTTTAAGATAAGTACAGATCAAATTCGAATTAGTCTTATTATATTGTAAGAATATTAGGTGTTCTAAAAAATATTTATAAAGAAAACGCAAAAATGAAATTGCAAGTTTCAAGTAAATTTTCTATATTGTGCTAATTATTTTTCTTGTCCATGGGCTTGAGGTTATACTCGAATTGTTTTCCTTCTTCTCTCCTACGCATGACTCGGAGTGCCCATGTTTACCAACTTTGTTGTATGTCATTACTTACCCAGTAATGGTTCAGACTAAACTACTCTGCCGACTTGCGGTTTAGATGACGAATTGTAGAAGGGTGCTGAATGCATTTGATGTAATTTTTTGCCACAAGTTGGAAACATTGTTGAAATAGTCATACATATATAAAGCTGCTTACATATTTTACTCGATTGCTTTCTGTGGCGGTTGAATGAGTTTCTGCGAATATCACTAAAGATAGGAATAGATTCCCTTTCAGAATTCCCTTATACATAAGTTGAGTGAGTGCTGGTGGATTGGCTTTGAGATGTGCCGAAGGATTGATTAGTCTATTAAACTCCCTGAAGCTGGCAAATAAGTCTTGTCTATTTACAAATTTGAACTATTGAGTCTGCCTGGAAAGATTGATGTGGAAAATCAGCCTTGACTTTTTCTTTTGAATCAGCCATAGGAAGTTCAGACGCAAATACTTGTGGCACATCCTTACGTAAATTCAAATATATAGCCTGGGGAGTAAATTGCGGAATCAAATTTGATGGGAAGTTTCCATACTTCTTCATGGAAATTTTCAAGACGAGAAGCTGCAGGATATGCATTATTTAAGATGTCTTCGCCGTGATTTGCTAGCTTTGAATTGGCATTTCCCTTAACTGCTTGATTGGGAATTATCCAGTGAAGAAGTTTCCTTATTCACTCCATCGGAATTGATTAATATTTGAAGCTGCAAATCAGTAGCAACATCATGAGAAATCAGGGCCTGTTCAAAACAGGAGATTAGCATTGTGATGCGCGGACGAATCCATGGCTGGTTCCACGGCTAGATCTTCATGAGGCACCGATGGGCTATCTCTTGCAAACCCACTGTCCGTGAGAGTCTCGGCTGGACCAACTCCAGTAAGATTATCAATTGTTAGAAATTGTCTAACATTGTCTAAACTCCACATTAGTATGATATTGTCCGCTTTGGGCAAAGCACTCACGGATTTGTTTTTGGGTATCTCCCAAAAGGCCTCATTCTAATGGAGTTTTCTTAATTCTTATATTTAGACAACTCTTCCATTAATTTTTCCATGTGGGACTTAGTTTGCATCCCAACAATCCTCCCCTCAAACTAATGACCACACAGGTCATGACCTCTCCTTCAGAGGTAATCCATTTGATCTGCCAACCATCTTGCACCGCCGCTACTAACCAGCGGGACACGCCGCCTGACCACCACATTATCAGGAAGACTTTCGACACAAGGCATCAACTGCAGATCTCCAACGAGGGGGGCTTCCCACGGTGCCACGTCACCCAGACGAACCATCGGCTCTGATACCACTTGTTATGATATCAATGCGTAGCGGAAGCACAAAAGAATAGATATTGAGAAAGAAAATAAGGAGAGCAAGAAAAAATAAAGGAGACACAGGATTTTTAAGTGGGAAACCCAATACGGGAGAAAACCCACTGCCTACGTCGAGCCAAAAATATCCACTATAATAATTGGGTAAGTACAAGAGAAAAAGTCTTCAACAACAATTATCAACGAAGACTTATAAGAGAGAAATAAATCTCATAAACTCAACCCTATAATTTGATGATATAGTGAATATATGTGGAGAAAAATTTCAGCCTTTGGGGAGAGAATTTGGAGAGAATTGGTGTGTTGAACTCAATTAGAAGACCTCCTTTTATAGCCACACAAAGAGGTCTTGCAAAACACAATGATGAAGTCCATTTTACTTTCCCTAATTTGTGGCAAAAAATGAGGAAACATGTTGAGCATTTTATGGAGTAAAAGATGGAGGAATATAAGGCATAAAATGAGGAAACATGTGGAGTATTTTAGGGAGTAAAAGATGGAGGAATATTAGGCATAAAATGAGGAAACATGTTGAGTATTTTAGGGAGTAAAAGATGGAAGAATATTAGGCATAAAAGAGGGAGTTGGTTCCCAAAATTTGGGACACCACTCAACAATCTCCACCTTGGCTCAAATTTTGAAGTTCACCGTAGGCACCCCAAAGGGCGATTAGGCATTAATGATGCCAACTAATTCCAAGCAGTGCTCGAACTTAGTAACAGGTAATGACTTTGTAAGCATGTCTGCAAGATTTTCCGACGTATAAATCTTTTTAATGTAATTCTTTTGAGACAAGTACAGTTTGCCATCTCGTCGGTCTCTGCGAATCTCCATACCAAGTATCTTCTTCGCAGCACCAAGGTCTTTCATCTCGAATTCAGATTTAAGTTGAGACTTCAACCTATCAATCAAAGACTTGTCTTTCGAGGCAATAATCATATCATCTACATAAAGCAGTAAATAAATGAATGATCCATTAGAACACTGCATAAAATACACACAATTATCATGTTGACTCCTTGTGAATCCTTGCCCAATCATGAAAGCATCAAAACGCTTATACCATTGTCTCGGAGCTTGTTTCAAACCATACAATGATCTTTTCAAACGGCAAACTGATTGTTCTTTACCTGGCACAACAAATCCCTCTGGTTGTTTCATGTAAATTTCTTCTTCCAACTCGCCATGTAGAAAGGCAGTTTTGACATCAAGTTGCTCCAATTCCAAATCATATAAAGCAACAAGAGCGAGTAGCACTCGAATAGAGGTATGACGTACAACAGGAGAAAAAATTTCATTAAAGTCAATACCTTCCTTTTGATCAAAACCACGAACTACTAGGCGAGCTTTCCATCTGGCATTTTCAACCCCGGGTATACCTTCTTTCTGTTTGTAGATCCACTTACAACTCAAAGCTCGACGTCCTTTGGGCAAATCACATAACTCCCATGTCCCATTCTTATGTAGGCTTTCAATTTCTTCTTGCATTGCTAAAAGCCACTGGGATGAATTAAAACTGGATATAGCTTCAGAGTAATTAGAAGGATCAATTCCTTCAGCTGTATCCTGTGCAACAGAAAGAGCATATGCAGTGAGATTATCATCATCATTATCAGCATACCTTGCAGGCCTTTTGATATTTCTCCTTGGTCTGTCACGTGCTATATTATGATCATTTGAAGACTGCATAGGCTCAGATGAACTAGAGTGTATTGATTCATCATGTGTTTCAAGATTCTGTTCAGACTCTCCAGTAAAAATCGGTTCACTCCTTCCTTTTTGAGTAGACACCTCTAACTCCACCTTCTCATTGGCACTTTGACGATCACATGTATCAAGAGAAGAAACAGCAGTATCTTTTCTAGGAGATAACAAGGCATTCTCATTAAATGTGACATCCCCACTTAAAATCCTGTGTCTCCTTTATTTTTTCTTGCTCTCCTTATTTTCTTTCTCAATATCTATTCTTTTGTTACCTCTCCTTCAGAGGTAATCCATTTGATCTGCCAACCATCTTGCACCGCCGCTACTAACCAGCGGGACACGCCGCCTGACCACCACATTATCAGGAAGACTTTCGACACAAGGCATCAACCGCAGATCTCCAACGAGGGGGGCTTCCCACGGTGCCACGTCACCCAGACGAACCATCGGCTCTGATACCACTTGTTAGAAATTGTCTAATATTGTCTAAACTCCACATTAGTATGATATTGTCCGCTTTGGGCAAAGCCCTCATGGATTTATTTTTGGGTATCTCCCAAAAGGCCTCATTCTAATGGAGTTTTCTTAATTCTTATATTTAGACAACTCTTCTATTAATTTTTTCATGTGGGACTTAGTTTGCATCCCAACATCAATTATCACCACTTGGCTAGACTTGGCTTACAAAGGGACGAAGCATTGATACCATCCCCAGATGGAACTTCATAAAGCATGGATGGTCAATCTTGAATTGTGACGGGAACATCTATTATCAGACGATAGATTTAGGATCGATTAACATTCTTATAATCGAAGAAATTATGATTTAAATCAAACGGTGAATGAGAAAAATTTGTACAGAAATCGATTATTTTTGTCTTTACAAATATATGATTTCTCTTCACACTGTGTACTTTTTTTTTTTTGGAATTAGTTAAAAACATTATTTTTTATTTTTTTAATCAAACGATCCAGTTGTTAATTATAATATTCCTCTATTTTGACCAAACTATATTCTTATCATTTATAAATTCATAACTAGTAAATTCTTATTATTAATTGCAGTAAAAACACTTTTCAAAGAATAAAATCTTTTACTGAAGAGCTTATAATGTCCCTAAAATAATCTTTTGTAGACACAATTATTGTTTAGCAACATATATTAAGAAAATAATATCGGATTTGACATTCAACATAATATCTTAAGAATGATATTTTTGTGTTAATATATGTTAATAAATAAGAACGAAGTACACAAAAAAATATTCTAGTAAGGGTATAAATTCTTTGTCACAAGATCATTATTCTTTGGCGACTGTTTTCTATGCAATTAATAGTACAAAATTATTAGTAATGAATTTATAGACGATAAGAATATATTTATAATTTGTTTAAAATAGATTAATGAAATTATAATTTGGACAAACTAGAAAGAATAAAATATAATTAATCATTTCCTTTTTTAAGAAAGGGTCTATCGTTTTAAAACTTCCTTTTTAAAAAATTTTAGTTAATTTATAATCTTTTATTTATATTTATTAAGTACAACATTTCACAACAAAAATTTAAGAATTAATAAAAATATTAATTTAATAATTAAAAATTTTATTATGTTTTAAAAAATGCAATTAATATCGTAATCCAAAGTGACCCCCCGTGTCTAGGGCTGTCAATTTTGCCTGTTTACCCGGACCCGGCTCGGGACCCGACCCGATAACTCCGGGTCCGGAACAATAGTCATACCCATTTACCCGTACCCGGACCCGATAATATATCTTCTAATAGGGTCCGGGTCCGGGATAGGATATCCCGGACCCGATTACCCGATTTAAATTTTAAATAATAAATATTTTATATATTTAAATTTTTTATAACCGTTACATGTGTTTGATCAATGGTCAATTATTTATAAATTTATATTAAAAATTTTATCGGGTATATCCGGACCCGGCCCGAGACCCTATAGGGTAGGATCCGGATCCATCTTATTTGGACTCGTCGGGTAATCGAGTCCGGGTCTGAAACCATTAATGTTAATCGGGTCCGGGTCCGGAACAGGGTATCCCGGACCCATTTGGACCCGTTGACAGCCCTACCCGTGTCCCTCTCGTATTTCTAAAGAAAAATCCGACTTACCTAACGGTCGGATATTATAGCCACGAACCAAGCGACCAAGATTCGAATCATATCATCCTTTCGTCAAGTTTCTAATTAGCAGATGGAGTTCATGTTGAAATGATTCAAATTCAATAATTTAAGACATAATGGAATCCACGTGTTGCCTTTTCTACACGATAAATAATAAGATTGGAACGTGTCCTCCTTTCCTCAAGTTTCTAATTATTGAATTCGCAGAGTTAGGACTTCACTTCTCTCTCTAAATTCATTTTCTCCTCCTCTCTTAACTTATGCGGAGACGCCATCTCCGGCCAGACGTGGTCAAAACCTTCGGCTTTTGTCTGATCTTAATCAGTCGTTTACTAGTTTTGAGTTTCCTTCTTTTTTTTTTCCACAAATTATCATAAATAATTTTTAAAGAAAGATATATTTTATCTTTTAAAAAATATTAAAATTAAAATTTATTCATTACTGTAATTAAAGAATTATTATAAACGCACTATAAAAAATATTATTATGTACTCATTTATTTTATTTTAATACTAATATATTTTATCTACCTTAAAATTTATAGAGTATGTAAATTTTTATTTTATTATATAAATATAATATATATTTTAATTGTAATGTATTTGACTATTTTAATATTAATAGATACTTTATTATTTTTTTAATATAATAATTAATTATTTTTAAAACTTGACTAATTCTTTTTTTCTAACATATTTTTTAAAGAGAGTTAAATTTAAGTTCTTCTTTTATTATGACGATGTTGAACCATCTACTTATTTTGAAATTTCATGCCTCACGCTTCAAATGTCTAGTCCACTTATAAAATTTGTACAATTCTTTCACTTTTTAAGAATGAAATTAGTGCCAAACTTATTTTTCAAAGGTTATATTCAAAATTCATGTACAAAGCAAAGTTTTTTTTCTATTTTTTTTTCTTTTCCACTTTAAGAAAACAAACATTTTTTAACGAATTCCTTGTACACACTTGAAAAACATCTCTCCAAGCTAAATCACGAGATGCAATGATGCATCACCGCAGTTCACATGCAGAATTCACATGGGCTACTTTTTGTTTCTGGGTAATTCCCATGTGCTATTAAGAACTTCGTTTCTTATTACTTTAAATAATTGACATGGGAGATTTTAAAATAATTGAAAAATGCGACATCATTTCTTATTACTTTAAATATAATTATTTTTAGACTAAACAATTTTACAAATTAACAACTAGGAAGAGATGAGCTCTAAGCCAACCTGCAGATAGAAGACTGCATAGCTAGGAAGAGGAATATAATATGGAAAATTTCTCGACATTTTTACGTTCTTTCCAATGTCTAGACTAAGCACTAGAAGAAAGAAGGTTTAAGGCTTATATTTGGCTTTAGTTAAACCGCATCCCTTTATAGAATCTGGTAATTCTCCAACTTGATCAGCCTCTGTTTCAAAAACAACTGCCATGCCTAAAGCGTAATGGTACTCTATATGGCAATGGAAAGCCCATACGCCTCGATTATCAGCTCGGAATCTCAGAGCAGTCCAGCCATAAGGATGAAGAGCAACTGTATTCTTCATGATGGGATCTTTAAGGTTGTAGTTCTCAGCAGGGTCTTTGGAGAGGTTAAACTTTCCCGTCCCGTAACCGAGGACCCAAAAATCGTGTCCGTGGAGATGCCATGGATGTGTTTCACTGATATTCTTGGTCATTGTGTTTGCATTTTGCAAAATGACATCCACTGTTGAATTGAATTTCAACCTGTAAATGCCATTGCTAGCAGTGGCCTCAAGATTCTTGGCAACACTGTAGATGTCATAAATCTCAAAATCAGATTGAGAATCTGGAGGAGTGTTCTGATGATCAAAAGCACCCGTCAGATTTTCCTTCACGGCTATCAAATATGGGGTGTGGGGAAGATTCAGGGAGACATTGTTGAGAGACCAGCGGACTCTGCCATCTATCTTGTTTTGTGTGTTGAGCAACACAATTGTCCTATCTGATGTTTGAGGAGGGGGGACAATGTAACCTTGGCGAGCCCTGTATTGGCGGCTCTGAGTAATTCTATCTGAAGTGGCGTTCCATTGAGGTCCAACAGGTGGATCTGTTGGGGGCCTTTGCAGAGGAGGGTTTGGATGGTAGTTTAAGATGGCTAAACCTTTTGGAGTGTGGCTCTCTCTGCTGACTACTTTGGCGCTCATCCAATAATTTCTTGAAGAAATTTGGTTTGTTGTAATTAGGACCGAGTAAGTTTCACCAGAATAAAGGTAAAGATGTTTCGTTTGAAATGGTTCCACATAACTACCATCTGCTTCAACAACAGTCATGACATGATCCTGGAAAACAAAACATGCATGAAACAAAACTGAAAAAATTTTTCGTGAAGAAACTTTTTCTAGTGGTTGAAACTCTGAAGATAATTACCTCTATTTCAAAGCTTAGCGATGATAGAGTAGCCAAGCTTCCGATCCTCAGACGAATAGTTTCGCGTGGCTTAACTGTGATTGAATGAGGTGAACATCCGAGATTTGTTGCATCGCAATGACCAGGTCCCATTCCTTGAGCGCTACATTCAAATTTCCCTCTTCCGTGTATCAAAATCGACTGAAAACAATGTCCAAGAAAATTATAAGTTACTACCTCAAGTTAATTCTTAAGCAAAGGGGATAATGAACAAAAACCGGTTATCTTAAGCAGGTCTTTTACTTACTTCAGGTTCTCCAACCCAAACAAAGGGGATTGAGGTGAGGTCAATTGCATGTTCATAAGTGCTCTTGTGATACCAATCAGTGAGAAGGATGTGATGATCAAAATTATAGTGGAACGGCTCAGAAACTCCTTTAGGAGGTTTTACAATGATCATCCCATATAAACCGGTTCCCATCTGCATACCATAATGTGCATGATACATATATGTCCCAGCCTGCACAACCACAGGAAAAACATCAAATATCAAACCATTTACAGCATCAAATGATGCCATAACTTTTACTAGTAAAGATTAAATAAGAAGAGAACCTACGCTATCCACCACAAACTCATATACAAATTTGTCCCCTGGCTGGATAGCGCACTGTGTAATTCCTTCCGTACCATCGGCCCATGGTGTTCCTTTCTGCATCAAACAAAACATTAAATCTAGATTATGTTTAAAGAGGGAAGAACAAGAATAATAGATAAGATTATGATCTTTTCACCTGTCGGATTCCATGCCAGTGGATAGCCACATTTTCTGTTAATAAACTGTTGGTGACCTCCACTATAATTGTGTCACCTTGAAATGCAGTGATAGTTGGTCCTGGAAGTTGACCATTAATAGTTATAGCAACTTTCTTATAGCAATCAGGAGACCGAGGATCATATTTCACATCCCATTTAAGTGTCTGATTTGCTGCTAGGACTGCTGGAAAACTTGCTGCATAAACTAGCAGACTCAAGTAAAGAAACCTTCTTCCTGTTAAAAACCCTGCCATTTTCGCAAACCAACTACTGCAATGTGTTTTCCTGCGGGGAAGAAGAGTATGTTGGTTTCCAACGCTTTCCAGTTCCTCTCTATTTATAGCCCAAATTCTTGTTTTTGAAATAGCTAGAACACGAGTTCAAAATGGTATCATGTTAACATGATAAGAAGCTCTGAGTCAATAACCCAGTCACTGTTATGACAGACTAGGTTAATACTGGAATCATCACAAACAAGTTTGATTTCATCATCGGTTGTTGTGGCAGCTGTTTTTGAAATTTCTTCCTTGGCTTCTCCTTTTGTGTTGGCTCGATCTTTCTTCCATTTTCGGCATTCATTCTTGTAATGCCCCTTCTTGTGACAATAGAAGCATTCAATATCTCTTTTAGACTTGGACTTACCTCTTGATCTGTCATATCTGTTGTGGGGATCTCTGGACTTACTTCTCCCCCTCCGGTGATTCCTTTCAGCAACAAGTGCTTGAGACTCCGAATTTAATCCTTGATCCTTCCTCCTGGTTTCTTCATTGTACAAAGCTTCTTTGACCATCTCCAATGTAACACCACCACTTGAAGCAGAATTTAAGACAGAAACAACTAGTGTTTCCCAACTATCAGGGAGTGAAGTAAATAGTAAGAGTGCTTGTACCTCCTCATCTAGCTTCAGATTTACAGCATCAGTGCGGTTTATTAATCCCTGAAAATCATTCAGGTGCTCGGACATATTTGCTCCTTCTTTGTACCGCAACCGCGTAATCTGTTTCAACAAAGAAACTTTGTTAAGACCATATTTTCTTTCAAACATGGTCTCTAATTTTTTCCACATCACATCTGCTCTTGTTTCGCCTGAAACATGATTGAACACACTTTGGTCAATCCAACTCCTAATATGACCAATAGTTTTTCTATGCATTTTTGCCCATGCAACATCAGTTGTACCCTCTGGTTTTGCAACATCACCAAGAATGGGTTCATACATATCTTTACAATATAACAAGTCTTCCATTCTAGGCTTCCAAACAGCATAGTTACTAGAAGTCAATTTAATCATGCTACCAGAAGAAGAAGTTGACTCCTCCATTAAAATAAATTGACCAAGGCTCTGATACCACTTTGTTGGGAGGTTGGGATAAATAAAACAAAACAATGAAAAATAAATCCCAAAATAAATAACCCACACTACCAGGATTAAAATGACTCTCCCAAAACTCTGGTATTGATAAAGTGAGAATTTATCAATAACCACCTAGCAGAAATAAATCTGACAAAAACTTGAAAATATTCTGACACCAAGATTTACGTGGAAACCCCCAAAACGGGTAAAAACCACGGGTCAAATATTGACCAATACTTCCACTATAAAAATGGGGTAACAAATCTTCCTCTAGATATACTAGAAGGTAACACAACTATCTTCACCAAAATAGGTGGATAACAATAAAAAAGAGATGAAAAACAAACTCACAAGAAGAATAGCAAAACCTCACTCTATTCTCTTCTCTCTTTCATTCCTTCTCTCCCTTTCTTTTCTTTCTCTCTTGGTGCCTTCAATTCTCTCACCAATATCACCAATGACATTCTCTCATTATGCATTGGTATTTATAGGCATATGTCATCCACAATTCTTGAATTTAAGTTGTTATTTTTGACTTTGAATTGCCTAATTTTTGCCTAACAATTCAATAGTCAATTTTTGAACACTACCTACAATTTTAGACTTCAAATTGTAGCCTCAAATTTGGACCAAGTTGAAACCTAACAAATCTCCCCCTTTCAACTTATTGAGAGAGTTTCACCATACCGAACTTCGCTTACGCAAAAGTCAAACTTTTCTTTTGGCAATGACTTAGTCATCATATCCGCACCATTCTCAGTCGGTGTGTATCTTTTCAGTACTAATTCTTTTGACTCCAAAACATCCCGAATCCAATGATACCGAACATCGATGTGCTTTGAGCGAGAATGAAAGGTTGAATTTTTGCAAAGATGGATTGCACTTTGACTATCACAATAAAGTTCATACCTTTGTTGATTAACTCCCAATTCTTGTAAGAATTTCTTCAACCACGAGGATTTCCTTACTTGCTTCGATGAGTGGCTATATACTCGCTTTACGTAGTAGAAAGAAAGCAACACATTTTTGTAGTCTGCTTTGCCAAGAAACTGCTGCACCTCCAAACTTCATTAGGTATCCTGACGTGGATCTTCTATTATCAATGTCTCCAGCCATGTCTGCATCTGTATAACATTCTAATACAGGTTTTGCATTTCCAAAACACGAGACAATATTTTTGTTGTACCTTTAAGATACCCGAGTATCCATTTGACCGCATTCAATGCTCTCTACCGAGATTAGAGAGAAATCGACTAACTACACTAGCTGCATGAGCTATATCTCGGCATCGGTGCACACCATAGCATACATTAAGCTACCAACGTCGAAGAATAAGGAACCTTCTTCATATCTTCCTTATCTTGCTCACTTTTAGGGACATTGCTCGTACTTGAGCTTGAAGTGACTCGCTAGTGGAGTAGAAACCGTCTTGGCCTTGCTCATGTTGAAAGCGGTCAAGGACTTTCTCAATGTACTTCTCTTGAGACAACCAAAGTTTACCATTTTGTCTATCTCGAGTGATCATCATTCCAAGAATTTGCTTAGCTGGCCCTAAGTCTTTCATTGCAAAAGACTTGCTTAACTCCTTTCTTTAACTCGGCAATTTTGGCGATATCACTGCCAACAATTAACATGTCATCAACATAAAGAAGGAGAATAATAAAATCACCATCAGAAAAATCTCTTCACGAACACGCAATGATCTGGTGTGGTCCTGCAATAGCCATGTTCTGACATGAAAGAATCAAATTTCTTGTACCACTGTCTTGGTGCTTGCTTCAACCCGTACAAGCTTTTCTTGAGTTGACAAACAAGGTGTTCCTTTCCTTTGACTTTGAACCCCTCCCAGTTTGCTCCATGTAGATTTCTTCTTCAAGATCTCCATGAAGAAAGGCTGTCTTTACGTCAAGTTGTTGAATCTCCAAGTTCAAGCTAGCCTGCTATTCCAAGAACAACTCGATAGAAGACATTTTAACTACGGGAGAAAATATTTCCTCAAAATCAATACCTTTCTTTTGATAGAAACCTTTCACGACCAACCTGGCCTTGTATCTTGGTTTGGAGATATTTTCTTCCACCTTCAGTTTGTACACCCATTTGTTCTTCAAGACTCTTTTCCCTTTCGGAAGTTTCACCAAATCATATGTATGATTGTCATGCAAAGATTTCATCTCTTCTTGCATAGCTTTCAACCACTCATTTTTACTTTCATGGTTTCATGACTTCTTCATAAGTTTCCGGTTCTCCCCCAGTCGGTGAGCGAGCACGTACTCTTGTGTATTGTATCCGGTGGAAGACCTCCCTTTCTCTGGTGGATCTCACGGGTTCGGGTTGTGGTTGTGGAGCCGGTGGTATTGGCTGGCTCAGCTAGTGGAACATCATCATTGTTGTCTGCTCGCTCTCAACTCCCGTGCTCGTCATGATTGATATGTTGAGGTGTTGGGTCTAGGTTGATTTGGAATTTCCGGATCCGATCTTGGTTTATCATCTTTCTTGATGTCTTCAATGGTTTGATCTTCAAAGAAGACAACATCTCTACTTCTAATCAATTTCTTATCAACGAGATCCCATAGTACGTATCCAAACTCTTCATGTCCCATATCCCTAAGAAAATACATTGTTTGGCCTTACTATCAAGTTTAGACCTTTCGTCTTTGGGAATGTGAACAAATGTTCTGCGACCAAAAACTCTCAAATGCTTGTAAGAGATTTCATTACTGTCCCAAACTCTTTGAGGAATATCACCACCCAAAGGGACCGAAGGAGAAAGGTTGATCAAGTGAATCTGCGTTCTCATTGCCTCACCCTGAAAAGGTTTTGGCGGTTTAGCATGAGAAAGCATGCATCGATGCGTTTCGTAATTGTCCTGTTCATCCTTTCAGCTACACCATTGTGTTGTGGAGTCTTTGGTACACTTTTCTCAAGTCTGATGCCATGACTCCTGCAATATGCTTCAAAAGGGCCTCTGTATTCACCACCATTGTCAGCTCTGACACACTTCAATTTTCTTCATGTTTCTCTTTCCACCTTGACATGGAAGTCTTTGAAAACATCTATAACTTTCGATCCTTTGACTTCAAAGAAAAACAACATACCTTTCTAGAATAATCATCAATAAAGGTCACAAAATATAATGCACCACCAAGTGTTCTTTTCACCCATATGACATACATCAGTATGAACCAACTCTAAAGGAAATAATTTTCTAGATGGAGGAAATTTCTGAAATGCAACTCTATGTTGTTTTCCAACTAAACAATGAGTGCAGGATTTGAGACTTACACCTTTCACATCCGGCAGGAGTTGTTGTTTGACAAGTCTTTGGAGTCCTTTTTCACTCATGTGGCCAAGTCTTTTATGCCAAAGATTTGAGGAAGATTCTGAAACTGTATTTACTTCTCCATTGCTCGACTTTTGCTTTCATCACGTAAAGTGAGCTTGCTTTTGTACCTTTAGCGATGATAAGATTTCCTTTTGTCGAGCTTCCATTTTCCGTTGTTGAATTTGTTTGCATAACCTTCATCATCAAGCTTGCCCAGGTGGAGATGAGGTTGAGACGAACATCCCAGTACATGTCTCACGTTCTTTAAAATTAGTTGACAACCCTAGATCTTTGGAATTAAGGTGAATGTCTCCAATACTGATTATTTTGCAAGAGCCATCATTTCCCATTTTTACATGACCAAAATCTCTGGTGTGTAAGATGAGAAGAATTCCCCGTGAGAAGTAACATGATAAGAAGCTCCGAGTCAATAACCTGATCATCTGTTATGACGAGACTAGAGTTATCTTGGAATCATCACAAACAAGTTTGATTTCATCATCGGTTGTTGTGGCGTATGTTTTTGAAATTTCTTCCTTGGCTTCTCCTTTTGTGTTGGCTCGATCTTTCTTCCATTTTCGGCATTCATTCTTGTAATGCCCTTCTTGTGACAATAGAAGCATTCAATATCTCTTTTTAGACTTGACTTACCTCTTGATCGTCATCATATCTGTTGTGGGGATCTCGGACTTACTTCTCCCCTCCGGTGATTCCTTTCAAAGCAACAAGTGCTTGAGACTCGAATTTAATCCTTGATCCTTCCTCCCTGGTTTCTTCATTGTACAAAGCTTCTTTGACCATCTCCAATGTAACACCACCACTTGGAGCAGAATTTAAGACAGAAACAACTAGTGTTTCCCAACTATCAGGGAGTGAAGTAAATAGTAAGAGTGCTTGTACCTCCTCATCTAGCTCGCATTTACTGACATCGATGCGGTTTATTAATCCCTCGAAAATCATTCGGGTGCTTTCGGACATATTTGCTCCTTCTTTGTACTCATAACCGCGTGATCTGTTTCAACAAAGAAACTTTGTTAAGACCATATTTTCTTTCAAACATGGTCTCTAATTTTTTCCACATCACATCTGCTCTTGTTTCGCCTGAAACATGATTGAACACACTTTGGTCAATCCAACTCCTAATATGACCAATAGTTTTTCTATGCATTTTTGCCCATGCAACATCGATTTGTACTCTCTGGTTTTGCAACATCACCAAGAATGGGTTCATACATATCTTTACAATATAAATAAGTCTTCCATTCTAGGCTTCCAAAGCAGCGATAGTTACTAGAAGTCAATTTAATCATGCTACCAGAAGAAGAAGTTGACTCCTCCATTAAAATAAATTGACCAAGGCTCTGATACCACTTTGTTGGGAGGTTGGGATAAATAAAACAAAACAATGAAAAAATAAATCCCAAAATAAATAACCCACACTACCGAGATTAAAATGACTCTCCCAAAAACTCCGGTATTGATAAAGTGAGAATTTATCAATAACCACCTAGCAAAAAATAAATCGACAAAAACTTGAAAATATTCGACACCCAAGATTTACGTTGAAACCCCCAAAAGCGGTAAAAACCACGGGTCAAATATTGACCAATACTTCCACTATAAAAATGGGGTAACAAATCTTCCTCTAGATATACTAGAAGGTAACACAACTATCTTCACCAAAATAGGTGGATAACAATAAAAAAGAGATGAAAAACAAACTCACAAGAAGAATAGCAAAACCTCACTCTATTCTCTTCTCTCTTTCATTCCTTCTCTCCCTTTCTTTTCTTTCTCTCTTGGTGCCTTCAATTCTCTCACCAATATCACCAATGACATTCTCTCATTATGCATTGGTATTTATAGGCATATGTCATCCACAATTCTTGAATTTAAGTTGTTATTTTTGACTTTGAATTGCCTAATTTTTGCCTAACAATTCAATAGTCAATTTTTGAACACTACCTACAATTTTAGACTTCAAATTGTAGCCTCAAATTTGGACCAAGTTGAAACCTAACACTTTTCACCTGTCGGATTCCATGCTAGTGGATAGCCACATTTTCTGTTAATAAACTGTTGGTGACCTCCACTATAATTGTGTCACCTTGAAATGCAGTGATAGTTGGTCCTGGAAGTTGACCATTAATAGTTATAGCAACTTTCTTATAGCAATCAGGAGACCGAGGATCATATTTCACATCCCATTTAAGTGTCTGATTTGCTGCTAGGACTGCTGGAAAACTTGCTGCATAAACTAGCAGACTCAAGTAAAGAAACCTTCTTCCTGTTAAAAACCCTGCCATTTTCGCAAACCAACTACTGCAATGTGTTTTCCTGCGGGGAAGAAGAGTATGTTGGTTTCCAACGCTTTCCAGTTCCTCTCTATTTATAGCCCAAATTCTTGTTTTTGAAATAGCTAGAACACGAGTTCAAAATGGTATCATGTCACGTGACAAAATTCAGCTCTAGCAAAATTACAAATACAGGTGTTCCAGACTTGACACGGTTCCATTATATATGGATTAGATTTCACATCGATTCCGCTATCTTCACATTTTCTTTCTTGCTTTGTCCCCATGCATGCGGGAAAAAGGCGAAGAAGAACGGACGAGCAAAAGTTTCTTGAATCAGCAACGTTCCTTTTACACACTGTATGAACTTGGTAATATCGGGCATTAACAATTTCAATGTGTAAACGACAAAAGACAATAATTTCTAAAAGACAAAGGACAATAATTCAACTGCTATATTTTCTTTAACCCACGTTTCAAATTATCGTCTCTTTTTTCTATTTTGTCAAGTTCTTACATATGTTTTCTTGAAACAAGATTTACACAACTTTTGTGGATTGAAAGTGGTAAATTTCCAAGAAGAAGCACTGAACTTCTACTCAACAAATATTAATTTCAGTAAGACTTACTATTGCTATTAATGTAATTATTATTAGTATTTCCTAACAAATCCCGTTCAGAAAATCTGCTGTAGGAATCCACGTGTGAAACAAATATATATATATATATATATATATATATATATATATATATATATATATATATATATATATATATATATATATATATATATATATTTGGTCTTTTTTGACCAGACACAAAGGTATGGAAAGGCTTTCGTCCTTCACAAAATTTGGTGCAGAATGCACTTGCTTGGCTTAAAAATAAAAAAATAAAAAAATATATTGAGAACTCTGCGTCGGTAAGAGTCTAATCGTATAAGTTTCTTAGCAAATTGATTGCAGGCAGACAGTCCGGATCCGGTCCTGTAATTTTGCTGTACGTACAGGATGAATCCTAACCGTTAGATCAGAAAATATATTTAATGGTTAATAATTTTTAATTTTTTAAATTAAATTTAAAATTTAATTAATGAATCATATTTAATCTTACATATATTATAAAAAAGACATGCTAGACTAAATTTTACGGCACCTACAGGGCGTAGATAGAATTGTTGAACAACTTACCAGAGATGTCAGAAGAATGAAGGATGATACTCTGTTTTACAAGGTACTTGTTCAATACTAATTTTTATTTTTTTTTATAAAATTAAAAAATAAAATATTATTTAATTTTTATCTTATAAATTTTTTTAAAAAAGTTTAACTCTTCACAAAATTTATACTTTTTTATATTAAAAATAAATAAATTAATTAAAATAAAATATAAATATTTTTATTTTTAATCTGTAAAAAAATAATAAAAAATTTACTATTTTAAAACAAAAAAAAATGGCTACTGCATGAATTTCTGTGCATATTTCGCCACTTTCACAAGACGATATCATGGGTGTAACAATGCTTAAATGTGTATTTAGCTGGCCGGTCCGATTTTATTGTATATTTTTTTTATCATCCCTTTGTCTCTTTGCTATTTGCAGGGAAAAGACTTCTGCAAAGTGGTCAAACCCCTCCTGCCTCTTATCTTGTCTCCCCTTTTCTCCATCTCTCACGTGATAAAGCTCTCCTCTCTGCCCTTCTTTGCTCAAGATTTTTCAAGGTTCTTCCATTTTCTATGTTTTTTCCCCTTCCTTCCAAACCCCCTTCAGGTACTGTTGCTTGTCTCTGCTAGCAGGTCAAATAGTGGTAGTTTACTTCCACAAAACATGAGTCTTAATATTTCAAACCTTTGTATAAAAATTTTGTAGTACCTGGGAGAAGTTATGAACTATGATCAGGTACGTATACTATTAAACTGACAAAGATAGTGGATTGGTTTTCTCACTAAATTTAATATAATTTTTTTATTTTTAAATTTTATTTTTTATAAAAAAATTTATCACACAAAATTTAAGATATAAAATTTTTAAAAAAATATTATCTAATTTCATTTATATTAACATTTTTTAAGTTATATTTAGATAAGATTTGATTTTAAAATTAAATTTAAAAATTTAAGTACGAAATTTATATTTTTTTAATAAATAATTTAATATTTACAGAATTTAAGATAAAAATTTTTAAAATTAAATTCTATCCAATCACGACATATACTTTTTTATTCATAAGAAAATATAGAAATTTCCTGACCAATTCCAATATACTAGTAATACCATGAACTTTGTAACTTTTTATATACTTCGATAATGCGAATTTTTGGGAAGAAAAAGAAAAGGAATTGATTGATCATTGATAGTAGTGTTAAAATGAGCCAAGGTTCGTGAGTGGTTTATTTAACCTATAATATTTATTATTTTGGATACAATTTTTTAAGTTTATTTAAATACAAGTCAAATTAGCTTGCTCCCTTTAATTTGAAGTAGGTCAATTCTTTTTTTGTTTTGTCTATGTATTAAAAAATTATATAAAAAAGAATATATTACAATATTAAAATTAATTTATTTAATTACATATTTTAATCATATTTATAATTAAATTTGATTTAACTTAATTTTAAATATTTTATTCATATAAATTTATTTATATTATGAATAATATTTTATTATTAATAATTATTTTTATTTTAAAAATAGTGATAATTATTAAAGATCGTTGAGAAAAAAATTAAAAAAAAAAACTAATCTAGGAGGCTAGTAAGGTAGATATGAATTGAAAGTTTCCTAACGCGTGACAGAATAGGTCAGCTCGGGAAGCTCATGACAGATTGATAATATTAATGATAGATTGTAAAGTTGACACAAGTATAGCTTGGATGGGAAAGAAAAGTACTATTGTGTGCTACTTCTCCCTTTCTTTATTAATCCACAGTGTTTGGGCCAGACGGGATGGTTCGGTTCATATTGTAGAACCGGGGTGCTAAGAACCGTCCCAGAACAAGTGAACCGGTGCCATTTCCAATAGTTCGCTGGTTTGTAATTTCTTTTATTTGTTTTCTAGAGGAGGAAATGAAAAAGAGATAGAAAGAACGTGCTTAGGTTTAAGGCTCAAACCCTCCAAAATTCCAAAAATTGAATATTTAGTTATGATTATAACTTGAATTGGTATTTAATTGGATAAATTATTTATACGTTAAGCTATTAATTCCAAATAATGTGTCTATTTGTTTAGAAAATACAATTTATTAATTTAATTAGCATATAAATTTTATATTTTATATGTATATAAATTAAAAGTATATTTTTGAATAAGGTACTGGTTCGACCGTGGTTAAATCAGTAACCACTCAACCAGTCACCGATCCAATTTTTAAAACATTGATTACTCCATTGGGTTAAGTGTCCAATCTAGAGCCAATACCTTTTGAGCCCAACTGAATAATGAATGTATCTCTTGTAATGGATTAACTATATGGGCTTAGAAGTTCTGAAGCCCATATTCTATTTCCTTGGGGAAACGATCTCCAGCGCAAGCTAATTCCACAATCCACCAGTAGCACCACCAATTCCGCCATGGATACCGCTAGCTCCGCCACAGCTCCAATTGCACCAGAGACCACCGACACCGGCACCGATCTATTAGCTCCGGAGAGCAATACCACCTCTACCGATCTGCTGGACCCATTAAACAATCCATACAGCTCTTTTAATTCTCTCTGCCATGACCTTAGCTCTCTCCAAGACCTCGCTTGCCGAGGATCATGGCGGACGATTCTCGATAAAGTAGCCCGAGCCCGGTCGCTTTCGCTCCTGACGAAGCCTCATGAACACCTCATTTACCTCACTTTCAATCTCCTCGCTCTCAGCAAATTGCGGCGGTTCAATGATGCCCACAATGAGCTGCAATCCCACCTCGATGATCAAGATAATGACCATCTCAACAGCTCACAGCATCAGTATGAGTCCTACCCTCGCCATTATCCAAATCAACATGGGTCAATGGCCCCCTTTGCTCTCCGATGGCTCCATGCGCATCTACCGTCAACCATTGGCCAACGCCAGCAGTCCCTTGATCGGTTTTATACTCTTCTTGACTTTGTACGGGGAAGAAAGAAAATTTTGGTTGGTAAGCCTCAGGATTTGTGGCGAAAACGGGAAGTTTTTGTAGTAAATACAATAATTAGCTATCATTTGAGTGTGAAAGAGTTCAAGGTATGTATTGATTTGCTGAGGGGTTTAGTGAGTCAGCAAGAAAATGCTACAGATGCTATTTTGGTGTCGAAATTGGGGTATGTACAAATGCAGTATGGGGATTTGGAAGGAGCAAAGAAAACGTTTGTTGAAGTGGAGAGGTTGGTTGGAAATGTGAGTGGAAAAGATGAAACGGTGTTAAAGAATTTGGTCAGTAGGAATAAGGCACTGATGTATTTGGTTGGAAAGGATTATGTGTCTGCTGTGAGAGAGTATGAGGAGTGCATAGAGAGGGATGGACTGGATTTGATTGCGATTAATAACAAGGCGCTTTGTTTGATGTACTTGAGGGACTTGTCTGATTCGATTAAGGTGTTGGAGAATGCTCTGGAGAGGGTTCCTACTGTGGCACTGAATGAGACACTTGTGGTGAACTTATGCAGTATGTATGAGTTAGCGTACGTTAATCATGCTGATATCAAGAAGACGCTTAGCAACTGGATTGCTAGAGTTGCTCCTGATGATTTCGATTCATCTTGCACTCGGACGTAAGGTAGAAATGTTTTTATTGGTGTAATTCTCTAGACAACTGAAATGGAATTCAATTGTGTTCTTGTAGTTGTAGAATTATTGGATATTGATAAATTCACAAAGATGCTTTCATTGCTTAATTGAATATACCAATCAAGTCATTGTTCTCACCAGTTCTGTATTTCTTGATGGAGAATATGAAATCCTTTGTGACAATTAGATGACACTACTTTATCATTTGGGTTTGCGTCCAGTATCCTGTATCAATTCAACACCATTCGTATCAGACTACATGATTATTCTCTATGTTGAAAAGCTGTTTGTGGAGAGCTCTCTAGCTGCACCCCCTTTGCTGATTTGATTTATCGCTAATTGATTCCTCATTAAGCATAAAACTTACTTCCTTTCTGTGTTGGTTGTTGGTGAAGGGCAGTTTCTCTTAAATGATATGTATTTGTTGCTTGTAACAAATAACTACTTTCAATAACATCATAAGTTCTATCTGTATGTCAGGAAATCCTCACCAGGACAGACATAAATGAAGCCTAGATAATGTTTCTATGGTGTTTAATATCTTTGAAACAGAAGGGAAAGAATTCACTCTAACCAGCTTTACGCTGGAGGCATTTCAAAAGAGTGCCTTCTGCTCCTTCTGGTCAAAAGTATTTTAGGAAAAGGAAAGAGTTCAGACTTTAGACTTTGAATCTTGGTTCTGATGCTTGTGGCATGTTGTTTTCCCTTAGGCAATTCAATTCTCTTTTCCAGAAAGTAGATTTTGTCATTTGTTTGTAGCTGTGCTTGCTGCAGGGAGCACTTAATAAGATGGTAGCTTGCACTTTTGATGTGTGTATTGGATTTATCCAAGTTTATGCTGGAGCTGGAGTTTAATTTGAGTAGGATTAAGATTCAACTATCAAATATTACATTGGATAAGCCCCAGAGAAACTGATGGTTTATGGCTTTTGCTTTAGAGTATTAGTTCGGTGCTGAGAATGTGCATATTGCTTTAGTAAATGAACAGAAGCAGCATGTGAAAATAGAATTTAATTTTTGAAAATAAAAAATCATTGGACTTGTGGTTTTCTTGAGGTTGGGGACTTAAAATGTATATTTCACTTCTTTGAGATAGATATCACAATGAGATGTACAGAATAGAAGGGGGAATAAACTAAAAATAAACAGGGGAGAAATTCTTCCCTGTAATTTTACATAAAATAAATAAATAAATAAGTGATATAACAGAAAAGTGGAGTGTCTTGGTGGAGTCAGTAAAGCCGGTTCTGCAACTGTTGCTAACCTGAATCAACCTATGCAAAGACATTCTGTTAACAACTATGGTCGCAGAAGGAAATATTGTGTCTTTTATTGGTTATGGGTTCTCTGTCCGCAGGCATGTCAACATGTTTTCACTTTTTACCAAATTAATTTGAATCACATTGGTATTAATTAATACATAAGTCAACTCAGACTCAATTCGAATTGTCAACTTCCGGGCTTCTGGCGTTTGGATTATCATTTATGTGAATTAGTTTAAAGATTGCAGATAATATGGTACCTGGGATTAGCAAAACTGGAGTAATCTAGCAGGATCACTACTGAGATAATTATTTCTGAGAGAGAGAGAGAGAGAGAGAGAGAGAGAGAGAGAGAGAGAGAGAGGAGAGAGAGAGAGAGAACGCCTAACCATGTTATCCATTCTAGAATACGACTTTCTAGTGTTCTGTCACCTTTCTCCATTCTTATTTGAATATCATAGTATGTAGTTCATAATGGTGTCAATTTGATATGTTCCAGCTATTGCTAGGAGTAATTAGTTTGGGAAAAATATGGGCGACAATCTGGGAAAGCAGCTTTATTTGTATCTTTAGGGATGAAATGCGAAGGATTTGAAAATTCATATCCTAAAGAAAAAACCAAAATTTGATATGTTCCAGCTATTGCTAGGAGTTTTGGGAAAAATATTGGAGACAAACCGGGAAAGGATCTTAATTTGTATCTTTAGGGATGAAACGCGAAGGATTTATAAGTTCATATCCTAAAGAAACACTTATCTTAAAACTGGGTGAACTTAGACAGGTTTGGTTTCAAAACCAAATCCAAAATAATTTGAAGTATGAGACTCACATCTCTTCTCATAAACAATTTAACTTTTACGAAATTCAAGATAAAAATTTCAAGACCAAATCATATCCAATCACATCCGAATAGTTGGTCTTCATCTTCACTAATTTGAAACCCTGTATGCTCTCTCTTGGTGAGAGTTGAGAGGTATTGATAAGGAATAACCTGAAGATTTTGCTCAAAGATGCTTGTAATTTGGCACTTAAAGAGGTCTTGCACGCCCGTTGTGGAGGGTGCGATATGAGCAGCTCTCTTGAAGATTCTTTCCCCGCTCTCATGTGTTGCTTCTGATGTAAAATCTTTCCAAGTGTTTTCTTCTGCTGATGTTCTTGTAATTTCGTATACCATTTTTCTTCTGCCGTGCGAGTCATTTGCTGGTAGTTCTTGGGAATCCTCAGATCTTAGTGCTTCAAATTATGGATTAGTGTAATTACTTACTTCGCTTGACAGTGTTTCTTGAATGTCCTATTCAAGTGCTTTACAAGATTGAGCACTTCACTTATCAAAGCATGCTGTAATAGTTTCTACTCAACTTGAAAATAAATGTTCAATGTATGACCACTTCTTCTCATGCATTTAATAATGAGATTATTACCTCTTATATAGATCACAATGTTTCGCAGTGAAAGGCAAATATTTCGTTAGATCTTTTCCAGAACTTTGAAGGTTTGGCTGCTAATTTCTTGATTTACAGGCCAAAACTAATAAATAGCGCAATTATACACAAGGAAAAATTACCTTAACAGCAATCAGAGCAAAGGTTAACCAGCTTTCTACCCACCCCAAAAGGGGGAAAAAAATGGTACCCCAGTTTACCTATATTTCTTTTCTTTTTTTTAATAATCTAGATCTTAAACTTTTAAAGCCTCAATATATTATTACTACAAAAAAAATTTTAAATTAATTATTTTATTATATCCCTCAAATATAATTTTCAGATTCCCCAACCGCTAACAGCGACAAGTTTACCTACATTTCTTCGTTTCCACGAGGATGGGCATCAGTCCAAAACAAAAATGTTGTACAAGCAAAAGCACACCAAACCCCACCGTTGTGGTGGGAGACTTTTCCATCACCACCAAACCTTGGCTCTTTCTCTCCTTACCAACCACCAAGCTCTCTTCACCTGTCTTTTTGCTTCCATATAAACCCACAAAAGGCCTAGGGAATTTGGTGGGTTCTTCCTTTCAAGCAGTGGAATCCAAATCAAGAATAAACTTGGAATCTTTACCCGACCCACTTAGGCATTTTCCACAGAATGGCTGCTGCGTCAAATTCTCTTCAGTGCTCATCTTCTGGAGCTACCCATCTTGCATTTAGTGGCCAATGCCTTAGCTTCGATTCCGTTTCGCAGAGCTTCACATCGATCTCTTTCTCTTCTCAACTTTATTGCCGATGTCTCTCTTTCAAGTAAGCTTTCTATTTAATTGTCCTTTTTTTTCCTTTTTCTTTTGGCATTCAATTGCTTGGTTCAATTTGAAATTTCTAAAAGTTTATGTTTCCCAGTCATTTTCCTGCCTCGCCCCATCGCCCCGTCCCCGCTCCCTCGGGCTGGTTTTTGTTCCTTCTGGGTTGCTGGAGGCAATGGGGGGTTAGGGTATTTTGTTTAAATTTCGCTTCATGTGTAATTTGCAAAATTTTCTCAATAAAGTTTCTGGTTTTTGTCGTTTAACATCATGGAGCTAATTGAATATCGCTAGAATGTTTACATTTAAAATTTTTGTGTAGCTTCATATTTGATTTCCTGATTCCCAGGATTTTTCTTGGGAATTTCATTCTCATTCCTACACTATGAAATAAATGGGATTATTATATAAAAAAAAATTGACAAATTAATTCCTGAAGCTTGTCGAGCCGAGAAAAGGATAATTGTAAGAATTTTTGCCAAACATTAGCAATTAAATGAACCATACAAATTCATGGCCCTTTGTTTTATAGTGCATTTATATAAGAGCAGTATAACTTATTAACATATTTGTTTTTGTTTTCTTTTGTTAAGAGATGACAAATATGATTCAAAAACAAAATTGCATGTTTATTGAACGTCTATAAAGTTATACAAGATGCCTTTATATATACATTAACAGCAGGACAAGTTACAAATCAAAATAAATCTTAACCTAATCAAGCCATCAGCCAACCACCTGCACAATCCTATCACTAAGTGTACATAATGTTCACATGCTAAAATGGATATGCATTAACTTATTAGCCTGTTAATTTTTTTCTCTCAAGATATGAATTTATCTGGTTCCCTTTGTGAATTTGGCTAGAGTTTCGAATTCAAAGAGGCAGGAAGATTCACATAGACTGAGTACAATTGTGAGAGCAGAGAGGGGCTCATATGCAATGGAGGTTGATCAATCTCTCAGCCCCAGAGTTAATTCAGTAAAGTCTTCAAAAACGGTAGCTATTACAGACCAAGCCACTGCTCTTGTACAAGCTGGCGTGCCTGTTATACGGCTTGCTGCTGGGGAACCTGATTTTGATACTCCATCTGTGATAGCTGAGGTAATATATATCACGGAAGCTATATCTGTTCTGGATAAGCAAACATATTGATGTGTCCGTTGTTTATTCCTACCGTTTTTATCTGTGCATTCAAATTTAGGCAGGAATTAATGCAATACGTGAGGGATACACTAGATACACTCCAAATACGGGTACTTTGGAACTCCGCTAAGCTATTTGTCATAAGTTGAAAGGTATTACATTTTAAACAACCTGCTAGCATTTTGGATTACTCTTTTCTTTTTTACTTTTCCCTTCATCCTATAAAGGTCTTCTGTATATTTCCCTTCGTTTTATTCAATATCTTCTATGACAGAGGAGAATGGATTAACTTACACACCTGACCAAATTTTGGTGAGCAATGGAGCAAAGCAGAGTATTGCTCAAGCTGTTCTTGTTGTATGCTCTCCAGGGGATGAGGTAGTACTTTGCTAATCCTATCCTTGTTTACCTTTGCATTCTGCTGTTTTTGCACCAACTGAATTACTAGTATAATCTGTTGAGTCCCATTGGCTCTTTTACTATGAGACATCATGGCTGGCCTTTTCCAAATCTGCTGATACTACTTGTATAGCCTGAGCATACTGATCTTGTGGACTACCATCTATTCTGCATTTGTTAGAGAATCCATTCTATTTTCATTAAAATACGTGCTATGTGGCTTTCCAAGCTCTTTGTTATTAATGTTCATTTAACTTTCCATAGAATTCAATTTGAATTCGTCTCGACTAAATGTCATCTCAAGGACTTTGGTTGTCTAAAGAATCTCATGCACTTGGAGGAAAAAATTTGCAGCTATGTATTGCCTCTCTCCAAACATTTGATTGCTTTGATCATCAAATGATATATACTATGCCTGGTCAATTTCACAGAAGTTCCAGGATCCAAATCCAGATTTTCATATCTGAGTACCTATGATAATATCCTAAAAGCTTGTAGAAAGAATATCATTCCTCTTACTTGTTTTCCCTGCTTGACTCTCCCTCCAAAAAAAAAAATACAAATGAATTTGGAGAATCTATCTATATGCATGAACGTCCAATGATCTGATACTTCTGAGAGCACCAAACAAGAACTGCTTGGTGGGAATTCATGTTTGTAATTGGATAACTGACATCGTTGACGAGTAGAGTAATATCTATTAATTTATTTGCTATTAGCAACTTTTCAGGTTCTTATTCCAGCTCCCTTTTGGGTCAGTTACCCAAAAATGGCAAGGATGACAGATGCAACTCCTCTAATTCTACAAACTCAGATATCTGAAAATTTTCTGCTAGATCCAAAGGTTCTTGAATCTAAACTAAGTGACAAGTCAAGATTGCTCATTCTTTGCTCTCCATCCAACCCAACTGGGTCTGTTTATCCCAGAAAGTTGCTTGAGGAGATTGCTGAAATTGTAGCAAGGCATCCTAGACTTCTGGTTAGTTCATTTACTCCAAGGCACTCATCTGTGTACTTTAATTCAATCCCTCTTCAAACAACTGTGTTAGTGAAAATGTGAATCTTTCCCTATTTTCTTTGTAGGTGATATCTGAAGAAATCTATGAATACATTATTTATGCTCCAGCATCCCATACGAGCTTTGCGTCTTTGCTAGCCATGTGGGGGAGGACTCTTACCGTGAATGGATTCTCTAAGGTAATTAATTTTCATTGTATTTAAGGATAGACGTAGGATACTTGATTCTTATTGACTTCTATTTCTTTGAGAGTCCATTTTGACCATAACCAAAAAGCATGCATACATACTGAAATACCTAAGAGGGGGGGTGAATTAGGTATTTGTCTAATTTTCGCAAACTTAAACCTTTTATGCGTTTAGACCAAAAACAAGTTATATAAGCTAATTATAGATAATTGATAGCAAGACAGTAATGAAAGCAATAACAAAGAACTCAAACAATTTATAGTGGTTCGATCGCCAGGAATCTAAATCGCATTCGATTAAGTGTTGAAGGTTGTAATCTACAGTATGATTATGGTTGGGGGGATATATAAACGAACCTTTTCCAACTATTCAATATCGTTTTACATCTAATTTGCTGTATGGTTTCTTTATGTTACGATCTGCTTTGGATCATATATGAAAAAAGAGTTGTTACTCGATGCTTTACCCAGGGTAGTAAATCTTTGTTTCTGAACAACCAACGAGGATATGACTAAGAAAATGTGATATTCTGATTTATTTATTTGTTTGAGGATGACAGTCATTACACATTTAAACAAATTTATTGCATGAAACGCTTTTTAAGTGTTTGAGTTTTCTACAGTTTCAATTATTCCATATTTGCATTTCAGTTTAAAATGTCAATGTTAATAACATTTAGCATTGTTCGAAAGTTAAGATGACAAGTTCATGAAGCGTCAAGATCTTGTCGTTTCTCGGTTTGAAACCGTGTTTCATGAAATTCAAAATGGGCGTAGTTGCGGCGTCACGATCTTCTTCCGAATTTCGGAAGTGTTTGCTAAGTAAGGTAGCGTTTCAATATAATAAAATCTTCAACATTTAAGTAATGCTGTTTTAAGTTAAGGCAGAAGTTTACGAAGCTTGTTTAAATTGTAAGATAATGAGTGTCTTGCAACCAAGTGAGTTAAGCATTTGATAATATAAAACACATTGTTGTTTAAATTCCTAACATAAGTTGATTAACAATGTAAGATCGCTTGCTCTATTTCAATTCAACGTTGCTTTTCAAATTACATTGCAGTTCATGAAATTTAAGAAATTAAAGTATATCACACTATAACCGATGTGTTTCGCTGAATCATCTTGAAAACAACATTCTTAATTTCAATCTTGTTGTAGATTATTCTTTGTTTCTTTGCGGTGAAACTTTGTCTTCAGATAATGGCGGTGGTCAATCTTATATTGTCAAACGCATTATTTATTTATATGAAACCAACAATCTCCACTTTTTGATGATTGTTTCGTTTATTTACATTAAATAATTAAGTGTTTCATGTTATTAAAGAAACAACTAATAAATAGTGAAAATATAATAAAATATTCTCAGTAAATTTCAAGACCATTCTACATGTTTGCATTGTAATTTCAGTTCTTTCTGTTCTTTGGCCGTCCAGGTAATCATTGAACATTGAAAAAAATTCTACAAGCCTTGATTGTGCAGTATTTGTTTTCCGGTGTGCTATTTTATAACGGTTGATTCCAAATGTTTCAGTTTCAAACACTCTCGTGTGGGATTTTTGACCAGTTAAACGTTTAAAATGCAAAATAAACCGCTCAGTTATTCGCGGCGAAAACTCAGCAATTGATATCAATTTGAACTGTTGTTCAATTTAACTGACGTGTGTAATCGATTTCAACGTATCGTTTCATCTTAAGCCAAAACTTTGTAAATTGATATAATCGTTCAGAAGTTGACTTCAAGCCTCAGACGAAGTTCCAAACAATTAGACTCTTGTTTGAACTAATTTAACCAAGAATCTTTTGAATACTCAAGAATTATAAGTTTCTTGATAATTTCATTTTTGTGGGTATAAATTAAAAGTTTCATGCCCTCTGTCTTGTGTAGTTTTTTCCAATTTATCATCTCATTTCTTTTCCAAGCCGTGTACTCATTTCTTTCCCTTTGTGTGAATGAAGACAGGTTGATGAAGTGGATCAATTCTTACAAACCTCGTCTTTGAATTTTTGTCTAATGAACCCCATTCATGCCATAGATGTAAAATCGAAGACCTTTGTGTCCGATAATATTTAATCATGGCGCATGACAGCTGATGGAAGAAGATTGTGGTTCGTTTGATGAAGAGTTGCCGTCCATATCATGAAATGTGGAAGTCTTGCTTCACTTTCATGAAGCGATAAATGATGGCGGGATTTCAATTCAAAGCATTGTGCATGACTTCGCATGTATTCTTTAGTTCTTATTCATGTGTATGCACTGCCACCTGTTTGGCCTTACACTTGCGCGGCGCGTGTTTCATCATAAATATCCATGTCAATTGTCTTTCTTATATACCTTACAATCTGCTCTGCTAAATTTATAAGTTTGAAGAGATATTGTTTAATGTATTCCTCATTGGTTTTCCAAATATCATTTCTGCTCTATGCCTCTAGTCCATCTATTTCCCTGATTGTGGAGCCAGTGTTCAAACTTTGCTACATGTCCTCATTCAAAACTTGGTTGACTGAAAGTGTTTGAATCAGCAGCTATGAACATAACCATTAATATAAATTGTTCATTGATTTTATTCCAATCTATGTATTGGCTGATTCCTGAAACTCAAAGATGTCATCAATACTTTATGTATTTATCTCTTGCAGAAGTCTTATACCATGCCCTCAATATTATTCTTTCTATATTTCCCTCTTTATTTTATCTTTCTTCCTATTCTTTGAAAATATCTTTTTGTTCAGCCTTCAATGTTAACTAAATTGCTTTGTATTCTCTTAGAGTTAACCTAGTATCATTCCACATAGACATGCTCTTCGCGGAAGTTTAATCTTAGAAACGTTGATCTTGTTTTTGGAAGTTTCTTGCCAAGTTGCTGTTTATCGCGATGTTTCTAGCGTATGTGTCTTGAAGTATATATCCAAAGTTGATTTCCTACCGTTAAGTAAGGACGACATTGTCTGTGTCGTATTACTATTGATGATTTATGTCCAAAGTTAGAAACAATCATAGTAGTTACCATATGATGCAATATCGATATGAGCAATCCCTACGAATTGCTATGATGGCTTAGACATGTCAAATAAAGAGCTAATCATACCCTGGTCGGGCCAATAACTAGAGCTAGGGCTAAGACGCTTCAAGAGGCCTTTGCTTTGCTCTACGTGGATCAACATTTGAAGACCAAACTTGTTGGAGGAGATTTAGTTGGACCACGACTCAACTTTGGTCCATTTGTCTCAAATACTTGGCGCTGACTCAAGCGCTATGTAATGCGCTAAGTTCAAGATGCAATTATGTTTTTAAAGACTTGGGCTATCAACCTTGTTAGAATTGTTTTATTTTGGGCTCATATGTATCTTGTTTTTATGTTGGGCTTTATGTATCATTAAGCTCAACCTTTCTTTCAAACCCTAGCTATAAGTAGTCTTCTTGGAGGAAAATTAGGGGCGATTTTGAGTGTCATTTTGAGTAGTCGTCACACCACCTTGAGAGGGTTGAATCCTCTTACTCTTGTTACTCCAAGAACTTCACTTTCACTTATCAATTGAGGTTTTTCGATTGTAGCGTGTAAGTGTTTGCTTCTTATTAGTTAAATTCTTATTATCGGGATTGCTTAGAACGGGTTTCTAAGAGAGTGTCGTAGGAATTTAATTATATTGTGTTTATAAGAATTGTTTGTTGTTCGAAAATCGAATCTTTGTTTGTCCAAGTTTCGAAAAATTCCATCACCTAGTTCGTTCTTTCCCGCGGATTGCACGTCATTTTGGTATCGAGCCGAGGTGTGGAGGAGGATTTTCATTATGCTCCGTTGAAGCTCAAAGGGTCGCCCGAACAACCACTTCAAACGGCTTCTTCAAAGACTAACGAGAAGCTTCAAAAGGTGTGAAATTTTTCGACCTAGGTTTCCAATTCTTTGTATTAAGCATTTTGTAATATTTGCTTGGGATAAATTGTTATAAAAAAAATAGTACAATCAAATACATATACACATATATTTCGGACAAGAAAAGAAAAGAAAAAAAACAGAAGAAAAAAAAACAGAAAAAAAAAGTCGGTTCGAAAAAAAAAAAAAACTTCTTGTTGGACCATTTTCAGTTACTTGTGATAGGCAATTTTTAAAAATTTTGTTTGTTCCAATTGTTAGCTTGTTAGAGTTCTTGTTTTGAGCTTCCAAGATTGTATGCTATTTCTATCGTTTTTGGGTTGGATATTGTTGTAAATCTGGATTCGTTGTTGGCAATTTGTTCGTTTGGACTATTGAAGTTTCAAAGATTGTAAACAATTGTTAGTGTATTGGTTGTGTTGTAAACAATTGTTAGTGTATTGGTTATCGTTTGCTACTTAGACAATTGTAACCTATTGTCTTTGGGTACATTTGGTACTTGGAAGGTTGTAACCTCATCGTTCTTGGGCTAGTCATTGTTTGATAATTGTAAACACTTGTAACCTAGTGTTCTTGGGCTGGTCATTGCTTGATGCTTTTGTAACCTAGTGTTCTTGGGTTGGTTGTTGCATGTTATTTGGGCTCCAACTAGACTCGTTGGTTTGTTGAGTTTGGTTCTTAAGTGTAGCTTGAGTTTAAGAGGAATTGAGTGGTAAAAGGCAAGAGTGTATGAGCTCATTTGAGGGTGTCATTGCCGTGACATAAACACGAGAGGAGTGATAACATTTGAGTGAAACACGTGAGGGAGTGTGTGAGGTTGTTTATTTCTAACGTTGTTTTGCGAGTACAATATCACTTCACGATGTCACGAGGAGGTAATCTGAGGGAGCACCAAGGAGAGATGCAAATATCGCTTTCACTTTGAAAGCTATGCAGCGAACAATTTGAGAGGTTCAACCAAGCCTTTGATGAGATAAGAGAACAAATTGATGAAATCGGACAAGAGAGGCGTGCAGGGAACCTCAGGGAGACGTGCGGGAGTCGCGCTAACAACAACCACCACCTCGTCGACCTCTACCTCGGTATGAGCCCAGGAGGAGGATGAGTTTGCGGAGGAGGAGGAGATTGAGGCACGCCCGACCTAGGAGATTTCAAAGGGACTTGCCATTTAATAGAAGAGACGGAGACCTCAAATCCATTAAAATGCAGATTCCCGCATTCAAAGGAAGGAATGATGCCGACGCTTACTTAGAGTGGGAAAGGAAGGTGGATTTGATTTTTTGAGTGTCACAACTTTTCGAGAGGATAAGAAGGTAAAAATTGCAGCTGTTGAATTTACTTGATTATGCACTAATATGGTGGGATCAAATGGTGACATCTAGGAGGAGAAATGGAGAGATGCCGATTGCTACGTGGGGAGCAATGAAGGCATGCATGAGAAGCGTTTTGTGCCTTCTTACTACTATAGGGAGATGCACCAAAAACTTCAACGACTCACTCAAGGGCCTAAATCGATTGAAGACTATCACGAGAGATGGAAGTGGCTATGATCCGAGCCAACATCGAGGAAGATCCGGAGGCGACAATGGCAGATTTTTGAGTTGGCTCAATAGGGAGATAGCTAACATTGTGGAGCTGCAACACTACTCTAGAGATTGAGGACATGGTGAACATGGCCATGAAAGTGGAGAGACAGACTAAAGACCAGGGGCGTGGCGGCGGAGGCGGAGCAAATTCTAACTATGGATGGAACTCTAGATGGCTTTAAAAAGGAGGACAAGCCCTGAGGATAAAGGGAGTGGAATTCAAGGAAGCACTTCGAGTGGAATTCAGGAAGCACTCAGAAGCCAATCGGGGATACGAAATGAAAGGTACCTCCAACACCTAAGCTACCTCTAGTAAGCATTCTTCCATGAAATGTTTTAAATGCTTCGAGCTAGTCATTTTGCATCTCAATGTCCTAATAAGAAGATTATGATTATGAGAGACAATGGAGAGATTGATTCGAGGATAGCGAGTAGTGAAATTGAACTTGTTCATGAAAATGCCTTTGATGATGATGATGATTGCTTTGAGAGAGGTCATTACGAGGGGAAGCACTTATAGTTAGGGAGAGTATTGAGTACTCGAGTTGCAGAAGAGATTGTAGATCAAAGAGAAAATCTTTTTTCATTCAAGGTGTTTAGTGGGAGGAAAAGTGTGCAATTTGATCATTGATGGGGTAAGTTGTACCAATGCAGCTAGTACCACCATGGTAGAGAAATTTGGGGTGACTTGCATGAAACATCCGTAAACCTTACAAGTTACAATGGTTTAATGATAGTGCGGATGTGAAGGTAACTAAACGAGTATTGGTGACCTTCTCAATTGGTAGGTATGTGGATGAGGTGTTGTGTGATGTGGTTCCCATGGAGGTCTGGTCATATACTCCTTGGAAGACCTTTAGCGGTTTGATAGGAGAGTATCACATGATGGGTATACCAATAGGTACTCCTTCAAATTTAAGGCGAAATTTCATTCTTATACCTCTATCACCTCGTGAGCTATACTTGGACCAGTCAAAGGTAAGTAAAAGAGAGGAGGGTTCGGGTAGAGAGCGTAACAAAATTAAAGAGGAAAAGAGGCCCCAAAAGAAAATTGGGAGTGGCCCAAATGTGAGTGACTACACAGTGAGTGAAAGATGCATTGAACAAAAAGAGAGAAAAGTCAACTTGTATGCGAGAGGGAAAAGACATGAGAAGAAGCGATAGAGAGAGGAGAGCACTAGTCATAGTAAGATATAGAGAGTGTTTGGTTTCGACACTAACCCTCTTGACTTTCTTTGCCTAGCGTGTTTTCATCTCTTTTGCGGGGATTATCGCGGATGTTTTTCCCTGAAGAAATGCCCCCGGGATTACCACCGCCTGAGAGGCATAGAGCACCAAATAGACTTTGTGCTCGGAGCTCAAATACCTAACCGTCCAGACTTACTGGGAGTAATCCCGAGGAAACAAAAGAGCTTGAAACAAGTGGATGAGCTATTAGAGAAAGGATACGTGAGAGAGAGCTTGAGTCCTCGTGCTTTGCACTGTACTTATTGGTGCCGAAGAAGGATGGAACGTGGATGATGTGTGTGTGATTGTAGAAGTCGTGAACAAAATCACTTTGTAAAAGTATCGCCATCCTATTCCTAGGTTAGATGATATGCTTGATGAACCGCATGGTGCATGTATCTTTACAAAAATTGATTTGAAAAGTGGATACCACCAAATTAGAATGAAACCGAGAGATGAGTGGAAAACGAGCTTTTAAAAACTAAGTATGGCTTGTATGAGTGGTTAGTCATGCCATTTGGCTTAACTAATGCACCCAAGCACCTTTATGAGATTGATGAATCATGTTTTTGCGTGCATTTTTTGGAAAATTTGTGATTGTATACTTTGATGACATTTTGATATATAGCACTAATTTGGATATACATGTCATGCATGTGAAGTGTGTCATAGATGTATTAAGACATGAAAAACTATACGCAAACCTCAAGAAGTGTACATTTTGCATTGAGCGGTTAGTATTTTTGGGGTTTGTAATCGGTTCTCATGGAGTTGAGGTTGATAGTGAGAAGGTGAAGGCTATCCGAGATTGGCCAACTCAGAAGAGTGTGAGTGACGTGAGGAGTTTTCATGGACTTGCTAGTTTATAGGGAGATTTGTGAAGGATTTTTCTACCATTGTCTGCTCCTTTAACTGAGGTAATTAAGAAAGAAAAAGGGGTTTACTTGGGGTCGGGGAACAAGAACATGCATTTACATTGTTGAAAGAAAAATTATGTTCTGCTCCTATTTTATGTTTACCTAATTTTCAGAAAGCTTTTGAGGTTGAATGTGATGCTTACGGGATTGGTATAGTTGTTGTGCTTTTTGCAGGGAGAATAAACCAGATTGCATATTTCGGTGAGAAGCTTAGTGAGTGCATAACTCAATTATCCCACATATGACAAGGAGTTGTATGCAGATTGTGAGAGCATTGGAAGTGTGGCGACGATTATCTCCAACCTAGAGAGTTTGTCATTAGGGACCGACTACGAGTCTTTAAAGCATTTGAAGGGGACAGGGGCAAGTGTCGAGCAAGTCGACATGCCACCCAGGTGGAGTTTCTAGAAACCTTTCCCACATGTCTTTGCAATACAAGCAAGGGAAGGATAATGTAGTAGCTAATGCTTTATCTAGGAGGTATTGCTCGATTACTACTTTACATTCTAAATTATTAGGATTTGAGCGAAATCAGGAATTATATGTTTCGATGATGATTTTGCTATCTGTGTATTACTAGCTTTGTGAACATACTCGCATTAGAAAATTCTATAAGCATGATGGGTATCTCTTTCGGGGTAATCAATTATGTGTGCCTAATCGTTTCCATGCGTGACTTTATTTGTGCTTGAGGCTCATAGTGGAGGATTGATGGGGACATTTTGGGGTTGCTAAAACTTTGGATATTTTTGCAAGAATATTTCTTTTGGCACGGAATGCGTAAAGATGTGGAACGTGTGTGCGTCAAGTGTATTGCATGTAGACAAGTCAAATCCATCGTTAAACCCTCATGGTTTGTATACCCTTTACTCGTACTCTACTGAACCATGGGATCGATATCTCTATGGGACTTTGTTTTGGGTTTGCCTAAGACCAAAAAGGGATATGATAAAGCATCTTCGTTGTTGTTGATAGGTTTAGTAAGATGGCGCATTTCATTGCATGCCATAAAGCCCGATGATGTTGTGCAAGTGGTGATTTATTTTTTCAAAGATGTTGTTAGATTGCATGGCATTCCTAGGTACTATTGTTTTGAGATAGAGATCGCTAAATTTCTAAGTCATTTTTGGCGTGTGTTGTGGGGGTAAATTGGGTACCAAACTTCTTTATTCTACTACATGTCATCCACTGATCGATGGTCAAACCGAGGTTGTCAATAGGGACCTTAGGTACGCTTACTACGTCATTTGTCGTAGGTAAGAATCTTAAAACGTGGAGTGAATATTTACCATTTATCGAGTTTGCATATAACCTGGAGTGTGCTGACTCAACCACGAGTTATTCACCATTTGAACTTGTATATGGGCTTTAATCCTTTAACTCGTTTTGGATTTGGTGCCTTTACCTTTTGCATGAGTTGTCTAGTACAGATGGTAAGAGCAAAGTTCGAGCTGATACTGAGCCCTACACGAGAAGGCGAGACGAAAGCATATTGAAAGCAGAAAAATAAGGTCTACGCCAAACAAGCCAATAAAGGATGAAAATTGGTGAATTTTGAACCCAGTGATTGGGTTTAGGGTGCACTTAAGGAAAGGAACGTTTTCTCGCCCAGATGGAAGTCAAATTAGCTCCTAGGGGAGATGGTCCATTTCAAGTGATAGAGAGAATCAACAATAATGCCTACTAAAGCTTGATCTGCGCAGGTGAGTATGGTGTTTCCGCGACTTTAATGTTCTTGACCTTTCTCGCTTTTGATATGGATTGATTCGAGGGGACGAATCTTCGTGAGAGGAGGGAGCGATATGAGCAATCCTACGAATTGCTATGATGGCTTAGACATGTCAAATAAAGAGATAATCATACCCAGTCAGGGCCAATAACTAGAGTTAGAGCTAAGACGCTCAAGAGCACTTGTTTGCTTACGTGGATCAACATTTGAAGACCAAACTTGTTGGAAGAGATTTAGTTGAATGCATGTACCCAACTTGGTTCATTTGTCTCAAATACTTGGGCTAGGACTTGAGAAGCTATGTAATGAGCTCAAGTCCAAGAAGCAATTATGTTTTAAAGACTTGAGCTATCAATCTTGTTGGAATTGTTTTATTTTGGGCTCATATGTATCTTATTTTTATGTTGAGCTTATATGTATCATTAAGCCCAACCTTTCTTTCAAACCCTAGCTATAAGTAGTCTTCTTGGAGGAAAATTAGAGCGGATTTTGAGTGTCATTTTGAGGGATGCCGCCACTACCTTGAGAGGGTTGAATCCTCTTACTCTTATACTCCAAGAATTTCACTTTCACTTATCAATTGAGTTTTTCGATTGTGGCGTGTAAGTGTTCTTCTTATTGGTTAAATTCTTATTATCGGGATTGCTTGAAACAAGTTTCAAGAGTGTCAGTAGGAATTTAATTATATTGTGTTTATAAGAATTGTTTGTTGTTCGAAAATCGAATCTTTGTTTGTCCAAGCTGAAAATTCCATCACCTAGTTCGTTCTTCCGCGGATTGCACGTCAAATACTCTACCTCTAGCATCCAAATTCTTGATTTCCCTCTCTTTTATAGATCTAAACTCTCTTCCATTTGTAAATGCTTGTTCAAATCTATCATATGTAAAGAGTTGACAATCATATCAATGCATTGAGGGTGCATAATATTCACCCCCCTCTTAGGTATTTCAATTGGTATCAGAGCTAGAACTTCTGTGTGTGGTTTAACAACCTAGAAGACAAAGATCCTATGGCTAATATGTCAAACCTACCTTACCTAGAAGGATCTTCCACAAATAGACCACATTTGTTAAATGGAACAAATTACACTTTCTGGAAATCTAGAGTTAAAATTTATATTTGTTCTATTAATTTTGATTTGTGGAACATAATTGAGAAAGGTCCTTATATCCCAATGAAAATGAGTGCTAATGGAATAACCTCAGTACCCAAGTCCACTGATGAATTTGATGAGTGTGATTCTAAGAAAATGACTTTAAATTATCAAGCCATGAATATATTAAGTTGTGCTTTAGATGTTATTGAATACAATAGAGTTAGTGGATGTGATTCTGCTCATGACATGTGGAGATTACTTCAAATTACACATGAAGGAACTAATCAAGTTAAAAAATCTAAACTTGCCATGCTAGTTAGAGATTATGAACTGTTTACCATGTTTACAAGATTTACTAACATTTTCAATGGCTTGAAAGCTTATGGTAAAAGCTATACTATGGGAGAGCAAAACAGAAAGATTTTAGATGCTCTACCAAAATTCTGGCAGCCTAAAACACTTGCCATTGAGGAATCCAAGGATTTGAAGACTCTTCCACTTGAAGAACTCATTGGATCTCTACTGACTCATGAAATAAAGATGAAACGGCTAAATGACAAGGAGGATGAAGAAAAGGAGTTGTACTCAAGTCTTCAAATCACTTGAGTGAACAAGAACAGTCTTCAAGTGAAGAAGAAGGAGGAAACAGTGGAGAAGAAGAGATTTCAATGGCAGTAAGGAAGTTTAAAAGATTCTACAAAAAGGAGTTTCTCAAGAAAGGAAGAAAATCAATCAAGAAGAGTGGACAATCCTCATTCTATAAACCTCAATGTTTTGAATGTAAAAGCACAGAGCATCTTGTTCTTTGATCTGTCCTAAAGCTTTGGAAAAAGAAAGAGAAAGCAAAAACAAAAAGAAATCATCAAGAAAGGAAAAGGATTAGCTGGAACATGGGATCAACAAGAAAGTGGGGGATGAAAGTGAAGGAAAGGCCAACATATGCTTTATGGCCATTGATGATGAGGTACAATCTTCACCCTCTATTTCAAATGTATATGATGATGATATTGATTCCAGTGATCTTATTGTTGAGTTATATGAAGAATTAAAAAAGGCTTCAAAAAGAAATAAAGAAATGAAACTCAAAATAAATGATTTATCTAAATATTATGCACCCTCAATGCATTGCTATGATCGTCAACTCTTTACATATGATAGATTTGAACAAGCATTTACAAATGGAAGAGAGTTTAGATCTATAAAGGGGAGGAAATCAAGAATTTGGATGCTAGAGGTAGAGTATTGCATCATATGGTAACTACTATGATTGTTCTTAACTTTGGACATAAATCATCGATAGGTAATATGCATATAGTATTAATGTTGGCCTTGCATGAGCAGAGGAAATTGAACTTTGGATATATAGCCTTAAGACACATGATTCATTTGCTAGAAAAAGCAGATAGCTAAGGCATTCCCTTTTGGAAGGTCATAACAAAGATCTTTAAGCATTTTAAGATTAAACTTCAGGGAAGAGGACAAGCCTTTAAAAGTAGAGAAATATACACTGATGAATCCCTTAAGAGAATGCAGCTTATCCTTGATGATGATGGAGTATGGAAAACAAAAAGAGGATCCTCTTCAAAAAGATTAGGAAGAAAATAAAGGACAGAAAGTGTAGAAGAGGAAAAGGAGGAGGATGAAGATGAGGAAGAGACCCTTGCAAGAGAAATGAAGACAAAAAGAAAGCATGACACTTCAAGTGAGGGGGAGCAACCACCAACAAAAAGAAGAGTAGTTGAAGAAGAAACTGAAGTTGAGTTAAGTGGTGAAGGAATAACTAAAGGTGACACCATAATAGCCAAAGCATTCCAAGAAGCCTTGAACAATCAGATCAAGGAAATGGAGAAGATGTATAAGATAAGGACAAAGATGATGACAGTGATGATGGGGATGATCAAGGAGGAAATGATGAAACAGTGGCAGAACAAGAAGAAGAAGAAGAACATGTACATGAAGAACCACAAGAGGCATGAAGCCAAGTAGCTTAAGCTGAAATTGTCTCACCATCACACATTTCATTCAGCCAAGAAAGAGTGAAGCACTTGCCATCAAGAAAGGGATTAGCAGAACCTCTTCATCAACATCACAAGACTAAGCATCTCTTCCATTCTATTTACTGCTTCAAGTTATTTAAATTTTTAGTTTTGCATCTAATGTTATAATCTTCTTCAGTATTTTTCTTGCATCTTATGTAATAGTGAAGCTCAATGATGAAATCTCAGTGATGAGAGCTTCCTTTATGTGTTGAATTGTTAATCTCATTTTCATTGACCCCATCTTTGACTGATGACAAAAGGGGGAGAAGAAATGAGGATGACAAAATGTGTAAAAAAAAAAAGAAATGAGGATGACAAAATGTGTGAAAAACTACTGTATGGGATGAGATAATGAATTTTTGAATTTTCTCTATATACTCTATGAAAACATTTGAATGCATGAACTATAATTTGTTACCAAAAAGTATTCTATTGTTTGTTCAAATTGATCTAAATCTGTTTTAATCTCTCTATTATGTTTGAACAACCTTAGGCATTCATTATATTGAAGTTATTATAGTTTTTTGACTTAAGATTTAAAAATTCGGATGCATGTTCTGAAATTCGGATGCATGCATATTTTACTGTCAAAAAGTGCTCTATTGTTGTTCAAATTGATTCAAACTTGTTTTAATCTCTTCCACTAAGTTTGAACAACCTTAGGAAAGCTTATTTTCAAAAATTGAAGCTTTCATTTAACCTATTTTAAAATTCGGACATGATATGTTAAAATTCGGATGCATAGCATCTCAAGTCCAAACTTGTTGAAAAATGAGCACAATCTAAGGGGGAGCATTGTTAAACTTTTACAACCTTAAAACCTCTCTTAGAACTTTTTCTAAATGCTTAAATGCTATATCTTCTATCCTAATTGTTGGAAGGAATGAGGTTAATGGAGGTTGGTTGGGTCATAGGCTTATATTGAGCCTTTTGTATGTCAATGTGCTAAATTGGTTATTTTCTATCATTGACATTAATACTTCTATGTACTACAATGTTTTAATCTATTACATTTTGCATCAAAGTTTGTCATCATAAAAAAGGAGGAGATTGTTAGCCCTAAGGGCAAATTATGTAGTTTTGATTAATGACAAATATTGATGAGGACTAAAATGTTTGATTATTGTGTGATAGGTTCTGTAAACTGAGAAGTATGAAGTCTCATTGCTTTGAAACAAAAGTTCAAGAACAACTTTAGTTAAGCAAGTATTTAAAGTTTGAAGAATGTTGTTCTAAAGATGATCAAAGAGCATTGAAGACTTGAAGTGTAGAGTACATTTAACTTTTAGGTAAATCTCTATGCAAACTCTACACTTGCATGTCTTGGTTATCATTGAATGCATAAGAGAGCATAAAAATAATCTTATGATTTTAAAAGGCTTTGAATGAATCTTTTTATAAGATATGTTAGTAAACTTCGTTCTTATTTTTTAAGCTTATATATGGTTAAATAAGTTTTCTATACATATCAAATGTTTTTCAAACTCATTGAAGTTATATCTCAAATGATTTTACAAAGTTTGAAAATGCTTCCAAAAAATTCGGTCTTCCGAATTTTTTAGCAAAAGTTTGCTACTATTCTTCCAGAGAAATTCGGAAGAAGATTCGGACGCAGCCAAAAAATTCGGTCGTCCGAATTTTGTAGCAAAAGTTTGCTACTATTCTTCCAGAGAAATTCGGAAGAAGATTCGGACGCAGCCAAAAATTCGGTCGTCCGAATTTTTGTTCTCAGCATGGTTACTATTCATCCAGAGAAATTCGGACGAAGATTCGGACGCAGCCAAGAAATTTGGTCGTCCGAATTTTCTAAAACTAGTCGTTTCTAGCCGTTTTATGAACGTTTTAACAGATTTTTAAATTCTATAAAAGCTATAAACATGCAAATTTTTGTAAGACTTGAAATCTTGAAAACTCCAAGCATTCAAAAGCATTTAGCAAATATTTCTTAAGCTCTCTTATGTCTTGTGCATTCAATTGATCAACCCAAAAGACATCAAAGTGTGAAGGTGCAAAATTGTGTAATATCTACCATCAAGTGGTAACTTCTACACATTCTCATTTATTTATCAAATTGTGTATTTTTACTAGCTCTAGTAAGGTTATCTTGATAACATAAAATCCTTTAGATAAGGGTGATCCTTGAAAATGTGATTCAAGGTTGTTTAAGATATAAAACCATTGTTTGTGGTGAGCCTTATATTGTAAACATTACTAGAAGAGGTGAGTGTAAAACCATAGTTTGGTGAACCTCTCTTGTAATTTGTAAACCTGAGCAATTAGTAAATTTGTTGAAATCCTTAAGCGTGAGTTTAAGGTAGTGGATGTAGATCTTGAGGATCGAACCACTATAAATTGTTTGAGTTCTTTGCTATTGCTTTCATTACTGTCTTGCTATCAATTATCTATAATTAGTTTATATAACTTGTTCTTGGTCTAAACGTATAAAAGATTTAAGTTTGCAAAAATTAGCCAAATACCTAATTCACCCCCCCTCTTAGGTATTTCAGTGTGTATGCATGCTTTTTGGTTATGGTCAAAATGGACTCTCAAAGAAATAGAAGTCAATAAGAATCAAGTATCCTACGTCTATCCTTAAATACAATGAAAATTAATTACCTTAGAGAATCCATTCACGGTAAGAGTCCTCCCCCACATGGCTGGCAAATACGCAAAGCTCGTATGGGATGCTGGAGCATAAATAATGTGTTCATAGATTTCATCAGATATCACCTACAAAGAAAATAGGGAAAGATTCACATTTTCACTAACACAATTGTTTGAAGAGGGATTGAATTAAAGTACACAGATGAGTGCCTTGGAGTAAATGAACTAACCAGAAGTCTAGGATGCCTTGCTACAATTTCAGCAATCTCCTCAAGCAACTTTCTGGGATAAACAGACCCAGTTGGGTTGGATGGGGAATAAAGAATGAGCAATCTTGACTTGTCACTTAGTTTAGATTCAAGAACCTTTGGATCTAGCAGAAAATTTTCAGATATCTTAGTTTGTAGAATTAGAGGAGTTGAATCTGCCATCCTTGCCATTTCTGGGTAACTGACCCAGAAGGGAGCTGGAATAAGAACCTGAAAAGTTGCTAATAGCAAATAAATTAATAGATATTACTCTACTAAAGTTGCATCTGCCATCCTTGCCATTAAAAGTTGCTCTTATATAAATGCATTATAAAACAAAGAACATTTGCCCATCCATAATTTGAAGCACTAAGATCTGAGGATTCCCAATAACTACCAGCAAATGACGAGTAGAGTAATATCTATTAATTTATTTGCTATTAGCAACTTTTCAGGTTATTATTCCAGCTCCTTTCTGGGTCAGTTACCCAGAAATGGCAAGGATGACAGATGCAACTCCTCTAATTCTACAAACTCAGATATCTGAAAATTTTCTGCTAGATCCAAAGGTTCTTGAATCTAAACTAAGTGACAAGTCAAGATTGCTCATTCTTTGCTCCCCATCCAACCCAACTGGGTCTGTTTATCCCAGAAAGTTGCTTGAGGAGATTGCTGAAATTGTAGCAGGCATCCTAGACTTCTGGTTAGTTCATTTACTCCAAGGCACTCATCTGTGTACTTTAATTCAATCCCTCTTCAAACAACTGTGTTAGTGAAAATGTGAATCTTTCCCTATTTTCTTTGTAGGTGATATCTGATGAAATCTATGAACACATTATTTATGCTCCAGCATCCCATACGAGCTTTGCGTATTTGCCAGCCATGTGGGGGAGGACTCTTACCGTGAATGGATTCTCTAAGGTAATTAATTTTCATTGTATTTAAGGATAGACGTAGGATACTTGATTCTTATTGACTTCTATTTCTTTGAGAGTCCATTTTGACCATAACCAAAAAGCATGCATACATACTGAAATACCTAAGAGGGGGGGTGAATTAGGTATTTGGCTAATTTTCGCAAACTTAAACCTTTTATGCGTTTAGACCAAAAACAAGTTATATAAGCTAATTATAGATAATTGATAGCAAGACAGTAATGAAAGCAATAACAAAGAACTCAAACAATTTATAGTGGTTCGATCCTCAAGATCTACATCCACTATCTTAAGCTCACGCTTAAGGATTTCAACAAATCTACCAATTGCTCAGGTTTACAAATTACAAGAGAGGTTCACCAAATTATGGTTTTACACTCACAACCTCTTCTAGTAATGTTTACAATACAAGGCTCACCACAAACAATGGTTTTATATCTTAAACAACCTTGAATCACACTTTCAAGGATCACCCTTATCTAAAGGATTTTATGTTATCAAGATAACCTTGCTAGAGCTAGTAGAAATACACAATTTGATAAATAAATGAGAATGTGTAGAAGTTACCACTTGATGGTAGATATTACACAATTTTGCACCTTCACACTTTGATGTCTTTTGGGTTGATCAATTGAATGCACAAGACATAAGAGAGCTTAAGAAATGTTTGTTAAATGCTTTTGAATGCTTAGAGTTTTCAAGATTTCAAGTCTTATAAAAATGAGAATGTTTATAGCTTTTATAAAATTTGAAAATCTGTTAAAACGTTCATAAAACGGCTAGAAACGGCTAGTTTCAGAAAATTCGGACGACCGAATTTCTTGGCTGCGTCCGAATTTCTCTGGATGAATAGTAACCATGCTGAGAACAAAAATTCGGACGACCAAATTTTTTGGCTGCGTCCGAATCTTCTTCCGAATTTCTCTGGAAGAATAGTAGCAAACTTTTGCTACAAAATTCAGACGACCGAATTTTTTGGAAGCATTTTCAAACTTTGTAAAATCATTTGAGATATAACTTCAATGAGTTTGAAAAACATTTGATATGTATAGAAAACTTATTTAACCATATATAAGCTTAAAAAACAAGAACATATGAAGTTTAATAACATATCTTATAAAAAGATTCATTCAAAGCCTTTTAAAATCATAAGATTATTTTTATGCTCTCTTATGCATTCAATGATAACCAAGACATGCAAGTGTAGAGTTTGCATAGAGATTTACCTAAAAGTTAAATGTACTCTACACTTCAAGGTTTCAAGTTATCCTAATTTTGCTTTCTAGGGAGCCTTTTATCTCTTCCTCGACTTCAGCTATTACTATGGAGCAGAGGTGGATGGGTTTGGTGTGATAAATGGTTCAGAAGCATTATGTCGGTACCTACTGGACAAGGCTCAGGTAAGGAAGGCTCCTGCAAGTTTTGCTCCAATAGAACATTACCAAAAAAAATAGAAAATTGTTAAAAGCCTGTTTGATACTCTTAAAAAACTCGGAATATTCAGGTATGGTGTGGCAAAATTGGTAGCGAACTCCTAGAACTGTTTGCCAACTTGCTGTAGATTGGCTTTACGTAGTTCGTAAACTCAGTTATCAATGGCCTGATTTCATGAACCCCTGCATCTGCGCTACTAGTTTAGAGTGATACAGGGCGACTACTGTATCAAACTCATAGACTTGTTGAGGAATTCTGACCGAGTTGAATAACCTTTTCTGAGCCAGTGAAGTTCGACCTATATTACTTTTACAAATTATGGCCTTTTGATCTCAGGTTGCTCTTGTTCCTGGAGATGCATTTGGGGATGATGCCTGCATTCGGATTTCATATGCAGAAGCCCTTTCCACTCTGCAGGCAGCAGTTGAGAGGATTAAGAAAGCACTGATACCTCTCAGGCCTCCTGTCCCTGTGTAAATAATCTCTAGTTAGTACAATAAAATAAAATCATGATTCAATTCAAGCTTTTTCCCCATTTGTAATTAGATCCAACTGGAAATGATTCTTCTTCAGTCCTCGGATCAATTGTTTGGCTATGAAAATTAAGTAATTTCAACATATGTCATGAAGTGTTTTGAGACTGCGTTTAAGCAATAAGTAATTTCAACATAAGTAATTTCCTAATTTTAAGCATTTGTGTTTTGGTATGGACTTGGACTTTTGTTTTTCTCTTTTCTTATTATAGTCACTCATTAAGGAGGTAAGTAGCAGGATCCTGTATTAATGGAGTAATTCTTTTAAATGAACGAAGTCGATGAAAGTAGTGGTGAGATTATTTGTTAATTAAAATTTATTTTTTAATTAAGGATTTAATTTAAAAGTTTGAATGAAAAAATATGTTATTTTAATAAAGTAGACATTAAATTTGAAATATTTGAAGAAGTAAATTGGACATCCAATTTTAAATGGATAAAGTAGTTTAAAAGCAACTATCCTCAAATGGAAAAAAATTGAAAAGCTCTTCCCTAATTTGGAAGCAAAGTTTTTTTAAAAAAAAAGGAAAATGAAAAAGATTCGTTTTTTATGTTGGAAGGAACTAGTGTGTGCTTTCATGCCATGTCGTACCCCACTTTGGAGGTAAAACACTTACGTAAGACAAGTTACCAAAGACAGAGACTTTCTTGTAAGAATTGACTTTCTCTCGGAAACAAATTGTATTGAAGAGCATTTCCACCCCAAAAATGTGCAAAAGTTGAATTCCATTTCCCCAATGACCCCAAAACGAATATCCAACAACCAATTTGTAGCATTTATTCCCATCTTTTTCACCTTTAACAATTTTGTCTATCATAAAATAAATGGTTTAAATTGATTCACTAAAATGAATTAACTACATGTGATTCTTGTCTTAATTGGATATGCCTTTGCCTTTCCAAGACTTGGACATCATCATGAAGAAGCTAAGGACACCTTTGTCCAAATACCAAACTAACCAAAATTAACTTGAATTGCAAGAAAATCTTTCTCGTTGAGGCAGAATACTCTTTCTTTGATCATCTCCCATGCAATTCCTCCTCCTCTTCGTTCGCTATTTATAACACAAGAACGGCTCCTCATTTGCATCGTATTCATCTTCGTTTAGCAGCAAAAGAAAAGATCAGGAAAACTAATTGTTTGTCACCTTATGACAGAAATGCTAGGTCGCAATATGAGCAATGAAACTGGAAAAGAAATCGTCTTTTTCGACTTGGAAACAACCGTGCCTAATAAATCAGGGCGACGGTTTTGGGTGCTAGAGTTTGGAGCCATCGTAGTTTGTCCTCGAAAGCTCGTTGAGCTAGAGAATTATTGTACGTTGATCAGGCCAAGGGACTTGTCCGCTGTAGCCATAAGGTCCGGTAGATGTGATGGAATAACTCGAGAAGCTGTTTCCAATGCACCTTCATTTGAGGATGTCGCAGACAAGATTTTCAGCATTCTTGATGGAAGGATATGGGCAGGTCATAATATTCAAAGGTTCGATTGTGTTCGGATTAAGGAGGCTTTTGCCGATATTGGCCGTCCTGCACCTGTTCCTGTTGGGGTCATTGATTCTTTGGGAGTTTTGACAGAGAAGTTTGGCAGAAGAGCTGGGAACATGAAGGTATGTGCATTCCCCGACCATGATCAATAGATGCCGTGAAAATGCCGATGATCGATTTAAAAGATAAAAAGTGAAATTTTGCCATCAAATTTAACAGATACTACATGTTTTGGTTTTCACCTTTCACAAATCTACCTGATGGGATTTAAGTGCACATTGATGCAATGATTGTGACTGGTATAGCGCATGAACTATGTTCACAATTGTTAACTGTTCTTTTCAGATGGCAACATTGGCAACTTATTTCGGCCTTGGGCAGCAAAAGCACAGGTATTTTTGTACAGTTGTTTCTTTACGATATTGGTAGAATCAGAGTCCATCAGCTGAGAATAGAAAAGCTCAGCATTCTTGTTTCTCTAACATTGCAGGAGCCTAGACGATGTTCGGATGAATTTGGAAGTCCTCAAGCATTGTGCAACAGTTCTATTTCTGGTATTCTTTCACATTTCTTGATTCCTATCTTGAGCACTTCAGTTTTCTTCAAACAAATAACTTAAAAGTGATTATTTCACTATTTTGAATTGTATCGGTTCTTATCAGGAATCAAGCCTCCCAGATGTGCTAAATAGCAACTGGCAAAACAATCCCAGTGTCATGACAAGAAGCAGGAGTCTTCTGGTATATGCAAAATGTGTTATACTTCCTTTCAGAAAATATTGTCTAGATTGGGTAAACTTTTCTTCACTCATTCAACTTTTGTGATTATTTCTAGGAGTCAAGATTTCCAGGCTCATTGAACGAGAAATGGCACGATTCTACCACAATGACAACAAGAAGCCATAAAGCAAAGCTTCAATTTGGTGAGGACATAAGCCGGAAATCTCCACCAACATCTGTTGCTTACCCGAGGGGATTTCCCTATGCAAGGGAAAGTCTGGGAAAGGTTTGAAAATCTAAAGATTTTATACTGTAAAAAGTGTGCTTTCACTGTTCAACAGGCAAATCACTTATCTGAATCTGATCAGTAGATTACAGCAAGAGCGAGGAATCTGATGTGCAAAGCCCAAACCAAGCCTCTGAATAATTTCCTAAGGCATTCTCGTTCTCTGCTCCGATGATAGATAAATGGAGATGATTCTGCTGATTTCCAGACCTTGCTTCTGTGGATGCAAATTATCGGTTTGTTCAAAGGGGAAGATGATGGATCTCAATTGGGGGAGAATCAGATTCTGACAATGATACTTTGCAGTTTTCCTTGTGTCTTCTAATTGACATGGAAACTGAGGATTCATTCTCCAAAACTATGCGGACATGATTCAGCTTTTTTTTGTTTTTGAATGGTTCATGATTTTCAAAGAAACCGAAATGAAGCTCAGATGCATAAGGGCCATCTGCTCGTGGAAGGCAGCAACTTCATCACAGAAATTTGATTCTTTATTCTTTCATTCATTCATTCACTCATATTCTGATTACGGCAACTCTTCTAACTTGTATGCCTATTGTACAGAATTGTATTTAGAACAGAAGACAATGATCCAGCTAGCAGTCTTTCTATTATGTTTCTCTCGTGTGCTTGTTCTTGTTTATCTTTTTAGCTAATTTAACAAATATTATATGGACCATAAATGCCAAATTTAGATCTTTCTGCATCAAATTGGTGGCAGAGGTCAGAATTTGAATATGGCTTTTTTAGACAGGTTAAACCTCATTCATCTCAAGGTCTCAACCACGAGAAAAGAAAAAAAGGAAACGAAGAAGGTAAAACTGTCTTAAGAAATGAATTTACAGGTCTAATTAACAAGTCACAATCTCACAGATCAAGGATAAAAAGTCATGTAAAACCCCAACTCCATCATCCCATGAAAAGAGAATTTCAATATCACATTATACATGGAACTCATACATATGTTTCAGTTTTAATACGCTCCATCATCACAGAAAACCAAACTCTCACAACTTAAGGTATTCTTCCTCCCATAATTCCCTATTTGGTAAGAGACGGAGTCAAGCATCAATTTTATTATAAGCCCCATTATATTCAGATAAGTAGTATGGAGAAAGCAGTGGTTTATTGTTTAGGCCGTTGTAGTTGTAAGGCATGCATCAATTGCTTCTCCAACAGTCAAATAAACTCTTCTTCCAATTTTGTTCACGAAGTTTGCCATCCTTAGCTTGTTAATGACTTGCCACCTCGGGTTGGTGACCGCGAACTGTAAGCCAAAGCGGAAAACTGGTGAGCATAAGTTTCTGGTCTAAACTGAAATTCATGGCCTACTGTGGAATATTAATTACCTGAATCCCCTCCAAGGCAAGTTTTCTTCGCAGTTCCTCTAGAGAAGAAAGCCCCGTGGTATCGATGTTCATCAAGTCTATTGCAAAGCCAGCAAGAAAAGACAAGGGATATCTGTTAATCTGATATACGTAGGAAAAAGAATGCACTCCATCAAAAGGAACATGTTTCCTAAGAATTTCTTCAGCCTCTTATTGCTATATGATCAAATCAACACATCAAATAAATTGAGATCATTTTCATTGAAATGGACTTACTTGACATGTCAAAAACTGCTAGTTGAATTCTTCCTTGGGTATTTTCTTTAGCATCCACATTCTGTGTCTGGGTTGCCACTTCAATGACCCTTTTGTCACATTTATGATCACAAAAACAAAATGAGAACTTTAACAAAGATGTATGAATTTTCAAGTGTAGTTTTATGTCGTGCCTTTCCGTAATGAAATTGGCATTTGCAAAGCAAAGCAAGGCGGACTTGATTCTGGTGACAAGAACTCCAGGGATCTGAACAGCAGCCGGATATTGATTGATATCAACAAACACATCAGTTCCTGGGAGCTTACCAAGTATTTCAGTTCCCGGCTGAATTGCAAGCAATATAACCTTTGCGAACGATATACCAACCTGAATCAGAACCATAGTAATATATCTCAGAGCACGGTGCATCTCACCTGACTGGTTATGGAGTACACAAGCACAAGAACAAGAACCATTTTTCCAACCATGAAAGCAAATTTATTAAACATACAATTGAATCAATCCTAAATACGTGTAGCTGAAAATGAAAAACTCACCAAATATGGATGCATTTCCATTAATTTCTGATTAGCATAATATCAGAGGACATATAATTTCCCAGAAAACAATGCAAACAGTTGTTAATATTTTGGTAGCATAAAAAAGTCACTTTTTTCCAGCTGTTTATTAATAAACAAAAGGAACATAAAAGGATAAGGTGAAATCAGTTTCGAAGATTGCTTTCATGTGAGAGAAATGGCAGACTATAAGAATACTATCTTACTAAGCAGAGTTGAAAAGAATAGCGGAATGAGCAATGCTATACAAGAACTACGATTTGCCCTTCACAGAATGTGGCGTTCTTGTCTTCCATTCCAAGTGAAGAAAAGGATGAAAATGAACAATTGCAAATGTAGAATCTAATTAAATTAGTGAAAAATATCTATCTGATGAGAATTTCGAGAGTGTTACTGCTACTAGAAGGCCAATCTCCACAGAAGCAAATAGAACCCCAAGAAATGCTCCAATGCAGGCCAAGAAATCTAGCTTATCTAGCTTCCATATGCTGTAAGCCTCATTAAGGTCAATCAGTCCAGGCAAAGCCGACAGGATAATTGAAGAAAGGATTGCAATAGGAGTAAAGTACAAAAGCCTTGTGAGGAATTCTAATGATATGATCACTGTCACAGCCATAACAATGTTTGATACCACAGTTTGGCAGCCAGCACTGTAATTAACAGCTGTTCGTGAAAATGAACCTGCATTGCGTTTTCAAAGAAGCATATGATATACTGTTAAGGATGGATCAAATGAGAAGTAACAATGGTTTTGATACTTAGAAGTGGAAATTCAATAAAAAGTTTAAGACATAACCTGTTTTAAGTTTCCTTTTGTTACTCCTATTCTGTCAACTTAAACCAACCAGTTAAATTAGGTAACATTTCTTTTTAGTAAGGCTTTTGGATCATTGCCTATTATGAGAATGTAATTTCATGATTGAATATTTCGAATTTGGTTTAGTGTACACTAGAATGTTTACAATGAAGAAAAACTCAGAAGATTTTCCATTAGTAGGATTTCCTTGTTATCACTTGGTATCGATAGCAGTTTGAAATGATTAATCAGACGGCCAAAAATTCTACTCTTTTTCTTTGTTTTTCACGAGATAATTTAAAAATGATAGACAAAGCAAAAATGAGACTTCGATTCTGTATAATATTGAAAGAACAAGCTTTTGATTTAGTAGACAGAATTGAATATAATGTAAGATACTCAAATAATTCCATCAGAAGACCATCAAAATTGACCAAGAGAGAGCTTACCAGTGGCAACATAACAAGAAGATAGTGATCCTGCTAAGTTCATGACCCCCATAGCCAGCATTTCTTTGTTTCCATCAAGAAAGTATCCTTTCACAGATGCAAAAGATCTTCCAACAGCAATGGCTTCCTGAAGTATTATACAATGACGTGATTATGTTTAATATCATTAGGTTAATGAGAAAGTCTGAATTTTGGTTGAGGATCAAGATATGCACCGTAAGTGCAATAACTGCAACCACCAGCCCAATTTTGACAACTTCAGCTGTATGAGCACCATTAAACTGCAGTTCATTGATCGAGCTTGGATTCAGTCCAGATTTGATGTGCTTCACTATCTTCACTCCATGCTTATCAGCTCTTGTTAGGAAAACAACAAGTGTTGATAAAATTACGGATACCAGAGGTGCAGTTGTAGATAACCAGAAAAGTTTCTTCTTCCTTTGGCCCTGAAAAGATGAAGAGTGTGAGAAACTTGGGAAGTCTACACAAATGACTGATGCTGAATTAGCACATACAAGGACTTAAAGAACAAGTATTTGATATGTTACTTGCCAGAAATCTGGTTGTTAGGATGAAGCACAGAAATGAACATCCAAGGATGAAGTTATGAGGATTCCACTCCTATAAAAATATAAATGAACTGATTAGAATTTTAAAATAAAATTGCATTCTGCAGGAGCATACTTCTTAGTTCAAGTAAGAAGGACAAGTAAAGAGAAAAATGAATTACAGAATGATGTACTGATCGCCAGACAGCTCTTAGAACAGAGATTATATCACTTTTGTTTGTAAAGTTGGAAATTCCAAGCAGTCCCTTCAGCTGCTGAAGACCAATGATGATGGCTGCACCAGCCATGAACCCAACAATTGCAGCATGGGATAGAAGATCAACCAAAAAGCCCAACCTATAAGATAATTTTCTTATTATGTTTTATGATGTATTACAATATTTCAATATGCTTGTTTATATTTTTGTACCTTAGCATTCCAAATGCAGCTTGAAATACACCCACAAAAAATGTTACTGTAATCACAAGTCCTCGATATGCAATAGGATTAGCTTCAGGATCCTCTAATTTCTGAATCATCACTGATAAAAGTAGTGAAACCACCGCAACTGGTCCAATTGCTATGTCTCTTGAACTCCCCATCAAAGCATATAGAAGTGGAGGAACGACACTAGTATCTGCTGGTGAAACAGAACTTAGCATTGCATTCTCCATTTTATAATGTATGGAGAACATCACAGACATAAGAACAGCACAAATTGGAAAACTTACAAAGACCATACTGAGGGTCAAGCTTTGCCAGATTGGCATAGCCAATGCTCTACATGAATTACAATTACATGTGTAAGAGGATGCAATTGTATAATAGCATTGCCACAGGATGTTAACAAAGGCAAAGGCACTGTCTCCTTAGCTTCTACATACCTGGGGAATGCAAAGGCTTGCAAGAGTCAGACCAGCCAATAAATCATTTCTAAACATTTTGACACTGTAGGATTTTCCCCAAGAAAGGATAGGAAAGATAGCCTTCAAGATTTTGGGCAAAGGGCGATCCATGGGAGATTGAAACTTGTAATTTTGAGGAAATATATTTTCATTAATGAAATTCTTCAGCTTGCACCAGAGACCTGGTGGTTCTGGTACATTAAGTACCCACTGAGGCCTTTCAGCTTGACTATCCAGGGGTAAGCTTATTGAGGGCTCTAGGGCAGATGATGCCATAGATTTTTGAAGTGTTTGGGAGAACTGAAACAACTCTCTTTCAGTCCTTGATACTTCTTGAGAAGTAGTTTTTGAGTGTTTCAGGGAACTGAAAAAATATGTCGCTTGTCTACTACAACTGATGTACCTATTGTTGTTTCAAGTGCTACACAGAGTTCAGAGGGCTCTTTCTTGCTCTCCAACAGACCATAGTTGGTAGTAAGGCCTTAAAAGTGCATGAAAACTGAGGTTGTAGCTGGCAACTAAGAACCAGCAGCAAATGCAAGATTTTATAAGGACATCTAGTACCCAGTACATCACTGTTTCCTAGGATTGCTTTTTCAGTGTTCCACCGCACTTAAACTAAGGGCATTGCTTCTGCCACTTGCATTGCCCAACAGAATAAAATGCCCGGAAAGTTGATATGCTTTTCCAAAGACTTTGAAGCAGTTTTGTATCTAAAATCTCTTTCAGGTTACTTTGTGAAGGTAAAGAAGTACTGGCTGATAAGAACTTCAAAGACATTAAGAAGTTCCTTGAACTTCGTAGATCTCCTACAGCAACAACCTGCTATATCCTGAAGCCTGTAACAGTTTAAAAAGAATAGCAGCTTATCAAAATAACTTTTTATTCCTTTCTTGGTTTGTATATCTTGATAAAGATTAGATGTTCTGAAGAAGTCTTGAAGATTTATGAAACATCAAATTTCTATTAGAATCACTGCTGCAAACGCATTGTGTACAAAGATCATTAAAACTTAAATGTACCCTTGTTTATGCAAAAAACCACTTATTCACAAGTGCCTCCGTTGTCTTCCTTAATGACAACCTCAATCAAATTGTTCTTTAAAATAACTCTTACTAAAATGATCAAATTATAAGCATCTCATACTAATTTCATGCAGCACTTGGACCAGCAGCGCACGACAACATATTCATATTTTTTTAATGTATAATTTTCTCCATAAGTTCCAGCCTGGGATACCCTGACAAGGACATTTCTGTATGTTTTCTAAGTAGTGCACCATGAACGGACTAGTCTACAACAGAAAACGTGAAACACTTGGCGAAATTGGTAAAAAGAATTACAGGTATTTTGTAGCTTCTGCTGAATTATTGGTTTTTGACCCTCGAGATGATGATCATATGTGAAATGGTGGAATTATAAGTCTCAAGGCATCCATGAATGAAAATTTACATGCATTTGAGTGATGCTTGACTGATTTCTAAAATGGAGATGAATTTTCTGATATATTCAGCAGAAAACTGTACTTGGCCAGGGCCAGCTTCTAGATTCCTTCACATTTGCCCTCGAATAAACAAACTACAGGGCTTCATATCCAATTCTTTTTGTGCTCCACTCATTTAAGCAAAAGTCAGAATCGTTCCAATCATAATTGTTTAAATGTTCCTGATGTTCAGAGAATACCATTCACCTTCAATTTACATAGACCTGTTAAAGTGGACATCGCTGTTGAGTGGAAAAGATAGCAATATTATAGGGTAAAGAAAATCCACTCTTTCACTCATGAGGATCGTATAGTTGATTATGCCTTTGTTTCTTCCTATATTCAGCCTCTTACTGATTCTCGCCAGGTTTCAGTCTCCATACATTTTCAACTTGTTCATTTTGCCATGTTTCAGTCTCAATTCATTCTCAAAGCAGTAACTTTTTCACCAACAGCCACCAGCCTCTCGTCCCTTGACATGATGACAAATGGATCCAATCTATATCTATCTATATCTATATCTATATCTATACTATATTAAAAGTATGAATAGAGGTCATAGAGATTTAAACTTAGTTGTTTCTTCTTTTTTTAGATTACTTAAAATGCCCTTAGAAAAAAAATTAGTATTATTTTGATGGACTAACCATAGGACATTAAAAGCACACAAAATGTACAAATATAATTATTTCATAGAAATCCATTATTATTTATAAAAGTATGGATAGAGGTCATGGGAATTTAAACTTAGTTGTTTCTTCTTTTTTTGGATTACCTAAAATGCCTTTAGAAAAATAAATTAGCATTATTTTGATGGATTAACCATAGGACATTAAAAGCACACAAAATGTACAAATATAATTATTTCATATAAATCTATTATTTAAACTCTAATTTAATTACAATTATTTATGAGTTACATAAAGAGTAAGATGAACAAAAAATAATAATAATTATACATAAAGAATTAATAAAAAAATTCTTAACTAGGGTTTTAACTACTAAGTAATAATATTTTAACTCCTTTACTTAAGTTACAAATTTTTTTTAATTCAAAAATATAAGAGTTATATTAGTTAAAGAAGAGCACTCTTTTATTTTTTTTTTAAAGGAAAAGAAGAGTACTCTATTAGTTTATTATTTTTGTTATTGTTATTTATATTATCATTAGCAATATTATTAAAAGTTTAAATCATAAATGCTATGTAGGAGTTACATGAGTTAAAGGTGAATAAATAAAAAATGATAATTATATATAAAGAATTAATAGAAAAGTTCTTAACTAGGTTCTTAACTACTAATTATTTAGGAGTTACATAAAAAATAATAAAAAATAAGAGTTATTTGGGAGTTACATTAGTTAAAAAAGAGTACTCTTTTGTTTTTTTTTTTTTTAAGGAAAAGAAGAGTACTCTATTAGTTCATTGTTTTTGTTGTTGTTATATTACTATTAGCATTATTATTAAAAATTTAAATCATAAGTGCTATGTGGGAGTTAAATGAGTTAAAAGATGAACAAATAAAAAATTATAATTATACATAAAGAATTAATAGAAAAGTTCTTAACTACTAAGTAATAATATTTTAACTCATCTACTTAAGTTATAAATTTTTTCTAATTCAAAAATATAATGTAATGAAAGATATAAATAGACCATATAACTTCTATATAATACATTATATAATTAATCTTATTATTAGAATATTATACAAATGAAATAATTAAGAGTAAATAAATATACTTTAACTTGTACCTTTGCAAGAACAAAAAGAAGGAAAAAGAAAAAATAATGTTATTTTACAATAAAAAATACAAAGAATAATTATGATTACTAAACTCAAATGTAAATATATTTAATGAAAAATAAAAAATATAATAGCATGAAAATAAAAATAAAATATTAATATTTTAAAAAATAAAATAAATATAAAAAATAATTATATTGAATAAAAATCTCAATACCAATATAACTTTTGAAAAATTTAACACGTTATTTTTTTTCTAATTCAAAAATATGATGTAATGAAAGATATAAATGGACCATATAACATCCATAGAATAGATTATATAATTAATACTATTATTGAAATATTATATAAATAAAATAATCAAGAATAAATAAATGTACTTTAACTTCTACCTTTACAAAAATAAGAAGAAGGAGAAAGAAAAAATAATTTTGATTTACAATAAAAGACATAAGGAATAATTATGATTACTAAAACTCAAATGCAAATATATTTAATGAAAAATAAAAAATATAATAGCAAGAAAATAAAAATAAAATATTAATATTTTAAAAATCAAATAAGTATAAAAAATAATTATATTAAATAAAAATTTCAATACAAGTTTAACTTTTGAAATATTTAAGACGTGCAAATATTACTCGTGCTTTGTGCTAGTCCTATAGTAAAAGTATGGATTAAGGGTTATGGGGATTCTTGTATATTTTTTTCTTTTTTTAATGCTCTTTAATAAAATTAATTTTTTACTTTCTTTGGAATATATTATTGTCATTTTGATGGTCTTGGACATATCAATAACAATTATTTAGAAGTTACATAGAAATAATTAATTTAGAGGAATTAGTTGTAAGTTAGGTTTAGCATAGATAATTTAAAGAATTAAAGAGAAAAATAAGTTAACAAAAAAAGTATTAAAGAAATAGATCTTATTGTCATACGCAATTATCAAATTCTTTTTTTTCTGCTAAGTGCAATTATCAAATTAGTATATGCACCTCTCAAATCACAATTTGATTATATGTTCACGAACTTACAAAATTAATAGAAAGGGCTTGAAGGTTTTTTTATAAAAAAAAGTATTTGAAAAGTGAAAAAAAAAACTATATCAGAATAGAATAGTGGTGGTGGTACGTAGTAGATTGAAAATAAGAAATATTAATACCTATATTACTTTGAGGATTTTTTTATTTTTATTTTTTGAAGAGAGGGGAACAGGCTCCTTAATTCATTTCACTAGTATTACAAAATGTCAATAAGAAAGAATAATAGTGACCACATTCCAACTTAGATGCATTCAACTAAAACTCATCCCTGATTGCATTTGATGTATCAACTATTACTTCACATAGCGAATTTGAGTACGATACTATCAAAAAAGGTAAAGAAAAAAAAAAGGTTACCTAATTGAACTGTAACCTCAATAGCATCATAATGGTGACCATCGAATTAGTCTCCACTAGCATCATCCAAAGAAGGAACAAGAAAGAAAAGGGTTTTTATTTTGGGTGGATTGTCCTCTTTCCTGTCCGTCAATTTCATTCATTAAGAGGCGCCACCCAACTAAATAAAAAGCTCAACACTTCACCTAATTGTGTTTTCGCTAAATAAAAAAGGGAAAACGGACAGCTACTAGAGCAACATTTCCTGTGTGTAACCATAAACTTTCCCCTCAGTTATTGAATGTCTAACTTGAACTGTAGTAGTTAAGTGGTGAGTGTATCAACGCAATTCCAACAAGTATTAGAGATCCACATAAGTACTAGAGAATAGCTGTGCTGTTCATAAACAACTGTTATACCTATTCTAGTTAAACTCGTTACATCAGCTATAAAATTAATGATGACATATCACTAGTAAGCTCAGGCCTTAAGCAGCCCTTATGGTAATCAAGTAACACGGATTATACATTCTTGAAGAAAATTCCTGTATGGGCAAAGGTTTACGACCATGTTTCTAAATTTCAATCATTGGCTTACTGCAGTGTTTCAACCTAACTGTCAAGACTGATAGTGTCTTCTTCTCTTTTTCCCTTTCTTGGGAAGTTTGTGCCTCTCATTTTGTATGCCGATTCTAGCCGTAAAGAAAGGCTACAAGAATGGCGTGTAAAATTGCAGATTCTGCAAGGACTTGAAGTGGATAAGACCAAGCTGAGCCGTTCATTGCGGCACTTCTTCAAAAAGTAGAAAGCATCAGACCCCTGGGGAACATATACGACTGAAATTCAAAATTTAAACGTGCTTAAACTGTTGCCTTTCTCTCTGGATATCTGTGATTATGCTTTCGTCGATGAAGCCAAATATGCATCTGGAACAGAAAAGAGGGCTTTCTGAGAGCTTGTGCTTGGCATGAAACCTATCACAAATTCCCTTTTAGAAGTCGAAAAACTTACAATGATTGAATGTATATTTTCTACAAGTATCTTTTGATCGATACAAAATATAACGCGGAGTAAGCATCTGATTCTCATACCTCAATTGAGAAGAAAATGAAACCCAAAACCAACATAAATGGCCTGCTAGAGGAAAACAAATCAAACTAACAAACTTAGAGAGGCAACAAAAATTTTACTCAAAAGTATTTCAAATTGAGTTATTAGGAGGATGAGTAACATATTGGTCAATGATGCAAGCCATTTTTGCGCCAACAAGTAACATTGCACATGGATGACAATCCAAGCTTACTTCTCTATCAAACAAAGATATGAAAGTTCCTCCTCGATCTACCGCAGATGCTGGAACTCCAGCCCCTATCTCCAGTAAACATCAGAAATTTATATGGATTAATCACAATTTTGATCTGAAGACCACCTTCACCAGCCAAAAACTTCAATCATCCAAGATTAAATAGCATCATCAAAGAACAGAAATATGCGTTGTCGATGATCTGGGATCGAATATTAATTAATCTTCGAGTCAAGTAGTCGATGCTGGTTGGCTTATAACCTCAACAACAGAAGATTTGCAAAGCATTTGAGGGAAAGTTGATTACTGTTCTTACACTGTTGAAACTATGTTGCAAGAAAAAGCCACAAAGTTCTCAAACAGTGCACTGTAGTATCCACATTACAAAGGGGAAATAATCAAATGAAAATGATGAAAAACATCAAGATTCAAAAAACGGCCTCCTACTTACATAAATATCACTCATCAAGAAAAAGAAGATCAAGTACTGGCATGAACATGATCAGAATGCTTGATCATGGATTGTGAAGAATCTTGAATATGATTTCTTTTCTGCAAACTCCATCTCTCAAACTCCTTTGCCAATAGCCCTTTGCCTTCTCCTTCATTAGGGTTTTGTTTCTTGACACTTATCTTTGCCTTCTTGAATGTATGTGGAAAATTGAGGCACATTTTTCTCCACTGGAGACTGAATTTGCCTTGATTAGTTACTGGTTTGCATCTCCATTATATTGTTGATCCCATTTTAGATAATTTTTTATTTTAATATCGGAGGTAACATCAAGAAATTTTTTTGGATGTTGTAAACTTTTCGTAATTGTTAAGTTGTTACTTCAGATCACTAAAATACAGGTTAGGGATCAAAATCAGGGACCCCAGATTGAGAAAGGAGAATAATACTTGTTCCTTTTTAAATTCTTCTTTTAATAGTTTTTGAGATATTGGAGGGATATGTCCAAAGCCTAATTCGTACTTGAATATGTCCATAAATTATACTTTCTTACAAAGCAGCCCAATACAATGGGCCCAAACATCAGAGACAATGGGCTGGCTGATTGTATTGGATGTCTTATATCACATTGCAACATTGGGTTTTTTTTTTTTTCATTGAATTGTATTTAGAATTATAAAAATAAATTATTTCTATAATAATAAGTTAAATTAAAGTAAAAAAATAAAAAAAGTAAATTTTTTTTATTAAATTATCAATCCAAGGTGGCACTTATTTATTTCTTTTTCTTAGGAACCTTATTTATTTCTTTGTAGTCTTAAATTTTAGAAATTAGTTCTGTAAGACGGTAATTTGTTTAGTAAAATGTTCTTTATAATTTATTAAAAATACAAAAAAAAAGACTTTGAAAATTTATCAAAATATGATGGAAAAAAACTTTTCCTTTTAGATGCAAAAGTCTGGAATGAGTTCGCTAGTTTAAAATGATTTTCGAAATTCAGTATGAGGAAAAAAGCAATCAAATTACTATTTATTTTGAATACAAAATAAAACCATATCTATTTAAGAAATTACTATAGCACCACATCATAATTTTGGTTTCAGTTTTTCAAACACGAGAATCCGTCTTGCTTTATTTCTCAGAAGATACTCCTTTGTTTCAAAATATATGGGGGTTTTGGCCCTTATTTCCTTCTTAAAATGTTTGGCTTTTTTTAATCAATTTTAAGTATTATTTTTCTAAAATTACTTTTATCAACAAATATAATTGCATCATTATCTCTCATATTAGTGGGAAAAAATTTAAATTAGTTAATGATATAATAAAAAAATATTTTTCTTCCTTAATCTTTACAAGAAGGGATCACAATGCTTTATATTTTGAAACAGATAAAGTAAAAGAAATCTACAAATTTTTCAGTTGAACAAGGTTTATTGCTTACACTATGTTTTGACAACAAGTTGGAAGGAAGGGAAAAGAGAGGGTACAGAACATTTGGATTAACTTTTGTAGGCAGGAGGGAAAGGAAAGGAAGAATAGAGGGATTGTTTTAATTAAGTTAAAATGATGAATTATTGTTAATTTGTTACTTTTAGAGAGAAAAAAACTTAAAAAGGACTATTTTGGTTTCTGACTAACTAAAGTGGATTCAATGGAGGGAAAGGTTATTTAAATATTTTTAATGACTAATGGAACTAAAGATGTTTGGATACTGGCTAAAACTGGGGATAAGCGAGTAATTTTTTCTGCTTTTTTTATGAGATCATATATGGGTTAATATTAATTCTAGACAAGGAGCCAAAGTTTTTTAATTATCGATTAAGGGTGAATTTGGGGCAAATGCGCAATTTTCTAAAATTTATAATTTGCTTCCCATCTTAAATTTCACCTTCCTTTGTCAAAAACTTTTTTGTAATCTCCCAACTCATTTCACCCTCCCGCAGTCTCAAAGGCAAAGATAGTAATCTTTCCTCCATAATATCGTAAAATTTGAGTAGAGCTCCCTGTGGATACTGATTATGAATAAGAAAATTCACACACAATTCATAAGGCAAAAAACAAATGAATAACTGATGCTTCTTCTCCAAATTTAAATGCATATATATTTATATATGAATCTTCCTCTCCATTCTCATGCTAGACCTCCTTTTCAGTCCATCGAGTTGCCTCTGCCAAACCTCTCCAGAGAAACCAGTATCAACTCTTTTCTCTTCCATGCACCGGCTGCAATGTCTCCTCCCCCATGTATCCCCCAAACCAAGCTCATAATCGTACATTTCACGCGAAACAGGATCAGACAGCGTATCATAGGCCATTTTTATTTCGATGAATCTCCTCGTGGACTCTTCTCTTTCAGCAGGAGGACAAGCATCAGGATGGAACTTAAGAGCTTTGCATCTGTAGGCTTTCTTGATTTCATCAAGACCTACATTCTTGGAATCAAGAGATAGCACTTGATAGAAGTTGGTCTTTCCATTCTGCAAAGCCATAGTAGTTTCAGCCCTACACGAGATGGATTTGAGCTCAAAACTATGGATAACTGGGACTCTCTTCCCCATCCCAGAAGATATTCTATCTGTAAAGATATTGCCATATTCTGATCGAGACCGATAAGAAGACCAAGCAGAAAACTCAGAAGACAAAGGGAGCTGTTCAGTATCTTTTTGGTTAGACGGTTCCCTTATATTATATACACACAGGGCCCTTCAAGCAGCTAGCAAAAGCCAAGTATATATGCTAAAGGCTCAGGAAGCTATTCAAACATACGACAGATACGTATCATGGCGGGTTGAATATGGTTTGACATAATGCATGATTCAAAATTCATCAAACCGAGATAATAAATCAAAAATATAAGATAAATGTTTCAGAGAATTATTAAACTCATAATACTTATAAATCAATAAAAAATATTTCTAACCAATGAAATATATATCTTCTAACTTGGTTTTATAAAAATTGTAAGAAGACGCGGTTGGCCATTGAGGTCTTTTGAAGTTTGAACATAATTTTGGCACAATGATTGTCTTTCTTTCTTCTATCTTTGATTTTCACCATTTTAAGGAGAAGATTTTTTGTCTTCTTGCTAAAAAGTCTTCGAAGCGCGAGATTAATATGATAATCCTGCATATGTTGGAATCAAAGACTGCCGATTAAGGCAATGCCGACAGTGGGGAAATTGACAACTTCTGCATGACTTTCTGGCGCCGACGCCTATCGTGAAAGGAGGCATGGTTTTGTCCGTGCGGATGTTTTTGTCTGGTCGCCAATTATTCAGTTAATTTTTCTTTGTCAAATAATAAGTTTCCGTCCTTTTTCCTTCTCAAGAAAAGAAAAAGTTTACAGTTTGATATTTATTGAACAGTTGATGATATAAATAATCGCCGATAAAGTTTATTAAGTTTTGTAAAAAATAAATTATTTCGTATGTTTTCATAAAAAGAAATTATTTCATATGCAGTAAAAATGTTGGACTACTACATTGATTTTCTATCGTTTCCACTATTCAATTACTCGAAACAAAAGGAAATTGTGTTCAAATTCATTCTTATAACATGACCTTTTTTTTAATACAAAATATGTCGTACGACGGTTGGAAATTACACATATCAAATATAATATATATAACACAAAATTACAAACTTTATCTAAAGAAAAAATAAACCTAATAAAAATCATGCACTAAGCAAAAATTAAATTCCCAAACCGCTGGTTGTAAGGACATGAGGAAATATGTTCACATTTTTTCTCCGTTTTTACTCGCCTTTGGTCAAATTCAGCATTCAATAGTACCTTTATTTTCTTTTTCTTTTTTTCCTTTTCCTATTAGGAGGAGGGGGTGATGGCTGGTTAGGTTGTTAAAGTTGCCGTCTAATGATTAGATTCTCTTAATTCTCTTCCATTAGTTGAAACTGTTTATTTTCTGCTTTTTGCTTGGAAGGTGGATCAAATTTTAATTGGAAGAACTAATATTATTCTTAATTTTAAATTTTAATCCAATAATTAGGTCAGTTGGAAGCTTCTTGACACAAAAGGAAAAATACTACACCTTTAAGCATGACCTTTGATGCGAAAGTTACTTAGAAATATAATAATTTTTCCTCTACATTTTGCCTCTTCTAAAACATAAATTGATAAGGTCGGCATAACTAATTGCAAGCAAGCTTAGTAAAAAGTGTACAACACGGGCTTTTGCATTAGTATATATATATAGATATATATGAACACAAAAAAGATTAAATGCCTCTTATTATAGATTCAAATAAGAAGAACTAATGTGTGTGTGTGTGTGTTTTTTTTTTTTTAAGGAATATGGATTACATGTGGTTACTACATTGAAGAAGCATATAGAATATTTATCCTTTTCTTCTAGTTGCCTTTCAAAAAAAAATTATTTATCTTTTTTCTTTTTTACTACTGAATTTATCTTTTTCCTTTTTCGCTGAATAAATTATTCTCTTTTGTTCACCCAACGGATAAGTACTCGCCAATGAAGAAAAGCGAATAAAGCCATGTTCTCGATTATTAAAATTTTTTTAAGTAGATAAAAAAAATATTTTTAAAAAATATTGTACTTAAAATTAAAAATAAACTTTTACTTGTAATAATTTTAATAAATAAAAATTATTTTTAAAAGTATCTTTACGATAACTTTTAAAAAATAAAATTTTAATTTATTTAAGTTAAAATTAAAAGTAAATAAATAATGAAGAATAGTTTTAAAATAATTTTAAATAAATTTTAAAAATTATAAATAACTTATTTTAAGTAATTAAAAAATAACGCTAAGCAATTCCAAGTTGGTCACTATTTTCTGTTTTGTATGAAAAATTCTTTCGCCCTTGCCCGCCCATTAGTACGGACTATAGGAGTTAAACTTTGACCAAGTTTATTGGATATAAACCCACTATATTTATTAAGTTAATCGTTGCTTAATTTCTTTAGTTGATGGACAAGAGTAATAATTTAGTAGTAAAAGTGCTTCTACTAAGTAAAATACCTTAAATTAAATCGAAATTCCCCCTATCCCCAAAGTTAACAGAAGAAAAGCCCAAAGTTAACGAGGTTGTTCCCAATTACCACCTAACCCCAAAAGAAATAGTAGTAGCATTTTGGAAAATGCTTATTGAAGCAAATTGCTCCACAAAATTAACAAGAGCAAAACGGAGCAAATATATCCAAACTTGGCCCACTCAACTAAAATCTAGCGGTTGGTGTTTATTGTTTGAAGATTGTCTATTAATCTTGTGTTATAGTATTGAGTTCTACTTCCATCCAAATAAAATGGAGCTTTAAGTTCCAATTTCACCCTTATTCTTCCCAAAATAATTTTAATTTTAAAAAATCCACAATATTTTTTAGAAAATCATAAACTATTACAAAGGGAAAAGAAATAGGTATGTCTAGCGATGATTATTAAACTCAAAATATGTCGGTCTAATTAAAGAATTATTTATCAATTAAACAACTGTCACAATTTTTTTTGGAAAACAAAAATCCGTCCATCCTTGAACGCTGCATAAGTTATCTGATCAAAGCAAAATAGAGAGATACTATATCATATATGGCATGGGGAACTGGGCTGACCTTTTGTCTTCGGCTCAAATCTTGGAAAACGGCCCAGATTTTGTGTAGGCCCAAGATACTATTCACGAGTTTTGCATAGGAATTCGTTATTTCTATATATAATATTTTATTTGAATTATATGTAATACAAAAATTTTTATTTTTTTAAAATTCTCTCTCTCCCCTTCTATAACTCTCTCAATCTTTCCTTCAAAAAAATAAATCATATTTTTTATAAAAAACAAGCGAATTTAGTCGCAATAAGATAATAAGTAAGGATTTTATGAAGAATTTTTTCGATTTTGAAGTAAAAAGTCATTAAATTCTAATTAAATTAGCGTTTGTAATAATTTTTAAAAATTTTGCATGAATTGCGCCACAAAATGGTGAAAATCATCCACAAATTTTACCAAGATTGGATGAAATTTATGATAAAATTTTACCAACTACAGTCCAAAATTTCGCCCTGATGAAATTTTTGGTCAATTTTAGCTTTGTCAAGTTTGGCTCATTTTTTTCTTTTTTTTTTATCTGAATAGTTTGATTCATTTTTCAAAAGTATATATATAGGCTCTTTTCTTTTGATAAGTAGATATATATGTTCACTTATGTAAACTTGTCGTTCAAGTACGAGAATCAGAGAGTAATCCCGTCGTTAAAATCCTGGAGAATTGTACCATTGATCCATTCCCTGAAAGAAGAAAGCCGAAAAAGCAAAAACAACTGGCTCATACCATTGATTTTTAACCTCAGAAGAGAAGAGAATACACTGCATCTCAATCGAGATAGAATTCCACTTTTCGGCGTGACTTACAGAAATTTTGGGGCAGTATCTTTTTGGAGGAATCAGCTTTATTTGTCTTATACTAATTTTTTATCTTTTTAATCAAAAATTTTTATTTTATTCTTTTATGTACATTATATAAGTTTTTTTTTCCGACAGCTATATTTGTTACGTAATAAATGACATGATGAAATCTGCTACGAAGAATTATACTACAAGGCACATATATGCTATAATTTTATTCATTTATATTTAGAAGGAAGAGAAACAATGCAAATGACTTGAAAATTAATAAATGCTACTTTATTATTGAAATTCTATTTATATCTGAGGAAATTGATTTCATCAATTTTTTGCTCGTATAATTTATGTGCATTAAAAAATAAAGAAAATCATGCACAATGACTCTTCTTGTTAGAATTTACTATAATATTTAAAATTTGATAAATACAACTACTTGAAAAAAAATTCATATACATAAAAAAATAAAATAAAAATTTTTAATTAAAAAAAAAATAAAAATAATTTAAGAGAAAATATAGCTAATTTCTCTTCTTCTTTTTTCTCAGACAACCTTTTTGGCTTTATATTTGTATCGTTCATTAAGGTGGGAAACAGACATAATATTTGAAATATAAGTCACATTTAGAAGGAAAAATGTACCGATATGCATCTGCGGTCAAAAGTTTTTCAGCAAAGGTTGCTTGCTGAATCGGAGTGGCCTTTTTAGTTCTAATTTTGTGTGCGTAAATGACATCTCCAGAGAAAGCGAAAAGCGTGGAAACTTTTATGTTAATCAATCTCTATCAGTTCTAGAATAAGATATAATTAGGTTTTAAACCACTAGAGTTGAACCATGGTTTTCACATGTGAACTAGGGAAATATAATTGAGGGCTAATTAAGTCATAGGCAACTCGTAACTTCGAGAGAAAGCTAGTGATAATTTACTGTTGTATGCTTATTTTTGTAGTTTTAGAATAATTTAATACACATATTTTTTACTTTGAATCTCGCTCATTCTTTTTTATAAGTAATTTATTTTTATAAAATTTAAAATAAAAAATTCAAATCCAGACTCCATTTAATCTCACTTTTAATTACATAAAAATTATCTTGTGCGTCTACAATTTCACATAAGAAAAGATTTCAACTGAACTCGCAGGTGTTGAATAGAGAAGCGTAGGAGACTTGTTCAATTAATGAAGAGATTTATAGGTGTGGACAGCGTTGTTTGGTTTTCTCTCTCTCTCTCTTTTTTTTTTTTTACCTTTTCTTTTTATATTGCATGAACGGAATAAACAAATTAAATATATCAGAATTTTTCAGAGTTATTGTGACAATTTTCACGTTGCGTTTGGCAAATAAGGCCTCAAATTCTCAATTATGAGCTATACATGTACCTAACAAACATGAAAGAAGCAAGACATTTGAACATTGGCACTGGAAAAGGTTGAACACATGTAGATGTTTTGAGTCTTCCATGTGCTTACTGTAATTCGTTTGCAGTATAAAGGGTCCACGTAATAGTACAGAGGTCCCCATTATAGTCCTTGTGAATTGGAGTTGAGGCCCCAAATTCTCAATGAGATATGATGTCTGCCCTACAAAAGAAGGCAACAAGGGGCAACTTCTCCAAACAATTTGGACTGTGTCCATAACGGCCGGGAAGGAAAAAAGTGAACACACACATATATATTTTTATTTATTTATTTATTACCCCAAAAAAAAGAATTTTTCTTACTCATTCATCAAAATAAAATTAATAATATAAATAAAAGGTGTAAGATTTTGCACCTTCATTTTATAAGTCGGTTCAGATTCTTTAAGTAAATAAATAAAATATATAACACAGTAAATATTTTAAATATTTACATTCACACAATATAACATAACGTATAATGTGATAAATCATCACAATCTACTCAAGTCTTCTAACCCGAGTCCATATAAGTGAAACTTTCACGTGAATCTGATCTTCTCTCTCGCAACGCCTTTTTTTCTTTAGGGTCCACTAAGGTGAAAGTGATATTACTTCCCCCAAAAAAAAAAAAAGGCAGATGGAAATAGCTTAGGCATATAATTGTCCTCGAACCGGAGATGGTTTCCTTGCCACTAGAGAAGGCCTCGCTAGTTTGAGGGGTCCTGGGTTGGGGCATGGTGGAGGCCGCTGGTTGCATGTACCTGGGCATCCAGCGACCACTCACGGCCATTTGTGCACACTTGACCACAAATAATTTTCGTGGTGGTTGATAAATGAGAAATTCACATTGTCCGGTGGATGTCAATGATAAGACATTTTATGCTACAAATGCAGAAATGTTTTAACTCCGTCAGCCTACAGAAAATGATGGTCATCCCTACCACCCATTTCATTACGTGATTTCTATATACAGTTTGTTTTAGACTATATATATTACGAAAAAATTTTATTTTTTAAACTCCTCTCTCTCCTTTCTCCAACAACTCTCTCTAGCATTTCTTAAAAAAAGCTACACTTTTCATACAAAAACAGAAGAATTTTATCGTAATATAGCAATGAGCAAAGATTCTACGAAAAATTCTCTCGAGTTTGAGGTAAAAAGTTACTACTTTCTAATTAAATTTGTATTTATATAGTTTTTTGATAATTTGACACAGATTTTGCCACTGAGCGACGGAACTTTCCAAAGAGTTCCGCCACAAAGTGGCGAAACTCATGGCATTATATCGCTATATTCTGACAAAATTTGGCCCATAGTTTCGCCAGAAACTGACAAAAGTGTCGGCCAAATTTTAAATTTTTTTAATTTTTTTGTGATAATCACTTATTTAGTTGTATTGTTGTATATTTTTATACTTGATAATTATATTGTATGTTAGATTACACATCGCAGTAGGGAGAACTCGTGGCTCATTCGTGAATGCTCTGCTGACCCGTGAGCGCGCCGATGAACTGACACCATATGGAACAGGATCAGGTGACCTATCCCTGCGGGCGGAAACTCTAGATCGAGATACCGAACGAGCTAGGCTGCCTACCTATGCTGCAACACACCGTAAAAAACCTCTATGCGGTCATGCGGAAGATGTCGTCAGAGTCGTGGGCGAGATGTCCTACTCAACACTTATTTAAAAAAAATTACTATCAGTAACAATTAAATTAAACTATCATTAACTAAGGTAAATAAGTAAACATAATTAAACTAACATTAATTAATATTAAACTAAGATAAATTAAATTAATACAACTACGATAAATTAAATTAAATCTACAACGTAGACCGTAATTAAATTAAATTAAATTAGCAAGTTAAATTAAATTCTAGCGGAAGTCAAAGAAAGAATTCAGCCAGTTTCTGGCGGAATTCGGCAAGAAATTTTGCCTGTCGCCAGAATTCAGCCAGTTTCTAGCTGAATTCAACCAGAAATTCTGCCTGTTTCTGGCAGAATTCCTTGCCAGAATTTCGCCTATTTCTGGTGAAATTCTGGCCAGCAATTTTGCCAGATATTGGCGGTATTTCTGCCAGGAATTCCGTCAAAATTTTGGCGAAATTAGCGGAATAATTCAACCAGAATTTTGGCAGAATTATCCGGCAAATTGTACCCAAAATGGGTACAACTCAGAGTTGTACCCATTTTGGGTACAATTGATCAACAAATTCCACCAGAAGTTGGTGGAATTTGCTGGTGAATTGCGGCAACTGCTAGCGAAATTCGTCAGTAAATTCCGCCACTCAGTTGGCGAAACTCATGCTGCAAATGTGCGACTTCAAAATCGGTCATTTTTAGGGCGATTTTGAAGTTCTTTTAATGTGAAACGATGTAAAATGATGAGTAGTTCGATAAACTAACCTTTTAACGTGAAAATTCGCTGTCGTTATTCGTAGATCTGAATTTTTTTGCTCAAATACTTCCGAGGATTTTAAATACTTTTCAAAATTCAAATAAAATAATGAAAATTTTTCACATTACATATAGTCCAAAAAAAATTACATATTACTAGTAATAGCCCCACATTATTGAGGACAAAGAGAGAACATTCACCATATGCTCAAAAGAAAGTTGTTGAGTTGCAGTAGTTGATTTGTCTATGAATAGGCCAAAAAAAATAACACTTCACTCGTTTTTTTATAATATTTGATCGGTTATAAAATTTTATATATAATTAAAATAATATTATAAAAATAATGTAATATAATTAAAAATAAAAATTATATGTCTTAATAGATAGACTATATCAAATTTAGATATATAAAAATAATATAATAGAATAAGTAATTTTTTAATAACATATAATATATTAAATTTTTTTATAAAAAAATATTAAATATTTTAAAACATTCTATAACATAGTAAATAGGTTAGTATAAAGGAGACGGGAGAAGTACATATTTTCTTTAAAATTAAATATTTCACTTTAACTAGACATATAAATTAAAGAAAATAGTTTAATTATAAATATTTACTCTCATATTCTTTTTTATTAAAGAGATATGCAGTAAAATTGATATAATAGTGGAGTTTAATTCTTTACATGAAGAAATTTAGTTATGCAAATTTAGAGAGAAAATATAATTATTTTACCAAAGTGAATATTCATTTTTAAACAAATTAGAATCAAATTGTTGACATTCAGTCCTGACAAAGAGTATCTACACTTTAAATATACCAAATTTATTTTTAATATATTTAATACTGTAAGGATTAATCATTTGTATAAATAGTAACAAAGTGATGATTGAATTAATTAAAAAGCATGATAACTATTGAATATGAGTCATTTTCCTATCTCTCATATATATATATATATATATATATATATGAACCCATTATCCATCTCTCTAATATATTTAAAAAAACGCATCTATAAATAAAATAGTACAGCCATGACAGCATTTCAAGAAATAGAGTTCAGAATCATTTCACTTCTTTCTAAAAATTTCTTCTTTTTCTATAAATTTTTTATATTTTTTTAAAAAGAAAGAGATAATAGAGAAAATGGACAAGAGAAAGGACTGATGGCTTTGACAGAACATCCGGACTCGTCTCGAGGAAAGTTTGGAAAAGGTGTGGTGTTTGCATCAATAATCTTGACGGGGTAAGTTTTCCTTCGAAAGTTAACATATCCCTTTTGCTGGATTTGGAGTTGATGAAAGCTTTTCAATCCCTCTTTTGCTTTTTCTTGGTGGTAGAAATTGTTCTTTCTTTTGCATTATATGAGTTTGAGAATGGTCAAATAATACAACGCATGGACATTTTCAGTTGTCCTTTTCAATTCAATGCCCTTCTCTAAGAACGCGGGAACATGCATGCCATTTGGCTCCATTCCTCTTTTTTTTTTTTTTTTGGCTCCATTTTTTACTAACACGTGGAGTACTTTTTATGGGACTCAAATCGGATGAAACTGACCATTGTCCAAGTCTGAGTTTTCAACCAAAGAGGTCTATGAGGTTAACAAGTTTGTTGGCAGCCTCTACATATGGACCGAGTAGATTGAGCATCCGCTACCTACCAATAGCTCAGAAAAGCAAATACAATCTTCAATTTGGAAGAAAATGTTATTGTATTTCCAATTTTAGTCTTGTCATTTGCCTTAAGTACATGTCTCGTGGCTTTTTTGGTCATGCGGACACAAATCTTAATAGTAGGATAAAAATTTATCGAAGAATAAAACAATTAAGATAGAATAATAAGCATCAAAATCATCAAACATAAAAAAAATTGAAGACTAAACACACCAATTATCCAACAAATTCAATATCCACAAATCAATTCACATGATTGTGGAAAAGAATTATTATGTGTTTGGTGAGTATTAAACTTACTAATTTCTATGAAGTTTTTCACCATTTTTAAACTCAAGTTGTCCCACTTATTATCTAAAAACAATTGCATCTATATATTCAATCGAACTCAAAAGGAAGGCCTTGTGAACCATCGGTGTTATTAAGCTTATTGTTGTTCAATTTTCAGTTCGTGGATCAGATTAGAGTTTTGATCAATATTGCCATTTATGAGTGGATTGACGTTTAAATTTAGAAGGGAAAAGTATGAAACAACAACAATACTCTTAAAGACAATATAACGCGAAACGTGCATTCATGATATACTCTTTTAAGTATGGGACACTTATTTTTTTTATAAATAATTTAATTTTTAAAAAATTCAAGATATAAAATTTTAAAACTAAATTTTATTTAATTATATCTAAATTGTTAAATAATTTTTTTCAAATTATTTAAATTAAAATAAAAAATAAATAAACAGTTAATAATATTTTTAAATTAATTTTTAATTTTAAAAATTATAAATAATTTATTTAAAATAATTAAAAATAGACTTAAAAAAAGTTAAAAAGCTATTGTTTCGTCAACAAATGCATTCATTCAGGATACGATGTCAATTCTAAGAGTCTTTTTTTTTTTTTTTTAGTGAAAAGAGATCTTATTTAAACAAAAGTCCATATAAGTATCAAATATAAAATTTACTTCCTGAATTAAGTGATATTCTAAAATTTGACGCGTCGGACTCGCGATCTTGTGAAGATTCCGTTTAGTCAACTTCTTTCCGAGCCAGGCAACAATTCTTTTTCATAGTAGTCGACTGTTAGTATACAACCAGGATAGGACGAACCAAAACGTCGTTTCAAGAAATAATTTTAGACCGGGAAAAATGCCTAAATTGCTAAATCATTAAACATTTTGGCCTTCTCTGGTCAGTTTTCCAATGCCTTTGTTAGGACCAGAGATTTAAATTCTGTCTACGTCGATTGCAATTTGTGTCATATTCGTATTATACTACGTCGTGACAGAACCACAAAATCATGGAATCCACCTCCCAAGTATGCTACACAAAATTTGCTTTTTCTACTCCGTTCTCAAAAGTGGTGCAAAAGGGTTTGACGTTACGCGCGCGTCATCTTTCGATGGGATAGGACTTAGGAGAGAGCAACTACTAAATAAAAATTTTAAAGTATTTAAATTTTACTTTTTTAAATAATTTATTTTTATAAAATTTAATATAAAAAATTTTAAATTTAAATTTTATTTTATATAACCGTTTTAATTTTTAGCTCATCTTGACAGATTTTAACCTCGGAACAAAGCTATCTAGGTTTGCAATTACTGTTTACTTTGTTTGAAAGAATTAAGCATAGCATAATTAAGGTAAAGTTCCAAATTTATGACAAACTTATTCTTTTAAATAATTGACCTTTTTTAAACTGAAGATAAAAAATTTTTACTAAGACACTCATTTAGAGTAAGTTAAAAATTTACAAATTGGTAATACATAAGATCTAGCCAGTTGGATTTGAAGAACAATGTTCCTTATCAAGTAGTACTAGATTTTGAACTGAATTCATGTTATATATTAAAAATATTTTTAAAAATTAAATATTGTATTCATTTTTTAATAATATTAGATAATGGAATATAGTTGACAATTATGAGTGCAGAATAGGGACACTATTAATAGAAATATTCCTTAATATAGCATTGGTAAGTGGATTTTGGATATCTATATAATGTCAAGAATTCGACATCTGCTTGTGGCACTATGTTAAAAAAAGCTTTGAGTCAACCTCTCTCTAGAAAGTCTAGCGATGCAATTTGGATCAAATCTAAATTGGTATTATTAAGGATATTAAGATGTATTTAGATTGAGTTTCATAACGTAAGAGTTTCTTCTCATTACTCTTAACGAATAAAAAGATTCAAAAATTAAAAAAAAATTAGAATCTTAATTAACATTAAATAAGTAATTAACTAATAATTAATAAGATATACATATACATATATTTATAGGGATTCTTTAAGATTCCCAAATGTGTTGGAAGAAGAAGAAGAAGAGCAAAACAAAATGAAGTATGTTCAAAAGTAAACCAACCCCCTGCTATAAAAAGCATCATCGAATTTCAAAGTAGTACGATTTAATTCAAAAATCTAAAAGATTCTAATAATTCTATAAAAAAAAAGATTAGGAATCTATCCAATTTAAAAGTAAAAAATAAACTACCGCGGCCACAAACAAATGACTTTGTACTAGGGTGGTTCAGGGGACTGTTTGGAGAGACCATTCTTCACGAGTCACCGTCGGGTGTCGCTTCCAGTAGGTTCCGAAGGAAAACTTTGGGACCCACGCTCCAATAAAAAACTGTGCAAATCAGCTTCGCACCACCCGTACTCACCTGTATCTCTTATCTCGGGCGTGTCCACTCATACGAGTGGTTTAGTGGCCTTTGCGGTTTGGCCCCCCCTTTTTTGGCACTGTGAACCTCAAGGACCCCAACTTCTCCACTTCTTCTCACCGCTCACGTCTCCTTTTGTTCTTTTCCCCCCTCACCTCTTAAAATTTAAGAATTTTAATAAAAAATAAAGAATAGCAATAAGCTTTCTTTAGCTAATAATTGCTATCAATGATTTACTATGTCCTTTTGTCTGATATGAAATTAAGAGGATATTACTAAAATATTTATATATAAAAAAAATATTTCAAATTTTCAATTAATTAATTGAGTTAGAGCTAAGCATTAGTAGATTGTTATTGAACATCAATATTAGTACAATACATGTTACTATATAATAAATAAATAAATTCGTCTGAGTACCACATGCAAGTTTTAGACTCATTTACCAAGCTAGTTCAAGAACCAATAACAAAAATTAAATTGTAATCCTTTGAACCACAAAAAATATTAAATTTCACAAAATGAACTATTAAAATTATTTCGTAACTTATACAAATTTTCTTTTCATGAATAATTTACTTTTACAGAGTATAAATTAAAAATTTTAAATTTAAACTCTATCCAGTTAAATACAAAAAATTTGCATACCTATTGCTTCTCTATTCAAAAACATATTTGTTCAAATTTAGATTATTAATACATTAAAATACTTCAACATATACGACATGAAAAAAATATTATAATTAAAAATAAGCTTATATATATTATGATAATTATCCTTGACGTACTTGGAAGGATTGATGTCGAAACCAAGTAAAGATAAGAATAAGAGAAAACATAGGTTTGTTTCTTTATTGCAAAAACTACTTTTTTCTATTGTTTTTCTTTCTTTGTTTTAACATTACATTTTTTCGGAAAAAATTCTGTCATTTTTTTCTTTTCTACTCAATTTTTTTAAAAAAAATATTTTACTTGATATTGAGAACGCTTTCGTGCAATAGAAATCACTTTTATACTAAAAAGAGGTGTACTATATATTTCAAATACATAACTTATAGAATTTATTTTTCTTTTCACTGGGTGCCCCCACTAACAAATCTGTCTTGACTGCTGTTTCGTAGCAAAGGTGGTATCAATCGTGGTAATTGCGTTAAGTGAGCCTAGTTTTATTAAGTTTGAATTTTGATTATTTTTGAGTTGAGAAATATAAATCTAAGCTCAATTTTATCATGCTCAGGTCGAACTAGTTCTAATATGATTTTTAAAAAATATTTTATATAATAATAATAATTTTAATAATATAATATAATATTATATATATATATATATTTATATAATTTATGGACCAAACTAAAATTAAACTAAATTTATCTTAGTCCCGAGTTCAGTCCGAAATATTATTAGGACTAAAACTATAAATTCGAGTCCGCAATTAAACAGATCGAACGAATTGAGTTCGGATTAACTTGACTTAATTAACAGTACTAAGTATCAAGAATCTATGCAAGAAACTTTTAAATACGCACAACATTAATTTAATTGACAGACTAATGCTGCAATTTCGTTTTTCTAGAAAGCAGTTAGATTCTTTCAAAAGAAAAAAAAAACATAACAAAACAAAAGGTGTTAGATTAATGCGGGTGCTAAGGTCTTAAAAGATTGCTCAGCTATAATTCCTTGTACCATGTCGAGATGATGAAGATTATAAAATATTATTATTATATATAATTTAAAAAATTAAATATTTTTAATTTTTGAATAATTTTATTAAAAAATTAATAAATATAAAATTAAATAATATTATATAAAATGATTTAATCAAATTTTTAACTCTTATATTTAAAATTAAAATTTCAAAATTTTAAAATTTTAAATTATTTATCTTAAAATTAAAAAGAGTTCAATGTAATTATTTATCTAATTATATTATATAATTCTAGTTAATATAATATTTATTAATTTTAATAAAATTATTTAAAAATATATAATAAAAAATAAAAAATAATTTATTTATATACTCAACTTCAAAATTATATATTACAAAATTGATTCTCTATGACTTTGCATGGCCAAGCTTCACTTTATACGAGGAGCCAATTATATTAGCAGATGTGGGGTCTGTTCCATTTAAGATCCGCCACGTGTAGCTCCAGAGAACTCCGCTCGCTTATTTATACAATGGCACCGAACGCTATCGAAGCACCATTGTAGGAGTTCAGTTGGAAGTGCGGGTGAGAGAGTGTAGTAGCAATTGATAAGAAGGGTTGTTCCTCTTCACTTTGAGAGGCTTTTTTCACCCGGTTTTCAATCTCTCTCCGCTTCTTTCTACCTTTGACGTTTGTTATTTCTTGGGTTTTTGTTTCTGATTTTTAAGGATGTTCATCGAGAGCTTCAAGGTTGATAGTGCCAATGTCCAGTACACAGAGAATGAAATTAATTCCGTGTACAACTATGAAACCACTGAACTTGTTCACGAGAACAGGGATGGCACTTACCAATGGATTGTCAAGCCCAAGACTGTTAAATACGAGTTCAAAACTGATACCCGGGTTCCCAAACTAGGGTATTGTTCTTGATTTTGTCCCTTTAATTACCTTTGATTTTCTCCTGACCGATTGAAAAATATCGAAATTTGGAAAGGAACCATTTTTGGGATTTTTGCGTAATTCTTTGATTGTTTGCTTGTTGGTTCTTATGGTAGAGTCATGCTTGTTGGCTGGGGAGGGAACAATGGTTCAACTCTAACCGGTGGTGTCATTGCAAACCGGGAGTAAGTTCTAATTGTCCACTTTGATTTTGGTACTTACGGTGAAAATCATTGATTTTTTCTAAGGATTTGAGAAATGGGTTCTGTATTTTTGCAGAGGAATTTCATGGGCAACCAAAGACAACGTCCAAAGAGCTAACTACTTTGGTTCCCTTACTCAGGCATCAACTATTCGAGTTGGGTCCTTCAATGGGGAGGAAATCTATGCCCCATTCAAGAGCTTGCTCCCCATGGTATGCTACTTAGTGGCCCACATCATTGTGTGTGTGTGTGTGTTGGTATAAATTGAGGATTTTTCTTGTGTAATTTTATGGTTTATATTGTTGTACCATGTGCGCTAATGAATTATTAAACTATTTGACTGTGAGCAGGTCGACCCTGATGATATTATTTTTGGAGGGTGGGACATCAGCAACATGAACTTGGCAGATGCCATGGCTAGGGCCAAGGTCTTAGATATTGATCTTCAGAAGCAATTGAGGCCCTACATGGAATCCATGGTCCCTCTCCCTGGTATCTACGACCCTGATTTCATTGCTGCAAACCAAGGGACCCGTGCCAACAACGTCATCAAAGGAACCAAGAAAGAACAAATGCAACAAATCATTAAGGACATTCAGTATGTTCCTACTCATTCATTTTAATTATGATTTGCATGTTAATTTAGTCATTTTCTAGCAAATAATGTTCAGATGAAATATTTTCCAGAACATGAATTTGCTTGTTAGTATAGTTATTTGTTCAACTTCCTTTGGTTTTAAGAAGACTATATTTTTTGGTGAATAGGGACTTTAAGGAGAAGAACAAGGTGGATAAAGTAGTGGTTCTGTGGACTGCAAACACTGAGAGATATAGTAATGTGGTTGTTGGGCTAAATGATACCACGGAAAACCTTCTTGCTGCTCTGGATAAAAATGAGGCCGAGATTTCTCCATCTACTTTGTATGCCATAGCTTGTGTCCTTGAAAACGTGCCTTTCATTAACGGAAGCCCACAGAACACTTTTGTCCCAGGTTTATACTCTTCTCTTTGTTTCTGGAAAGGATAACTCATAGTCTGATTTGATAGCGAACCTTAATTTGGTCTTGTCGAAATTTCAGGCTTGATTGATTTGGCTATTAAGAGAAACAGTTTGATCGGTGGGGATGACTTCAAGAGTGGACAGACCAAGATGAAATCAGTGCTTGTTGATTTCCTTGTTGGAGCTGGTATCAAGGTATTACAAATTTGCAAATCCTACGAATACCGTAGGAAACTCTAGTTTGATACATGGCTTGATCTTTCGTTGTTTTTCAGTCATACATGACAAAATGTAATCCCATTATTCTTCCTTGACAGCCTACTTCCATAGTGAGCTACAACCATTTGGGAAACAATGACGGAATGAATCTTTCAGCTCCTCAAACTTTCCGCTCCAAGGAGATTTCCAAAAGTAATGTGGTGGATGACATGGTAGCCAGCAATGCTATCCTCTTCGAACCCGGTGAGCATCCTGACCACGTGGTCGTCATCAAGGTATCTTATCTCTCAGACAACTCTTGTGCATTTCTGAATTCTTGCAATTTACAGAATTTTGTGTCTGGTGATGAAAATCTGTGGTCATCTGACATTGATGGTTGGCTATGTGGTGAAGTATGTGCCATACGTTGGAGATAGCAAGAGGGCTATGGATGAGTACACATCAGAGATATTCATGGGTGGGAGAAACACCATAGTGCTGCACAACACTTGTGAAGACTCCCTTCTGGCGGCTCCGATAATCTTGGACTTAGTCCTCCTCGCTGAACTCAGCGCTCGCATTCAGTTCAAATCTGAAGCTGAGGTTTGTTTCTGTCTTTTGAAGATTCATTTCCTAAATTGTCTTAGGACCCCCGTTTAATGTCCTAATGTGCACATAATTTGACTGATTTTCAGGCCAAGTTCCACTCATTCCACCCCGTGGCTACCATCCTCAGTTACCTCACCAAGGCCCCTCTTGTAAGTTCTTCCAACTAACTTCTGTACTTTGCTTAGAACCCTTTTGTTCTACAATTGTGCAATAAACAGAAAGAGACCTTAACCGCCTAACAAGTTGCTGATCAATAATGTCTTGTCTCTTATGAAAAAGACTAGAAATGGTGTGGTAACAGTGATGGAAAAACTGATCAGTGATCTGCCTTTTACAATTTTCCATAACCTGATTCTTGTGAATCTGAACAAGAAAATTTTCAGTCTTGGGTAAAAGTTGGAACGAGCAAATTTCACGGGAGTCATGAGATTTATTACATTCTTGTTGATGCTTTGACAGTGTTGTCACCAAACCTGGTCTCTTCTAATGCTATGGTTTGTGGTAAAAACAGGTACCTCCAGGCACACCGGTGGTGAATGCGCTTTCAAAGCAGAGGGCAATGCTGGAGAACATAATGAGGGCTTGTGTTGGACTTGCACCAGAGAACAATATGATTTTGGAGTACAAGTGAAGAAGAAGAAGATGAAGATGCAATTAACCGGAAAATGTAGTTTAGTATATTGTTCAAAAGGATCATTTTTTCTCCTTTTGTCTTTTTTCTTTTCCCCTTCTTTTTGTGGTACTACGTTGTGTCCATGTCTTTGAAGATGTAATATTATTAATGGTGGTCCATAACTATCTATCGTAATATGGAATTTTGTCCTTTTTGTGTATTCTTGTCGCTAATTGATGTTTGTATTCCGGTTGCATTGACTACCTCTTTTCATGGAAAATAATTCCAACGCTTCGCAGATTATGTTCCTTAGCATTTTACTAAATTTAATTTTTTTTAAAAAAATAAGTTTTAACTTTAAATTTTATCACAAAAATAAATGTGTTCAGCGAAAAAAAAAAGTTCTTATCCCCTAATTTTCACGGCTGTGCAGCTGCAAATTCATGGTGAAATCGAGGCTTCCACCACAATAATTTCAGAGATTCAGCGAATTTCCATTACATATTCAGTTTTCCTGGCATAATTGGTTGGTGGTTTAAAATATTCTTTCTGGTTAAATGTGTGGGCCCATACTCAATGAGCTTTTCTTTGTTAAAACAGACGGCTGTAGCTGAGGCCAAGTATTTTGGATCTAGGTCCAATTAGGATACATCCGTGCACACCCAAGTTTTGTGGATAAATAGAGAATACTTTGATGAGACCCAGACCCAGAGAAAGGAAAAGGTCAACGGACCCCATTAAAAGCCTTCTTTTTTTTTTTCCCGTCTTCGGAAACGGCGAAAAGTTTTTAGAATCGATAAAATAAAAGCAAATTTAATAGGCAGATGAGCTATCAAGAGCCCGTGATATGTAATCTGTAAATATTTTATCCCTATTAATATAAAAAAATTGAACTTCAATTCAAACAAAATAATTTAAAATATATTGTTGTGCCTATTGTAAAAATTAAAATATTTATTCGAAAATTAGCTTACCCTGCTCTCCCCGCGGCGAAAATTTGTCAATGTACAAGGAAGTATATATATATCGACTAGCATAAAATCTATACTTTGTATAGTATATACATTATTTTTTAAAAAATAAGTGTATAATAAAAATAATTTTTTTTAAAAAAATTATTCTAAATGTCATTAAAATATTTTTAATAGCACAACTATGAGTAAGTCTTTTTTTGTGACAAAGTCAATTTCACTTTTAAAAAAAGTGCCATAAAAAATTAACCTGGGTTATTATATAAATAGTATTAGAGTTATTACAAAAAATATGAAATAAATTTATATATTTAATTTAAAAACTGTGTACTAATTGTTAATCATAAGTAAACTAAAATAAAAAAAAATAAAATAAAAAATACATTATAGGTTATATTTTTTTATATCTTTAAAGTAAATTCACTGTACAACATGGTCATTTAATTATTTTATCGTATTCACCTCATACTCCCGTTATGTGTAAGAGAAAAAGAAAATTCTTATCATTTAATTATTTATTTTTATTCTTCAAAAAATATAATATTTTTACAATAAAATCATTGTGAAAATTAAAATTTCTATACTCTTACTTGTCTCTCGTCATTCTTAAAAAATAAATAATATAAAAAATATTAGTATTTTGTATTAAAAATCTTAAAGAATGATTTTTTCAAAATGAAAAGATTCTCACGTCATTGCTCAATTTTTTTTCAAAAGAATCGTATTTTTGATCATTCACAAAGAAACTATAGTATTAAAGATTATATCATTAGTCCCACTTTTCTTATTAATTTTCTAATTTGAGTTATTCTTATTTACCTTATTCATGTTTTCTCTTTCTATATCTTTTATGCCTTTTTTTGTTTTAATTAAATTATGTACACTAATGTATATTTTCAATTCTTTTGATATAAAATTAGTAATTTTTTATTTTCTTTAGTATATTTTGAAGATTTATATATTCTAACAATTTCGTTTTAATAACAAAGTTTTTTCTTTTTTTTTTTGAGCAGATATTTTATCTATTTAGTCTTTTATATCTATTATTCTAATTTGATTCTTCATATACTAAAATTTAAGGACAAAAGTGTCTAATTGCTTATTAAAACATTCTGCATAAAAATATATATGATTTTGCAGTACATTGAACACGAAATATAGTGGTCGATGATTTTTGAATTTTACTCTTTTATCTTTTCATCGAGTAGATTAAAAGAAATAAATAATTTTTGTAGTGTATAATAAGTATAACAATACTATGGCTTCTTTCTAATGAATCAAGAATACTATTTTTTTTGAAAAATTTTTGAGCAATGATTTGAGAATTTTTAAATTTTGAATTTTTTTTTCAATGTTTTCAATATAAAATACTAATATATTTTATTTTATAAGTTATTTATTTTTTAGGAGTTGAGAGAGACAAGGAAGAGTAGAGAGATTTTAATAATCACCATAATTTTATTACAAATATATTATATTTTTTCTTAGCAGATTCTTTATGTAAGAATTAGTATAAGAATATCATAAGCTTACTTTGAGATTTTAATATTAATGACTTTTTTTAATTTTAAATTTTTTTTTGAGGGGATGGGTTTTGGAAACACAAAAGAGTTTGATTAGATTCAATTAAAAAAATGATAAGTAAGTGTGACATATCAAAATAAAATTAGTACATTATAAAATATTAACCTCTTTTGAGGGTTTTTAATCAAAAAGTGTCAATAATTTTATTTAAAATAAATATTTTATACTATCGTATTTGAAAATTTTTTTCTTCACTTACTAAAATAAATAGTTTATGTTATAACCATTCCATTTTAAATTGAGGTACCAGTATGGAAAAGAAAATGAACTAAATATTACAATAGTTTTGTTTATTAAAGATTTGATCACAATAAAATTAGTAAATTATAAAATATCAACCTCTTTTTGAGAATTTTTTATGAAAAGTATCAATATTTTTATATAAAATGAATAGTTTATACTATCATATTTAATAAATTTTTTTCATCACTTACTAAAATGTATAGTTTATGTTATAATCATTTTATTTTGTATGGAGAGAATAGTATTGAAAAAATATGGAACTGAAATTACAATAGTTTTTTCTCTTAAAGATTTGATCATGATAATATTTTAGAAATATTTTTTGGTTAAAATATAATTAGTTTATTTTAAGAACATTTGAGTATTACAATAATTTTTTAAGTATTTGATTTCTTTTGTCTATAATTTTTATAAGTAATTTCATAAATTAGTATTTAAAGTTTTAATCATTTCACCATTCATGTAGGTATTATTGTCAGACAAATTCAAGTTTTCTCTTTTTTTCTTCAAAGAGCTCATAGTTATTTAAATATTTGATTTCTTTCTTCCTAATTTTAATAAGTAACTTCATAAATTATATTTAAAGTTTTAATCATTTCACCTTTCATGCAGGTATCTTCACCAAATTGATTCAAGTTTTCTTTTTTCTTTTTTTTCTTTAAAGAGCTCATAGTTGTTTAAGTATTTGATTTCTTTTCTTTCTTATTTTTATATGTAACTTCATAAATTAGTATTTAAAATTTTTAATCATTTTATCCTTTGTACATACAGGTTGGTGCGTTTTAAGCTCAATTCTTTATCTATTCTTTATTGATTTAAAATAACAAAGAAATACAATTAGAAGTTTATTATTGTTTTCAAATATACATAATAATAGGCATGTATAGTTATTTTTACAACTTCTTCCTACTATATTACCTACAATTGTTTGTAAGTGAATACATTTTTTTTATAAAATACATGAATTTGCTTCAGAGTGGTAACTTTTTTAAAATACATTTCAGTAATTATTATTAGAAATAAAAAATTTAATATCCGTGCATAACATGGACTTTTACGCTAGATATATAATACTTTTACTTTTTCTCATTCTCCAAAGCTTTTAAGACCTCAATCTTATTTTATAAAATTTTAAAAGTTTTAATTAGTTTGAGAATTTTTTATTGGTTTAGTAGATTTTTTTGTTTAATAAACTAAGTAAAAATTTATCCCTATCTTTTTCTCATTATCTTCTTACACTTTTCTAATCAAACACCACCACATTTTTGTTCTAATTCTATAACTGTTATTCCATCTCTTATTACCCTAATGAACGTACGAAAACAAAAGTCTTCTCACTTTTTTACATTCTACTCTTCTTACATCTGATTTTCAGTTTCTCTTCCTTTACTCTTTTCCCCTCCCCTGGTTGTAAGCCTCTAGTATGCTCTCTGTGAGGTATTTTTTAACTTTTTATCTTCATATATATATTTTTTGTTTTGATTTTTCATCTAATGATTCGTTTGCTCTATTATCTTTATTTTTTTCCAGTCTTTTGTTATTTTCAACAAAATCTACCTTATAGTTTTTGTCAAAAGTTTATACTTCATAAGTTTTTATCTCTTTTTAATTAGATTAAGGTTTACAACAAGTAATCCTATCAAAGAGAATCCTCAAGACCCCAACTAATGAAGCAAGATTTGTAAGTTTTAATTTTTTTTTGTGAATAAGTATAGAATTCAAAAACTCTTCTCCTATGATATAAGAGACTCCTAGACTATAAACAAGCTAGTGTAACTACAATGGATATCAAACCTCTTTATTTTTAAAAAAATCTCATCTTTTACAAAGGGATAAGAAAAAGGGACTATTTTGTTTAATTCTAGGTATAGTAATGGGCTTAGAACATACATTTTCGTCCTTATTTTATTTTGTTTTTCTCTTTTCTTGGAAGTCATTTTTCTTTTTTTGTTTCTTCAAAGCCAAATGCGTGGTAAAATTTTCTTTTCCATTTTTGTAGACATAAGAAAAAGGGATCAAAAGAAAGAAGAAGCAATCTCATCAGAATAACATCATCACCAAAACATCAACATTTGCACTGGAAAAGAAAAAGGAAAAGAACAAGTTCAGTGGAATAGAAAGGGAAAAATCGACTCACTCATTCTTCTCTAAAAAATCAGAAATAAACAAAAATCACTTAAAATTTACAGCAGACTCTCTCATTCTAAATCTTCAATGATTTTGTAGGATCTTTTCTTTTCTCTTTTTTCATTCAAACTTTCTATAAAAAATTATAATTATAAATAAAAATTTTAATACATGCACGAATTTAGTATATATATGTCTAAGCGATTATGAGCACTGGATTCCACCGTGGGGAAAGGAATCTTTGATGCCCAATCTCCGAAACATTTTTTCCATTTTTTTAATAAAATCATATTTAAACTAGTACTACTTGTACATATTTTATCACGAAAAAACCTGTTGATGCCGACCACCTCATTAATAACAATTAAGGTACCCATTGACCCACGTAATCCATCTCCGCGATTATGTTTCCTTGATAAACTTCTTTCCAAAAAAAAAAGGAAAATTTTCTTGAGAATTTACAAGAAAATATATATTTTTTCAAAATATGTGATTTTTTTAATCAAAATGCCATCATAATTCTTGCTAATGCTCACGGCTATCTACTTAGTAATAGTTTTTTCTTTAACAGATAATGTATACGAAGTTGAAAATGAATTCCTAAAAACTAATGTATACGAAGGTTTATGTAAAACTCGCATCCTTGCAATGATCCTTTTAACCATAAAGGTAGTGTCTTGCTTAACCATAAACAGAGTAAAACTCGCTCTCACTTTGCTGGAAATCTTGGAAGGATCTCTTTAAGCCAAAATCGCTAGGAGGTGTTAGAGAATGGTTAGAGAAAGTGGGAGCATGAGGGCACCCACCAAACTACGTACCTACTTGGGTCAGAGTGGGGGGGGGGGGGGGGGAAAGAAAAACATTACTTATTTCATCGTTAGATTTGATTGATAGATATGTTTTTACCTGAAAATCTCACAACTAATGTTTTCAGATCATTGAAGTGCTCATTGCATCGAAAGATCAAATATTCAAATGATCAATTAGCAAATCTAGCGCTTCCTCTGTCTATACAAGTAGCTTTTCTTTTATAAGCTTGCATATATTGCCATTGAGCATATTCCTCATTAGCCACTAAGAAGATTTCATATATAGTGAGAGCTTTTCCCTAATACCTACTTCAACAAAAGCCAAACTTCATCCCTTACACTATAGTAGATACCAATTCTACTAAGCCTTTATCATGGAAACTCGCTACCATATATAGTTATCAATCCATTTATCCTTTAAACTGCAGCAACGGTTTCCCCGGTGCGAGAGCCGGCTTCTGAGCCTGCGGTGGCAGCAAGCTCGGAGTTATTCCGGTGACTTTCAACTTTCTTTGATACAGCCATCAAGCACTTCTCCTTTTTCTCATCTTGTTTCATCTGTTGTTCCCTGCATTCTTGACTGCAGAATGCTGTATCACCCCTTTATCCATAACCCACCCCCAACCCGACAAAAAGGAATTTAAAAGAATATTAAATAGTATTAGATTAGATTAGATTAGATGCAACAATTATTGATGCCTAGAAGTTAATAAACAAATTGAAGAACCAAGAATCATTATTTACATCATTAGTATAATATTATTGATTGAAAAGTTCATAAAGAGATAGTTCTCGCCAAAGCTTACTGAAATATGAATACTCTCCACCTTTGTATCAATGGAGACTTTAGTATAATGGGTTCAGAGAAAAATGTTGAGCCATGCAAGACAATGAAATGAAAACAGAAAAGCACCGGCAATAGATTGCGAAAATATTCCCTATGAAAATCGGATAAAAATATTCTTTTCCCCACACCAAAAACAAGAGTAGAAAATCTGCATGAGATTTCTCCAAAAGGAATAAATTAGAAGTCGAACCGAACAGAACTCTTCAATAAACTGAGATATCTTACTGAACCAAAGTGCCTTCTTTTTTATCATCATATTTCACAAGAAAGAAGAATCTAATCAAAATATACTCAAGAAATATGACTTCCCCCTCAAGATTTTCCATTATCCAGAATTAATATGGATTTTCTTTCTTCAAAATTGAAGAACAAAAAAAAAAAAAAAAGTAATCTCATATAAAGCATAGGAAGCAGAAAATTGAAGAAAGATGGCAAGCACAGGTCAACAAACCATTTCGTGTCAATAATCGACTACTTTATGCGCGAAGTTTAGAGTTCAATCCGTATAGTATGAAATTCAAAATAAAAAAATAGGTAACAGAAGGGAGGAGAGAGCAGACCTATACATATATATATCACGGCCGGAGACTAACCGGCGGTTACAGAGCCCACAAGTTCTCAAGAAGTTGGCCGTGTGCAGACGATGATCTGCAGCTGGTTCTCTGCTGTAGTATCTGGGAGATAACCGGGCAGAAGAACTATGATCATGGCCGCTCGGACCCACCATCAGATGCCCTTCGGGACCCGCTGAAGCCATAGCTTCATCAGTGATGAGTGGATTCTGAGGGTCCAAAGGTCTTGGTCCCTCAGAATCAACGGTGATCCCCCTCATGCTCGTGGTTCTCTTCATGGTGGGTGCACGTGAACGCTTCCGCAGCATCTTTACCTCTAGCTGCTGCAAATCAAAGCCCAGCAGAGAGAGAGACTGTGATTAAATGGTGTTTGATGAAGAAGAAAGTGCGAGAGTCAGTGTGGGACTGATGTATTGGGGGTGGGGGGCTGATAGACGGAATGAGCAAGGGATTTAAGTGAGGATGAACCGTCGGATTTGATGCACGGATTGCAAGAAGTCCAACTCAAGCATCACTTTCCATTGAAGAAACAAATTTTTTCAATTTGTTTCTTTCTATTATGAGTGGGTACCTTGTTATTGCATGTGGTGGTGACGAGTGATGAGACCATTTCTTCTCCATCGTTTTCTAATTACTTTTATTCACAAAAAATCTGAATTCAACTTTTTTTTTTTTTTTAGTAAATCAAATATAAAGGAACTTAAAGCATCACTTCAAATGACAGCCTTTTATTAACGATTCATCGTTTCAAAATATATAATTTTTAACTTATTTTTATATAAATTAAATATTTAAAAAATAAATGATATTTTTTTAATTATATCATTAATTAATTCTACTAATATAATAAAAATTTTAAAAATTATATTTATAGTAAAATAATTTTTAATGTTATTTAAAAATTAAATATTTTTAAAAGAAAGAAAATGATAAAAAATTGTATATTTTGAAATGAAAAGAATAACTCCTTGTAAGAATGAAACACAATATGGCAGGGTGGTGAGCACCCAACCCCAAAATTTTAAGAATTACTGCCTAATTTAGTATATTTTGATTAAGTAGCTTTCTTTTTTTTTTAAATTGACAATTAAGTGCCTAATTTAGAGTTCTATCCCCAAAAGTAACGGTTAGATTAGATTTTTAAATTTATTTTAAATATAAAATATCTGTTTGTTCCTTCCACAGATGCCCAAAGACTAAGAAAAGGTGGAAAAGCTGCATCTGTGACACCACTTCTCCAAACTTCTTGCACGTATCAAGTAAAGTTTGATCGACAGCAGTTCCTTTTATAACAAAATTCTTTTATAGCGAATAAAAAAAATACAATCAAACACAGAATCTGCAATTGATTAAGCTTTTATCATCTCTTTTTTATTTAAAGGCTTTTACATCGTATGTATGAAACAGATAAATTGCTAAGAAGTTAATTTAATTATATCCATTGATGAAGTTGCGTTTCTCATACCAATAGCGTCTGTGAATTTTAAAAAAGAAATTAGATAGCAGATTACAGTGTGTTTGTTTTTATTTTTTAACATTTTATTCACTTAAGATTTATGAGGTGTGATATTTTGTCTGTTATTATAAAAATTTTATATATTTGTGCAACTTAGTTTCTTATTTTTATTAATAAAATGTCTTAATTATAAAAAGAAATTGATTCCATTGCCACTCAACAAAAGCGGGTGATGATCAGACGTTTAAACTTTGCCTTCGGGAGTCTGGCTGGGTTTTCTTCTTCAAGAGATTCTTCTTTTTTCTGGTAAAAATTTCTTCAAGAGATTCGAAAATGGGTTGTAGAAGAACATGAAGACGGAGCGGGTCCGCATGTTAATTAATAATATGGTAGATTCTCAGTGGACGGTGAATATTCCAATTTTCCGTGGTTTGTGGGATTGTGTCTCCAAGTTTCAAGCGGAATCTGTACTCTCTCTCTCTCTCTCTCTCTATATCTATATATAATATATGTGTTAGACCTTTGAGGCTAAAATGTTCACCGAGTCAACAATCTTTAAAAGAATTATCTAATTTCCATTTATTAACAGCATTTTTTAATAAACCAACCAATACAATTGATAAAGTTTTGAGTAACTATTAAAAATAGTCTTTCAACTATGTTTTATTTCTATTTTAATCCCTAATCTGCTTTTTTAGACCCTAAAATTATTTGATCTTCTTACTTTTACAATGTTTATAGAATTTTTTTGCTAAAAACAAAAAACAAAAAGAAGAAGAGAATAGCATGCCATTGACGCATTATAGATTACACCATGTTCATTCTCTAAAAATTCCAATATTCGATTATGATCTACTAGTGGTATTCTTCCTCGGATGATGTGATTGGCACACTTAGGGTGTGATTGGATAGAGTTTGGTTTTGAGATTTTATGTCTTGAGTTTCGAGATAGAGAATTTTTGTGAGAGAAAAAGTGAGATGTGAGATGAGAAATTGCATTGGATTCCGTGTGTAACTCAATCCAATCATTTGATGAAACATGTCTAATCCTCTTTACATGATTCACGTGAATTTCGTAATCCATAGCATTGAAATTCAGTCCTAAAATCCACCTATAGTATGTACTACTACTTCGCATGCGATCCTTGTGTTTACAAGAAATGTTGGGACTCATTCATCATGAAATTCTTGAAAAGCACCACAATCTCGGTACTATGATTTTTTGCCAATTGTTCTTAAGAGGAGGCGTTGATACTTCCAGTCATATCAATTGTCCAGCTTGAAGGAACTCTTCAAACATTTTTTACAAACCGGACACCCTCTTATTTCAAAATTCAATATTAATTTTTAAAAATTTTTTATAAATAATTTATTTTTATAAAATTAAAAAATAAAATTATAATTTAAAAACAAAAATTATTTTAGCTCTTCTGCCTACGAGCAAAAAGGGAATTTGACAAATAAGAGGGGAAACGGTGGTGGAAGAACAAAATTCAAGTGGAGCCTCCAGGAATTTCATCATCGCTCGTAATACTTCTAATTAGTCATTTTCAGCAATTATTATATTGCAATACAGCGTCAAGTTTGGAGAAAAGAAGGGAAATAATTAGGGGGGACCGTGTGGGGCCCATATTAGTGCGGTTTTTGACAATTTTATTCCGCGAAAAGAAAGGGGAAAAAAAACCCTTATTTCACAATCTACCTTGTCGACAGCTAAAGCAACCAATTAAAAAGCACTTTTTGTATCGTCGTCATGTGTGGACCCACCTGCACCATTCACCATTGCAGATTCACCACGTGTTGATTCCGTATCCGCTGGTTTTTCTTTTATTTTTCATATCAATTTTATTTTTTTACTAAGCATGTACTTTTTTTATTTTAAAATAAATAATTTATTTTTTATTTTAATTTATAATAACCTATTCGTATACCAAGCCTTATTTATTATTCCTCAATCTTATTTCATTTGATAATATTTAATCGAGTATAAAATTTTATGTAAAAATTTTAACTGTATTATAAAAATAATATAATATAATAAAAAGTAAAAAATATATATGACAATGAGTACTTTATATCAAATCTAAATATATAAAAATAATATATAATGGGATTAGTAGTTAATTGATAATATAAATTAAATATATTAAAATATTTCTTTTATAAAAATTATTAATAATTTTTTAGAACATTTTAATATAATAAAAATATTAAATGAAATATGACAGATGAAGTAATTTTTTTTACCCTGATCTCCAATTGCCTACTTTAAGTGCTTTATTTTAAAAATATTTAAAGACATTGGTTCTATTAATGTTAAATTTTAAATTTTTAATAAAGAAAATGTTAATTTTTTGAAAAAGAATGAATTAGTAGAATTGACTATTATTAATTAATGTGTGTGTGTGTGTGTGTGAGAGAGAGAGAGAGAGAGAAAATAGTAGTTTAGACATTTTCTTTATTTTTTCACGAAATTTAGCAAAACTTCAATAATCGTATAAAGATGAAATATATCATATATTTTGAAACATATGGATAATGGTTTTACCAAGAAAAAAAAAGAAAAATGGAAAGCATGTATGGTATCTCTAAGTGCTCTTTTGATTCCAGCATTTAGAAAGGAAAGCTAAAATAGAATGCTAATTCATATTCTAGAATTTGGTAGAACTATATTTTTAATTTCAAAGTGAAAATAAATTTATTTAGATACAACTTAAATATTTTTGTTAGCCCTAAGGGCAAATCATGTAGTTATGATTAGTTTTGATTAATGACAAACATTGATGAGGACTAATATACTTGTATATTGTGTGATAGGATTTGTGGATTAAGAAGTTTGAAGTCTCATTGCCTTGAAGCTAAAATGCAAGAACAACTCAAATATATCAAAGTGATTGAAGATTGAATAGTTTGTTCAAGATATTAGAAGGCTTTGAAGACATGAAGTGTAGGTTGCATGTGCTTAATAGGTAAACTTTGTAAACCCTACACTCTTAAGCCTTGGAATCTATGAGTTGCAATTGAGAGCACAAAACTTGATTTAAATGGTTTCAATGCTTTTGAATTTATCTAAATTATCAAGTTTTCATAAATGGTTTTTGTAGTTAAAAGGTCTTTAATGACTTATCTTTGAGGCTAGAATGTTTTCCAACTTGTTTGAATTGATTTGAATATGTTTTGACAAAGTTTGAAAAATTCGGATGCAAGATTTGGACGCAGTACAAAAAATTCGGTCTTCCGAATTTTGTAGCAAAAAGTTTGCTACTATTCTTCCAGAGAAATTCGGAAGAAGATTCGGACGCAGCCAAAAAATTCGGTCGTCTGAATTTTTTGCCTTCAGCATGGTCACTGTTCTTCCAGAGAAATTCGGAAGAAGATTCGGACGCAGCAGGAAAAATTCGGTCGTCCGAAAAATTCGGACGCAGAATTCGGTCGTCTGAATTTTCCTGAAACTAGCCGTTGTATAGCCGTTTGAACTGATTTTCAAATTCTATAAAAGCCATAAACTCCAGATTTTTTAGCAGAACTTTGAACTTAAGAAATCCTACAAGCTCTAACTTGTTTTACATCAAAATTACTTGAAAAGCTCTCAAATTGCCTTGTGCTCAAAGATTGAAATTCAAGATTCCAAAGGCAACAAAGTGTGAAGGTGAAACATTGTGTAATCATCTACCAACAAAGTGGTAACATCTTACACACTCTCTTTTCTTATCTCAATTGTGTTTTCTACTAGCTAATTGCAATGTTATCTTGTGACATAAAACCCTTTTGTGGAAGGGTGAGCCATAGACTAGATTAATCAAGGTTGTAGTGTAAAACCCGTGTGAGGGTGAGCCTTGGATTAGATTAGTCTTGAGGTTGTCTTTAGATATAAAATCCTTATGGAAGGGTGAACCTTGTTTGTATAATTACTAGAAGAGGTTGTGAGTGTAAAACCATAGTGTGGTTAGCCTCTTATGTAATTGTTGAATTTGAGCATATAGTGGATTGATTGAAATCCTTGAGTGTGGACTCAAGGTAGTGGATGTAGATCTTGGAGAGATCGAACCACTATAAATCGTGTGTTCATTTGTTTATAGCTTTACTTGTTTACATACTTATGTTATTATTATTTGTTCTTAGTTGTTGATTGATTGGTTGTGAATTTATTGTTTGATCATCTTGTCTCAACCATTAAATCACATATAAACTTAGAGTTTGTAAATTTGAAGAAGAGCTTTTATTAAGGCAAAGGATTTGCAAAAATGGAAAAGATTTTAGATAATTAACCTAAGACCTAATTCACCCCCCCTCTTAGGTCTTTCAATTTTGTTACATGATATTGCTTCAATATACCCAAAAGAATGGATTTGTATTATTACAATTAGCTAACATCTGGAGATAAAGTTTTTTAAAAAAAAGATATAAAAAAAAGTAGACCATCTTTAAATATTTTCCTTGGTCTCCAACCTTTTTTGAAAGGTCTTTTTCTCAAGTTTCCGAGTGAAAATTGAAAAACCTTTCCTACTCTTTTCTTTTTGGCCAAAAAAGAAGGCGATTATCGTTAATAACAAACTCATAAGAAGGTTGTTTTTACTTTGATTTCGTAAGTTGAACACAAATAGAAGTTAAAAATTATTTTATTCTATTATATTCCATTGTACCAAATATATCATGGATGTATATACCAGTATTCCGTGGGGGATAAAAAATGTCATTTTTATATGTAATATTTTTTATTATATGCAGTGCAAAATATGTTTATTTTTTCAAAATATTTTCTCTCTCCTCTATCTCTTCTATCTATTGCATTAGTGAGTTACGCAAAAAAGTGGCGAAACTTGTATACGGTTTTCACAAGTTTCATGCAAGTTTTGTCATTTATTGGCGGAAATTGCACAGATTGGTGTTAATCTTTAAAATTGATCTTAATTTTAAAGTTTTTTATATGTAAAACGACTTAAAATTGAATATAGTTTGATAAGTTAACATTTATTTTTGAAAAAATATAATCGTTATTAACAAATTTAAGTTTTGGTACTTCAAAAGCTTTAAAGAAATTTAAAAATTATTAAAAATAAATAGTAAATAATAAAAATTTTTCGTACTATATATAGTCCAAAATAAAACTACATATAGTATGCCCCTAAAAAAATTAGTTGGATAGTTGTGATGCTTGAACAATTACCTAAAGTATCTCAAATTGAATACTCTACGAATGCAAATTTTCAAAATTATCTTATACATCCATAGTGCATTTATAGACTCAAGCCTTCATCTAGTGGCACATATATCTTAATCAATTCATTTTTACCTTACCATAGTGCGCAAAGAAGTCACCATGCCAATTGCTCCTTTTTCTCCTTTTATCTAACATACTTGAGAGATATTTTTCCTTCTTTGTTTTTTTTTTTTTTTTTGGCACCGAAAGGGGGAGCAATAATGCTAAGCTCTTTGTTTTCATGCTATTGTTTCTCACCAATTATTACCCAATAGCTCTTTTCCCCGTCGATGGATCCAGAAAAAGAGGCAGTTCAAATCTTAACCAATAAAATAATGTTTAATTTTGTACTAGCTTTACAATTTCATATCATATATAATGACATATAATTGGAGTTTGTATAGTTACTTCATTCAGTGTTGATGTGAGCTATGCTTTTACCTTTTCCACCCTCACAAAAATGTTAATGGGGGGCATCTCCATCTCAATTAATTAATTCTTCTTCTTAAATCTCAAATTTGGCATAATGAGATGCCAGATTATGTACTTACAGCTGTTACCACTGACATTTTCTAGTAATAAAATTACTTGTTTCTTTCAAAAAAAAAAAAATCAGAGTATTTAAGAGTGTCACATTTAAAATAAATTTCAAAATTGAACATCATATGCAATTTCTCCAACATCTTTTTTTTTAAAAATTTTTTGCTAATTAATATCTCCAACATCTTGATGAAATAGCTTATGGAAAGAAAATGTGAATTTACCTTGCAAATCCCAAAAACTTTTGTAATTGATTTTTTTGTGGTCAATGTTGTACGTACGAGTACATATAAAATATAGCACGATACTCGACCATGTTTTTTTCCACTTTTTTTTTGGAATATGTTATTAAAACAATTTAAATTTGATTTAAAAAATATGAAAAGAAAGATCAAGTCATCTATCATTCAAATTTCATGGACTTTTTCTTTCAAAATTAAAAAAAGAAATTAGGGAGTGACAAATAGATAATTTGTTCTATCCTTGTAAGAAAAGCAACTGATAATTTATTTATATTCTTTCTATTTTATAATAAGTATTATTGTAAAAATATTTACATGTATTAAGATAATAATTAAATCGACAAGTTTATCTTTAATTAAATATTTTTTCTCCTTATAAGAAATTACAACACAAGAAATCATAATCTTTACTATATTAAATACTATTATTTTATTATGAGAATAAATAAGATAAAAAAATTACTTTTTTATTCAATAAAATTTATTTTATAATAAAATAAAATTTTTATAATAATATTTATTATAGTAAAGATTATTATAATCATATCCAAAAGAGGAAAACTAATTGAAAACTAATTGAACAAAGAAAGCAACTGATATTGAATCGTTATATATAATCATATCCAAAAGAGGGAAAACTTGAATCATTCTATTTAACAAAGGTTGTTATGCTAATTGTTATAACTTTCTCTCCTTTTAATTATTTTTAAATAAAAAAGAACAATGATGGACAAAAGGCTAGTAGTACTTGGCACAAGGCCCGAAAAAAAACAAAACGAAAAAGGGATTTGTGAGAATTCATAGATTAGTCGTGTCAAGTCATAAAAATCGCAGTTGTAAGGAAGCTTTTAAACAAAGAGAATCTTCATTAAAGAAAGTTAAAGAAAACGTTGAAGTTTCTAAGCAACTTTTGCCAATTGTCGAAATGGTGTGGAAGAAGAAGGGGCAATTGGAAGACAGGCCACAATGGCATACACTTCAATTCAATTCAACCACAACATGAAGAGAAAACTCCAAATTCAATGTCGGTCCAACTGTCCAAGCACAAACGACCAAAGCAGCAGTAGTCTTGAGGTCCCATAACAGTCAGGTTGTGTTTCAATTCACATTTAATGTGTAAGGTTTTATTTGTCTCTTATTTATAAAAGTATTTTTTATTTTTTATAAAAATATTTTTTAGTTATATTATAACTAAAATAATACTTTTTATTAATTGATTATATAATATTCATAAATAGTGTGGTACCTATTTTATTCAAAAAAAAAAAAAAGAGCAATAGTCTTTCACCACTTACACATAAAAAAGATAGGAAGAGGGAGATGGGAGAAATAAATGAAAAATATAAGTAAAATTTAAAAATATGTAATAAATATTTTTAAAAATATGTAAAAAAAACGTATATTTTGATCTCCTTATTTAAGTTCAAAAGGACTTATATTTTTGACTTGAAGAAATATTTTCAATCTAAAATTATTTTCTATTATTAATGTGTTAAATATGGATTAAAGAAGACATTTTAACCGTTTCAAAACTGACACAAATTTTAAGTTAACTTGGTTAAGTTTAGTAATAAATTATATGAAAAAGATAAAAATAAGAGAGAAAACAACAATTATTTTAGAACAAAAAATGGTATATGGTCATGTGAAAACATACACATGCGCCCAAGGCCCGAGAGTCGGTAAAAGGAGTCATGCATGCATTTAGTATTGAGGATAGTTCAGTTACTCACTCAAATTTAAACCAATAATGCAAAAGTGAAAAATAGTTATGCGTTCGGAATTAAATGTCTAGTTTAGTTTTAGTTTTAGTTCAATAGTTCTGTGATTCAATTTCTGTCTCGATTTCAAAGAAACATTTATAGAGTATTCCAATTTATCCTATCAGCAGATTAAAGAGAAAAAGAATAGGAAAATACATAGCCTTTTAAAGTAATAGGAAATTCCATTTTTATATATTACATGTTTTTAAAGTAATAGGAAATTCTATACATAGCCTCCTATAGAATACAACATGCAATTCATAAATACTTAAACTAAATAGTCTACACATTACTAAATAGTGCATCCGGTATTTTTCTCAATTAGTGAGACTAATTCGAATTTAGCTTAAATTGTGCTCGTAGAGTCTAATTCTTACTCAGAGACAAATCGAGCCCAAAGCTCTTTCAACATAGAGCTAGGACTGTCAATTGAGCCGGGCTAGTCTGAGCCCGGCTTGTTCAGCCTACTTAATTGCGAGTTTGAGCTCATCTTTTCAACCCGAATAATATTTTGAGTCGAGTTCGGTTTAAGATAAGTTCAGTCCGACTCGTAAAATATACATATTTAGTATATATATATATATATATTTATATAATAATAATATTATTTTATTATTAAAAATATTATTATTATTATGTAAAAAATTCAAAAAATCATATTAGAACAAACTCGAACCCGAACCCAAACCCGATAGAGCTGAGCTTGGACTTATATTTTCTAATCTGAAAATAATTGGGTCGAGCTCGAACTTAACAGAGTCCAATTTACTTAGTCTAATTAACACACTACAAGATAGAATGGAACTCGTGATTTCAGTATGGGTGTGATTGGATTGGGTTCCACACGAAACTCAATACAAATTTATCATCTCACATCTCACTTTTTCTCTCACAAAAATTTCACTCTCCCGAAACCCAAGACAAAAAATCTCAAAACCAAACTCTATCCAATCACACCCTATTGCGTTTCATTTATAGTGATTTCTTTTTTTTATTTTTTTGCTGAACCATTTATAGGGATTGCCGCCCCTATCTCGGATTCTCAAGTGCTATGTTTGATAAAGGGCCCATGAAACTGCAAACGGGTAGCCCACAGTCGGAGCAAACTATCCGACAGCTGAGGAAAGATTCGGGTCCAAGAAGCTTATATTGGACTGAGCGGAGCAATGAAGGAGGGGCACTGAAGAACGATTTTGTAAAAGTTGGGTGCTATTTACTTACAAGTCCATATCCAGCAGTTCTCTTTAAAATTTTATTTCTTTCAATAAAGGAAAAGGCTCTTTCCCTCCCTTGGAAGACAAAAAAGATTCTGATGAATTTGACTTTTTCTGACATCTGGGATTACCAGCAAACAATAATAATGATAACATAATTAGCAGATTAAGAAAAGTAAAATGATATATCCTTTTGGATTTGACCTTGTATAGATGAGGATGATAAAACCAACAACTGTAGGCTTCTTCACAGCGTAGCTCTGGCCTCTGAGCCATTTTTGGCAAGTTCAGCTGCTGCTGCTGCTCTTAGCCCTCTCTCTCGGTTTCTGCAGTTTCAGCTTTGAGTCACATCTTGTCCATTCAGTAGTACTGTGAAACCGTGACGGAGGTTGCCGGAATAATCCATCGCTGTCGCTCACGGCCTGCTTTCCTGAGTTCCTACGTTACTTTCTTCTTTAGCAAAAGAGACGAGAAGTGTCCGAAGTGGAAAGATGTATCTGCGTGAATGTTATATGCAAAATGATTGTATCCACGCGTGTGAAACTTGAACGAGCTTTCGAAAAATTTATGAATTTTAAATTTAAAAATTTACACTAAGTTATGAATAAAAATATGCATTTAAATGAAGAGTGTTATATACACATTTTAATTTAACTATATATAATTATTTTAAACTTTTCACACTCCAAACTATTTCACTTTCTTTCAAAGTTCATGAATACTAAAGTTTAGATTTATCAAAAATTACTTTCGAATTTATATAAAAAGAGTTAAGTTATTCAAATTATATTTAATTTTATATATTTGTGATTAAAAATTCATTAAAATTTTACTTTAGAATAATTTAAATAAAAGAATTTAAAAGTTGTTACGAGTTCCCTGGAACATCACGGAACTCGTTGCAAACTTCATCAGCAATAGCCAAAATTAATATTCTATTTATCCCCTTTTATTTGATATTTTTATTATATTGAGATATTTCAAAATAATTAATATTTTTTATAAAATAAAATACTTTAATATATTTTATACTATTAATAAATTATTAATTCTATTATATATTATTTTTATATATTTAAATTTAACATAAAGTATATACTAACCACATATATCTTACTTTTAAAAATATAATATTACTTTTATATAAAATTTTTTATTCAATTAAATACTGCCAAATAAAATAGGACAAAGAGAGTATTTACCTTACGCCCTTCTTGGCAAAAGTCAACTTGAATGCCCAAAAATAAAAAAGAAAAAGAAGGTGGCATGCAAGTTTCAATCCAAATAGCGGGTTTAGGCTAAATAAGCAATTAAGCATTCAATTCTTTTGTTTTTTTTTTAAGGGCGAAGTAGTTAACCATTCAAATCATCAAGGGTGTGATTGGATAGAGTTTGGTTTTGAGATTTTTTGTCTTGGGTTTCGGGAGAGAGAATTTTTTGTGAGAAAAAAAGTAAGATTTGAGATGAAAAAATGTATTGAGTTCCGTGCGGAACCTTGTCCAAACACACCCCAAGTCTTAATGGCACATACAGAGCGCTGACCCTTATCATTGAGGAGAGCGGGGGACAAATGGAAATGAGGGGAGGAGGGGGGAGGCGTTAAGTGTCCCACAAGTCATTGTTCTTTGTGCATCCATATTGCCTAAGTTATGGGCGTGACTATTCCATCTTCTAGGTACGAAGCTTACTTTACATGCTAATTCATCACAATGTCTCCAACATTTAAAGCTAGTGGCAACTTTGAATAAAATGTTGGTGAGATGGAAATTTTGGACAGTCTTTCTATTGAGGTGAACCATTGAACTTTTTCTTTCCCTCTCCTTGCCGTGCTTTCTCTCGCTAGAACCTTTGCTCACACACTCACTGGCTTTCTGCTCTCCCCTTCTTTGGGTCACAGCTGACGAGATTCAACTGCCTGGAATCTGTCAATTTTTGGAGTAGAGCTATTCTAAGAGACCATTCTCGGGATGTTTTGGTTGCAATGGGGAAGAAACATCACTCAATTTTGCCGCAACATGCGGTAGCACTGGCAATCTTAGAAGGGCTAAGAATTCTAACCGGTTAGGTTTTAAAGTCTAGTAGAGTTATTGGATAGAGTTTTATTTTGAGATTTTTGTCTTCAATTTTATAAAATTTATTTGTGAGAGTATATATGAATCCCATACTTGAAATTTTGTGTTTGATTTTAAAACCGAATCCTTTCCAAATATAACTTAAGAAATTGAAAGTTCTTGCCAAGGGAATGTAGTCAGCATTCTTATAGTTTTATAACTACAGAATTCAATTTAAATTTTTTATTTTTAATTTTTATTTATTCTTTTACAAAAAAATTCTCTCACACAAAATCTAAGATAAAAAATTTTAAACTAAAACACTATCCAATCTAGGGCTGTCAACGGGTCCAAATGGGTCCGGGACAGGGTGTCCCGGACCCGGACCCAATTGACATTAATGGTTCCGGACCCGGACCCGATTACCCGACGGGTCCAAATAAGATGGACCCGGACCCTACCCTATAGGGTCTCGGGCCGGGTCCGGGTAGACCCGATAAAATTTTTAATATAAATTTATAAATAATTGACCGTTGATCAAACACATCTAACGGTTATAAAAAATTTAAATATATAAAATATTTATTATTTAAAATTTAAATCGGGTAATCGGGTCCGGGATACCTTCTCCCGGACCCGGACCCTATTAGAAGATATATTATCGGGTTCGGGTTCGGGTTCGGGTAAATGGGTATGACCATTGTTCCGGACCCGGAGTTATCGGGTCGGGTCCCGGGCCGGGTCCGGGTAAACGGGCAAAATTGACAGCCCTAATCCAATCTCATTCTTATTGCCATTAAAAATTTAGTTAGGAATTTGTATTATTTTATTCACTTAGGGTGTAATTGAATCCTATTTGATCTTAAAATCGAATTCAAAATTTTAAGTGTTAGATTCATATCTATTCTCACAAATAATTTAAATTTTATAAAATTCAATATAAAAAATTTAAAATTAAATCATACCCAATCAAAATATTATAATTGAGTGTGTTGTTCTAACAAACACCCAAAGAGATATCTTGTCTGTTCGGAAAATAAAAAAAGAAAGAAAGAAAATTACCCCTTTCCCCTTTTTGAGTTGCGGTCCCTTGGTTTATGGAGATACAGAAGTTTGGCCGCAGCGGGTACTCTGACGTCTTACTTTCAATTAAGGTTCTCTCTGCTCTTCCATGTGGGCTTAGAGCAGAAATTTGAGAAATGCTTTTGCTTTTACATTTGATAAACCGGATTGGGACTTCCTGTTCCTATGCTGCCTTCATAATCTTCCAAAACTCTGAAGCAAAGAGATGTTTCTGTTTCATTTTGAAACATTGGCTTGGTTTGATGCTGCAGATGAGCCAGGCCGTTCTAAACCATAAACTAATTGATTTGAATTCGATGAGTTTCAAAAAAGGTTTGAATTAGAGTTTGAGTTCCATTCGGAAGCTCAACACCTTGAATATTTATAGTTTATTAAAGAGTTAAATGCTTTTTACTCCCTCGAACTTCTTTTAAGAAGCACCTTACCTCCTTAAAAATTTGAATTGCTCTAATAGTCCCCTCACGCTTTTAAAATTGCACTAATCAGTGTTGAACCTTATTTCAAAAGACAAAATCATGTTCGTAATTATTACTAATAAAAGGCTAAATATAATTCCATTTTCATTTTTTAATCTCTTCCTCTTTTAATTTCTTTTTCGATTCTTTAACTTAATTAGCAAGAAAGAAAATAATAATACTGAAGATATGTAATTAATACATATTTTTATGTTTTCAATAATGACGTTAAAATTGATATTCCAACATAATTTCGGTTAAAATCTCATATAATTTAAAATTGATGAAAGTTTTAAGGAGGTTATTTGAGCAATTAAGCGTACAAGGGGATGAAAAAATTTTCAAGGAAAGTTTGAGGGGGTAAAAACGTATTTAACCCTTTATTAAATTAAACTGTAATACAAATTACACTAATATAACCAACTCCAACAACAAATATATTATTTGCGTGATTGGTTAATTTTCTTTTTTATGTCCAAATGATTATATGGGTGAAAAAAGTCAAGAGATCCTCTTTTTCTTTTGCCCTTTTTGACGAGGGTAATAATTATCCCATAACTACCACATATAATGAATGAACTTGGATTTCTTTACTGTTCCAAATTCCTTTTCTTTCCTTGTCTAAGAAAGAGATGCAGTAGCCAAAATGGAGATATCCCTTCTTATCCGCATACACTTATTCTTTTTGGTCTGAAAATTGGATCTATTTCTGCAGTTGCTGATCATTTCGACCCATAATTACTGTCTACCTAGTAAATTTATTGTTACAAGAAGAACATACCAGGGTATCCATAAGATGATAAACGTTTGAACGTCCTCGTCTCGACTATGATGCACATAATATATTTTATCAGCATATTTTGATTAAATTTCAATCGTTAAATTTTAATATATAATTAAAAATTCATATATTGTGAATAATTATTCATTCTATAATTGAATAATTATTAGTAGAATAATTATTTTACTAGTAATAAATATTAGTAAAATAATTATTCACTATATATTAAATAATTATTTATAACGTATGTGAGATTTTAATTATTGAATCAAAATTGAATAGTTAAAATTTATTCTACCACATACTAAAAAAGTGTGCTGCTTGCAACATAGATTGATGGAAACCTCCTTAGCATATACTTGTTTCATGCAGTCAGAGACCCCTTCAAGATTTTGAAAGCCTCTTATCTCTTTAAAAAAAAATTCTTTATATATACTATATCTTACCTTTCAACATCACAAAAATTGTTTAAAATGTATAAATTTCCTCTCTCAAATCTGCTAATATAACTTTGCCTTAACTTAACTTCAAATTTGTGTTTTCCTCCCTGAAAACTTCGTTAACGCTGCGTAGCAGCTAGTTTTTAGCATTGAGCAGTGACAATTAGGAGGATGACGAGGCAGCACGATGGCATCTAAGACCACATTCAACATTTTGTGGTTAAGCGTCCCTGATAACAGAAAGCTTGCCCAAAAACATCAATTTGCAACCGCTAGAGAACAAAAAAAATTAAACTTCGCACACTTTGGCAACAGTACGTATAACAATGAGACATGCAGAGTTGAAGACATTACGACACTATCAAGAAAAGCTGAAGCCAAATTTATTGCGAATGGAGACGCTTTACATTTTTTTTTTTTTGGCTGACGGAGGCGCTTTACATGTCGTCCAAGATTCTGCAGAACCCTAAAAAGCCATCCCTTATATTGGTTGCAGAAAGATCTGATTACTTCACTGTTCAGCCACAGTTTCAATATGAAGGAGCAAGCATAAAGTCATCAAAAAGTCACCAGTAGTACTGATGAATTAACACTACAGTGTGATTTATAAGAAAAAGAGAAATCACTCGTCACATTGAAATGGACCTCACTTTTTTCATTCTTTTCTCTCTCTCTCCCCCTCTCTCTCTCATATCAAGAATCCAAAGAGGAGAGAGTTTTCTGTCTGTCCTGTAAGGCTGTAACATTGTTTTGTCTCTCTCTGTATCTATTCCTCTTCTTTCTTTTTCGTTCGTGGGGTGAGATTAATAGTGAGGGCATTGGGCAGTGTTTCATCGTTAGGATTTCATTTTCAACCGCAGAGAAGGAAGGAGAAGTGAAAATGGAGGTTCGAGGGAGGAGAAGCAGAGACATGAGTCCAGATAGAATTAAAGTCTGCTCTCAGCCGAGGGTGATCAGGCCATTCAAGAGAGTTCAAGTTGTCTATTACCTCTCAAGAAATGGTCAGCTTGAACATCCTCATTACATGGAAGTAACTCATCTTGCCAATCAAAATCTTCTTTTAAAAGGTGATTACTTTTGCCAATTCTTGGTTCTTAAAAATTGGGAAAATTTTTGCTACCCACTTTGGAAATGGCTAGTTCTTGCATTCAAGAAAAGCATAAAAGTAGCAATCTTGATCCTTGCTGCTGATTCTTGAAACCCTTTCCTGAATTTTCTTAACTCTTCCATTTGTAGATGTGACTGATAGGCTCACGGTCCTCAGGGGAAAAGGCATGCCCTCCATGTATTCTTGGTCTTGCAAGAGGTATACACTTTTTTGCTTACTGGCAAATGTGATCTCTTTTTAAAGATTGTTCTTCACATTAACCCATTTGGATTTCAAATTTACAGTTTCAAATGACTTCTTGTGTTGCAGGAGCTACAAGAATGGCTATGTGTGGAATGACTTGTCTGAAAATGATATCATCTATCCGTCAGAAGGAGCTGAGTACATTCTCAAAGGGTCTGAAACCATTGAAGGTTGCACCGGTTAGTAGTTTTCAATTACAAATCCAGAGTTTGTACTTTTTCTTCTCCAGATTTCGCAAATTGTAGTTCGTCTCTTCATGTTCTGCAAATTTCCTTCGGATGCAGAAAAGTTTCAGCACCTTCAACTTGGGATCACCCAACAGATGCAAAGCACAAATTTCCGGCCAAAAGGAAAGCCAAAAGTTGCAAAATGGCATCCTGAGCTCGAAATGGAAAACAATCACTACATGAAAGATGTAGAAGAAGAGGAAGAAGATGATGATGACGAATATTACGAGGAAAAGATCAGTTACACAACTACACCCCGCTTTCGATGCTCCAGAGGAGTGTCCACCAATGAACTCGAAAAACCACAGCAACAGCAGCAGCAAAAATATCGAGAAAATCTGAAAAGCCCCGTGATAGAGCTGACTCTGGATGACTCATCTCCGCCTTCTACGACATCCTCTATTCTCTCCGACAAGGCCAACGACATCAACAAGACATCCAAAAGGTTTGAGGACGGTGATCCTGTGGGAACGGAGCCATTACTTAGCAGAAACTCGATGCTGTTCCAACTCATTGCATGCGGCGGTTCGTTGCCTTGCAAAGCTAAAAATTTCCCCTCTGCGAGGCAACAGCCGCCTGCTGCGGTTGCGAGGAAGAGCAACTGCAGTGATCTTCACAAAGGAGTGCTGCGTAAGAACGCTGCCGTGAAGGTGGTGGTGGAAGAGGATGAGATCAAATGCATGTCTGAGAATCCAAGGTTTGGGAATTTGCAGGCGGAGGAGAAGGAATACTTCAGCGGAAGCATTGTTGAGGCCATGTCCACCGATGAAAGAGCGCAGATTCAACCGTCCTTGAAGAAATCATCTTCATACAATGAAGAAAGGTAAAAGTTTTCGTTTTTTTTCTCTCCATTGGTTGACTTCAGATACTAGTCAACTGATTGTTTACTCGGGGTAAATAAAAAAAGTTTGGGGTAAATTATCATTTAGTTGTACTTTTTACTCTGACTAACCTACTTTTTACCATTGTGTGGTTTGGGAGTTTGCCTCTCTTTTCTTCTTCTTTTTTTATTTTCCCTTTTTCCCACTTTTTATAAGGTTGTGCTAATATGTAATTTATAAAATTCCCCTAAAATTCAGTTTTTTAATGTTTACCTTTTATTCCAAATCTAGGAAGCTAAATGGTTGATTTTTAAGCATAGGAAAGTAATAGATATTATTGTAAATGGCATCAAAAGAAAGTAGGATTTTAAACCTCAGGCTTGTAATAATAGTTAGATCAGTACTACTGTAATTAGAAATATTTAAGGTTGCTCTTACCTCCAAATCCAAGTTCTAGCTTTAAGGTCAGGCACACATCAACCATTTTGAATGGGTAAAAATTTTGACAGAATCATTGAATTTTAGAGAAAACTGGGGAAAAAATTACTGAATTGAGTCCTTGTAAATTAGCCAAAGAAAAAAGGATGAAAGAATTGACTCCCTGTCCTTGAAAGTATTAAGATTTGCATTGATAGGACAATGCAGCAGAGTATATATGCATTGAATTCGCTTGTTCTTTTCACTGCTCAATTCCATCAGGAGCTCTAAAGCAGCACTGGCAGAAGCAGCAGCAGCAGTTTTGGAAGATCAGGTGGAGAAACCCAAGAGGACAGAAAAGACAATTATGAAAGGCAAATGCATCCCCATAAAAAAGTCTTCAACAAAGCAGAACAAGAATTGATTTTTCTTCTTCTTCTTCTTCTTCTTCTTTCTTCTTTCTTCTTCTTCTTCTTCTTCTTCTTCTGTTACAATCACATTCATGGATGATCAGAGGTTGAAGCTTCTGCAATTATGGGCTATGGTGACATATGTAGATATGGGATCTCTGTAAAATCTGATATAAGTAGGATTCTGTGGTCCAAGGCTGTTGCTGCAAATTCTATCTTTAGGTTTTGCTTTGTCTTTGTGTACTTCAATGCGAATTTAATGGAATCAAAATTCGTGCTTATTTCACAGTTATGAGTCAAGATCAGGGCAGGGCTACAAAGGTTGCTGCTGAACTCATTTCTTGAATGGGGTGAAAAGAGTCTGTTAGACTTACTTCTTCATAGGCCCCTCCGTATCTTGGATGAAACGGACTTTGTCCTAGAGGAATTTCTCCTCTTCAAATGGAATGCTTCGGCACAAAATTTTGTAATTATGCATAAAATCATGTATTTTTTCTAATATTTACCTCCATGTAGACCCCCACCCACACACATGCGGAAAGGAAAATTTTCTCATGAGCTTTTATACTGAAATCTAAAATAAAAATTTATTCCAAATATAAATATATAACATTACAAATTAACATAGTAGTCAATATGTTTTAAAGTTTTTCTTTTTGAATCAAGAAGCTTGAATTCGATATTCGAGCTAACAAAAAAGGTTTCTGATCTGATATTCTCGTCACTTTGTTGAGTTAAAAATATTTATGATCGAATAAACTTTAAAATCAGAGAGAAATTTTATTTTTATATCAATATAATAAAATTTACAAAAACTTTTAAAATTATTCATTTTTTAGGATTAATTTCTCTATTTAGAAGGAAAACTTTCTATTGATAATCAAATTTGAAGTAGGTGATTGATGGCCAAATTTTAAAGTTAGTGGTGATAGCCGGTGCAATCTTTAAAATTTACTGTGCTGGCTTCAAACTTCAATAATAGTGGATGTTCCTTTTTCTCTTTATAATATAGTAATATCAAGATTCCTTAAAAAAATTAAATTCAATATTCACTTGCATTTGTCTTTCTTTTAATAGAAACAAGATTCATAAGAAACATTTTTTTTTTCCTTTCTAAAGAAAAGGAGTGAGTCATAACAAATTAGGCATTTCGTGCTTCTTGGCAGACTAAGTCGTGACATTCCTCCAAAAAAAAAAAAAAAGACTAATACGTCATGATAAAAACAGCAGGCACATGCTTTAAGAAAAACGATGCTTCCCTTCTTGAGGCTCATTTTCTACCCTTAATTCTTTTTAGGTAACGAATATACTACTTTTATTTAAATTTTATATGAAATGAATAGCAAAATTGACATTCAAATTTGGACAAAAAGAGTATGCAACGTAGTTTTCTTTATTTTCCTTCATTTCTTTGCATATGCCAGTCTTTCAAAAGATTCTTTTGTTTTTTCTTTTCCTTTCATATTGTCTTTAGGAGGCATCGAAAATTCAGCCCAGCAAGAATTATAACAATAGGCACACTGAAACCAGAACTATATTCGAAATTACCCAACCCAAATTTTGTCAAGGCCCAACACAAATTTGATCTCGATCTGGGCCGTAAAATCGAGGGGAGGGAACTACAATTGGGTAAAGGTCTTTCTTTGTTTCTTTTTTCCCCAATTGTAGTAGCTTTTTCTCTCAAAGGAAGAAGGAATTTTAGAGACAGCAATTGCAATAGGCGCACTTTTTTCTTTACTAGTGATAATACCTGCGTTGCGTTTGTTATTTATTTATTTAATTATGATATTAAAAATAAAATGACTTTTTAAAAATTAATTTAAAATAATATTATATTGTATTATTTTTTTAATTTGAAAATGCATTCAAAATCATTAATTGTATCCAAAAGTTTAAAATTTTATTGTTTAATATTATTTAAATATTTATTAATTGTATAATTAATTACATATTATCAATATTAAAGCAATTAGTAGATTCATATATTTTAACATAAATTAAATTTTATCAAAATTAAAGTAATTAGTTATTTATATCAATTCATATAGGTATATTAATCAATAAAATAATAAATTATCAATATTTAACTTGGCATCATTAGAATTAACCTAAGCTTAGAGAATTTTATATGTCACTTCCTAATGTCAAACTCATTAGTTGTATCTAAAAGTTCTTGAATTTATCCAAATGTATTTAAAATTTTGAAGAAAAATATTTTTAAATTCTAATGATTAAATTAAGATTATTTTCAAATTCTATTTTTTCTTAAGGTCTTTTCAACTATATTTTTTTGCTCTCAATATTTTAATTTTACTTAAACTTTCTTTTATGCTCCGCTATTAGCTCTTTTCTAAAACTTTGGTAATAGAATATATATATATATATATATATATATATATATATATATATATATATATATATATATACACTAATAGATATGGTAATCAATTACTTTATTAAACATATGTATTTAAAATAATAATTATAAATTTATGTATTAATTTTATAGTAGATTCATGTATCTATCTTATAGCTAGAGACATATATATAAAATAAGTAGATTTAGGATAAGTTCAAGATCATTAATTGTATTTAAAAGTCTATTATTTAGTATTATTTATACATTTATTAGTTGTATAGTTAATTATATCATTAGTATCAAAGTAATTAGTAGATTCATATATTTTAATATAAATTGAATTTTACCAAAATTAAGATAATTAATTTTTTATATGAGTTTATGTAGGCACATTAATCAATACATTGATAAATACACATAATGCAACTTGGCATAATGAGAATTCAATTAAGCTTAAAATTGTTCACATGTCACTATCTAATGATTCTACCTCAACTTTAATATATATATATATATATATATATATATATATATATATATATATATATATATATATGTATAGATTTCTTTCTTTTTTTTGGACATTTCAAATTATAAGGGTTTCCAAATGGATTTCAAATAGGTCATTTATTGACATGAATTTTAACCTTCTTTTTTCGGAATGGATATTTACATTTTAAAATTAGTTTTACTAATTTTGGCCATCTAATTTTACTAAAACTCTAAAAAGTTAGTTGAATTAAAAGTTGATTAAAACTTTGCAAAATTTTTTATGAAAATGGCAAGTTGTGACGTGATTGGACAGTGTTTTAGTTTGAGATTTTTTGTTTTAGGTTCGTGAAATAAAATTATTTGTAAGAGAATAAGTGAACCATAAAGTGAAAAATTTGTATTAAATTTCGTAACGAGATATTATCAAAATACTAATATATATATAAGAAGAAATTTGCATTCAGATGGCAATGTGCAAAAAACACCATAAATTTGGATAGCATTGTGAATTTTTTTTCTTAAATCTTATGGAAGCATACTTTCAACTTGATGTTTGATTTATATTTTAATAAGAATTCTACCTTAAACTAAGTCTGAAAGACCTTCTCTCCCAAAACACAAACCTCCCTTGCAATGATTTAGTCTTTAAAAGAGTAAAAATAATCAAGTGTCTCCTAAATTCTTTGTATTTTTGAGATCAATATTTAATTTGTCATTCCTTTTTCTCAAAATATATAAATCTAAAAATATATATATTTTGATTAGTTAAAATATATGCTTACCTTCCAATCACTAGAAAGCACTCTCAAGTGCCTCTCATATTCATTTAACACATAATTTTTGAATTTACATAAGGGTTAATCTTCTTCTTCTTCCTCTTTTTTTTTTTTTTTTTAAAAACCAAAGAGAATACTATTAGAAAGAGCATGAAAAAGAAAAAAGTCAATGCATATATTAGAGTGTATTTAGATTATGTTTTAATTTGAGTTGAGTTGTATTAAGAATTATAAAAATAAATAAAATAAATTATTTATAAAAAACGAAGTGAAACACATAGTAAAAAAAAAAAAGTGAGGATTTTTTGGTTTAAACTTCCCAAGATGTAAGCTGATGGCATTAATCACAAACTAGAGTAGTAGTACTTGTAAAAAGCTATGCTCATCACCATAACTCTGTCTCTTGATCCGAAGCAACTCTTGCAGTAGCTTCTACTAGTAACTCTGAATCTAGTTCTTATAATTATTGCAGCCCCTGGATCTGCGATTTCCTCCGCGCTTTGCTCAACTCCAGCAAAGTCTTCATTTCTCACCCTGCAAGTATGCAACTTCCCATGTCAACCGGCTCACCTTGAGGAGGCCTTAGGTTTTAAATTTGATTCACTTTTTTTTTTCTTCTATTTATATAATTTATTTTGCATGATAAATATTTTATTCTGCTCTTAGACAGAGAAAATTGTATTTGTTAAAAGTTACATATTTTATGTCTTTTTACATGTGGGGGAATAGTCTTGAAAAATTTTCATATCTCCCAAGATTTATAAGAATAGAGTCGCCTATCATCCTTCTCAAATTAATTGTCGTACTTTTTACCCCAAAAATGCGTAAATTAAGGAATTAGTACATGACTTTAAGAATTTTCTACACAATCACCTTCGAGAATTTGTTTTTCTGCTACCAGAAAAGGATCAAGGAGAAGAAGAGACCGTGTGAGTTCAGCCCCACGAAAAGGCAGCATGCTAGCTTGGAATCATGAGCAGAGAAATGAAAAGATTCACGTGAAGAAGGGCAACACTATTACTTAGCTATGCTCTTTAAGTTGGCAAAAACCAGAACGAGTGAAGGAGAATACAAAGCTCAACCCCCACCCCCATCCTCCGTCAAAAAAAAAAAAAAAGGATAATACAATGACAAAGAAAATGATGAGAAACCATGTAATATATATCAAATTATGGGTGTTGGATTGAGTTCCACACGAAACTAATGTAAATTTTTTATCTTACATCACATTTTTTCTCTCACAAAAATTTCTCTATTCCAATATCCAAAATAAAAAATTTCACAACCAAACTATATTCAATCACACTCTAAACGGCTTGTCAGGCTATTGATTGAGTCTTGTGTTTGATTGTTTTACACTCTAAGTTTTCTCTTTATTGAATCCTCCAATAATTCGCCTTTTTTTCCCCCAAAGCAAATTTCGTCAACAAAGTAACCTCTTTTAGGCTCTCGAGGTCGAATGATGCCTACTAATGAACATTAAGAACTTTTAAGGGCAAATTACGCTTACCTCTACCCAGCTTCACCATAATTATGAGGTTTCACCTAGTTTTGGTTTTGATATTGGAATTTTGTAATATAGAGAATGTGATTTTTTTTGTCTATTTGTTTAGTTTTTATTAACACGTATATACTGATGTGATTCTTATAAGGTAACGATCATAATAAAATTATTATCCAAAAGCATAATTAGAGTAGCATCGTTGACTGCAGAAAATTTAAACACAGATCTCCGCGTAAGTCGCAACCGGAGGCGGGAGCCAGATTCCGGTGAGGTGGCGCAGAACAGCGAGTGGAGCCCACCGACCGAAAAATTAATGTAGAAACAGTGCCGCAATACGCGCTTTCTTTAATCATCGTCAGCAAAAATTTACAATTTAACATGGTCCCCACTTGCCCATGTGATCTCTTACTCTGTGCCAGCCCACATGCACCCATTCCCCACTCCGCACCGACGACTCTTCACTATATCAGCCACTCGCCACGCCACCGCACTTCCCATTCATTCTCAAGACCCAGTGAAGCTTGAATCCGTAAGCAGAGACTTCCATTGATTTACTCCACAGTAGAAGAAAATGGCGAGATTGTTTGTTTTGCTAGCAGTTTGCTTACTTCCTGCTTTCGCCAGCGCTTTGTATTCCGGAAATTATTTTCTCTTGAAGGGAAAGGTTTATTGTGATACTTGCCGTGTTGGGTATGAAACTACTGCCACCAAATACCTTCCTGGTGAGTTTTCCCGTTCTTGTTCTGGTTTTTGTGTTCTTTAGCTTTTTTTTTTGTTTGCATTCTCTGATGTTTTGTTGTCTGGGGTGGTTTGAGTTGTTAGATCTGGTGGATGATGATGTCTTTTTAGCTGGGTAGTGAAATGTAGGAGTGAATCTGAGTTTTTGGAGTAGATTGGGCTTCTGGGATTCTGGTATTTTCAAGTTTTCGATGAGATTGAGTTTTAAAACCTCTGTAGTTTTAGGATCTTAGCTTTTTTCACTGTCCTTCTAGCCATTGTTAACCTGCTTTTTCCCAAGTAGTATGTTTGTTTGGGGGTTGAACAATTTCTTGCTTAGGGACATATCATTTTGATTTGCAGACATGGAAGTCCCTCAATAATTCCATTGTTGAATCCTCTGGTTCTGAATGGCAGATCAGTTACTTGTTCCCAGTTCTGACCCTTGTCCTCTCCCCCCTCCCCAGCAAAAAAAAAACAGGCGTGGATGGCCGAGATCCTTCCGCATATTCAACGCTTGTTCTGTTTATTGAAGTAGTGTTATAGTTGAAACATAAGCATCCTAGTTTGTTTGAAGCAGATTATGGATGTACTCTGCCCAAGTACTGCTGCAGTGGAAATGCCTGTCAAGTTTGGAATTACTAATCTCGGTAACTTTTTCTTGGCAGGGTCTACTGTAAAGGTGGTTTGCAGAAAGAGAGACCAGCCCGAAGTAACCACATACACCGTCTCCGGCGTGACCGACTCCACTGGAGAGTACAAGATTCCGGTTGGCCGTGACTGCGGCGATGACATCTGCGATGTTATCTTGGTTAAGAGCTCAGACCCTGAATGTGCCACTCCAAATGAAGGCCGTGACCGTGCTCGGGTCGCCCTGTCCTGGAACAACGGCATGGTTTCCGGCACCCGCTTCGCCAACAACTTGGGCTTCCTCCTGAATGTTCCTTTGGCAAGCTGCCCTCAGATTCTCCAGCAGTACCAGGATACTGAGGACTCGTACTGAGTCAAGTGTTGTTAGTCTTCTGTCGTGAAAATCATCTCTATTAGGACCGATTTGTGATAATTTGATGCTCTTTGGCATCTATAGATTCATGTTTTACTGGTTTGCGGACGATGGTTATTCTTGTGTCATTGTAGCTGATTATGATTAATTTAATGGTTTTTTATATATAGTCACTTAACTGTGGCTTTCAAAGCTCAGATTGTGTTTTGCAGTCATTTGTTCTTTAATTTCCAGCTTAATTATTATTAATTAGTCAGAACTATATGAATGATCATAGAGTGGTCCTCCTTATACAACTCGATTTTAAGCTAAAAATTAAAGGCGAGGGAAATGAGAATGACATTAGAATTGGTTCTCATTCTCAGAAACTGCTCCCTCGGATAAGAGAAAGTCCTAGAAGGGTTCTTGATGGCAGAAAACTTACCATGACCGATTCAATCTGAGCTCTTCAAATTGGAATAAGTTTGGCAGCGGATCACGAAGCTTTGCCGATCATCTTAAACTCACCTTCTGGGTTTAGATAATAGTAAAACATTTGTCTAATAAAAATAAAAATGTGAACATCATTACCTTTTGTCTCTCCTTAATTGAAAGTTTTCTCACCATTCTACAAGAAAATTGTATCTTCCGGCTTTATCTCTCCATTTCCTGAACTACATGTTCTACCCTTTGCAAAATCTTGAAAGACTTCAATTTTATTTTGCCCAATTTGAGGATTGGATTTTGAAGGGATTATGGGTAGCTTTTCCTGCATGTTCTTGTGCTCTTGCTGGTGATTATCATCAAATTTATTGAACTCAAGAAAAATTTGTGGAACCATCATACTTTCGATGTTTGACCTCTTCGGCCTTGTTTTTGTACCGAACTCCGCAAATCGCCCTGCCTTAACGGGTTGGCCCAAAAACCTCGAACGGATTAGATCGCAAACGCTTTTATTAATGCGTTCAAGCTACATAACGTAATCCGAAATCCATTTAGCTGCCTCGCCCGGTTAAAAAACCATATACACTCCCCGGCCCCGCCAACTACTCCGCGGGAAATTACTGCTCTCATTGTCGCTTGACTGATCTGAACCTGATTTGGTTATTTGCCCAAAGCTTCTTCTCTGTTAACATCTCTAAGATAATTTTCTGTGGACTTCTTCAGTTCTTGCACTTATAGGTTCTCTTAGTTGCTGTGCTAATTTTCTGCTTTGATTTGCATATTTCAATCAGTTCTTTATTGGAAAATTGTAATATTCATTTTCAGATCAAGATGGGTCCTTTATTTTCTTTTCTGATAGTTAAATGGATAATGAGCTATCAATGACCTCTAAGCATTTGTGAAGTATGAGTATCTGAATCCTGAGCGATCATGTTGCCGAGATCTTTCCCCCTTTTCTTGAATCTTCTCTTAGTTCACAGAGTTTTCGAGATTGTTTCTAGTATTTGATTTTGCAAAAACTGGAAATCTGCAACTAGAAGTTCAGTTCATGTTCTTGATATGCAATGGGTTCTGTGTTAGCACGCGCTTCCTTCAGTCGAATGCTTCTAATAAGGGGTGCTTAGTTTAGTAATCAATCACGAATGCTACGAAATACAGGAAAAAGAAACCACCATTCCTCGGTTTTTGATAGGCCTTTCATATAAATTGTAGAAATAAGAAGGAATTGAATCTGCTTGATAGTTGACGTCATGGTGGTATCCAATTTTCTGTGCCTGATCAGTGCTAATTAATGTTTTGAAGGGATAATTGGATTTTCAGAATGTTTGCTGCGAGATTTCACCAAGTCATTACTATTAACCGGGTAGAGGTTGAGCCCGTTTCATATGGAGTGCATCAGAACTGTCATATGAGATTAACTTCAAATGACCTTCGAAATGATAAATCATTATTGAGGAAAGGTTATTGCAGCAGATCCATGAAGCTGGAAATGTGTGTAAGCTGTGCATCAAATTCTTTTCCATCATCTATATATCCAGTTTTATCCTCCTCATACAGTGAAGTTTGTAACTTTCCAAGGAAAGAAAGTAAGTAAATTTTGTTCATTGTCATCAAATTAAGGTCTTTTTATGTATTACCCGTGATTTCTGGCTTAAGAATTTGGCATCAAAATCTTCATAGTCTGAACTATAGATAATGCTCTTCTCCAGAGGAGTCTCTTCTGATCTTAATTCGACATGGCGAATCAATGTGGAATGAGAAGAACCTATTTACTGGTTGTGTTGATGTGCCATTGACTGAAAAAGGGGTGGAAGAGGCAATTGAAGCTGGTAAGAGAATTACCAATATGCCTATAGACATTGTCTATACATCAGCTTTAGTTCGTTCACAGATGACTGCCATGCTTGCACTCACAGAACACCATTGCATGAAGGTACTTTTTATCTTCTATGATTACCTCTGTGGCCAAAATGTTTTTTTTATAGGAAAACTGCATTTACTTGCTAGGTAAAATTGTTGCATTAATCTCTTGCAAAGAGCAGCATGTTTAGCTATCTTAGATATTTCTAATGCTAAAAGCAGAAATGGGCCTCTGAACTTCTGATTTAAATGATATGTCTCGGGCTTGTAATCGAAACAATTGTACTGTTTCTTCCTCAATTTCTCTGGAAGCTGAGTCCTTTATAATTTTTAATGTAGAAGGTGCAAAATTTGGCAATAGTTTCTTAGGTAAGTATTTCTACTGGTGCAATCAGCAATTGACTGAAAGAAAAGGGGCTAAAACACTAGTCCTTTACTTAAAGCAAGACCAGGAAAATTGGAGAACTGGTTTCCATTTTGGTTGATGCATTTGTTAGTTGGGCTTATTTGTCTGAACTTCCGTTGCCTGATTTTTATGAGTAAAATGCTGCTGAGAAACTTCCCTTCTGGATATCATGAGGGTCCTAAAGTAAGAGTCCTTAAGTAAGGTTGCTTTGTGCACTTCAGGGTAATTCCATTATTAGCCTTTTCTTCTCTGGTCTTCCTTTAGAGATCGGCTAATCCTTCTTAGACCAACATTTACCCCTTAAATTAATAATTGTTGAGGTGCTTACTTACTATTTCCAAATATGGAAATGAACTCCGTTTTATGACGTGAGACTCAATAGTTTCCCAAGCTTTTAGTTAGGGTGATAATTATCATGACTAATTCGGGGATTTTCCAATGAAAGGAATGTTGTTGGGCTATTGCAATTGAAGTTAACAGTTATAGGCCTAGCCTCAAGCAAGATGACAGACTAGGCAATAAAGGCCATAAACTCAGCTCTAGGCCAGCTTTTACAGGTGAATTAGTGTAAAGCATTTCTTTTGCCCTCTTAGCCTCGTGAAATTTACTCTTTCAAAACGAATTAGCTTTGGATATCTGCATGTGCAACATGTAAGGCGGGGAGACATTTGAGAAAAAAGGTCAGCAAGAGCAATTTTAGTTAGGAATTGGTATATTTTGTTGATTATAGGGAGAAAAGTGTGACACTTTAAATTCATCAATGCTCTGCAGTGCACTAATTGCTTTTAGACATGAACTCCAGAATCTTCCAAAAGATATCATGGATCCTAAAAGTTACCACTCCAGGTTGTTTCTAGCAACAGTTGTTTGTGATGAACTGATTAAGTAATGATGCCCTATAGAAAGTAAGAAAGCTGTGCAAGAGAAAGAGAGAGTAAAAAATGTTAAATTTGATGAGAAAACTTCTATCTTGTTATTTAATTTCTTGAAAGGATTCCATGTGTGTTAACCTGCTTGTAGTTTTCAGGTTCCGATAATTATACATAATGAGACTGAGCAAGCCAGAATATGGAATCAAATTTATAGTGAAGATACCAAGAATCAGTCTGTTCCAGTTATCAACGCTTGGCAGCTGAATGAAAGAATGTAATATGATGTTTGTAGGTTGCTTATTGTTACATGGACACGTTCTCGAAGAATGTCCGGCACAATTTGATGGCGATGCATTTTGTTTGCAGGTATGGGGATCTACAGGGTTTTAATAAGCAGAAAACAGCTGAGCAATATGGGAAAGATCAAGTTCATAAATGGCGTAGAAGTTATGATGTGCGGCCTCCTAATGGTGAGAGCTTAGAGATGTGCCTGCAACGAGCAGTTTCTTTCTTCAAAGAGCAAGTAGGTTATGATACCTACATTTCCTGTAAAAGTTCTGAAGACTAAGTAGGATGTAGTTAAGTATTTGAGCCTTGCACTTGTACTCGTCTGAAGGTTGAGGAGAATTGATTTGCAGATTGAACCTCAACTTTTGACTGGAAAACATGTAATGATTGTAGCTCATGCAAATTCTCTGCGGTCCATTATTATGTATCTTGATAAGTTAACATCAAAGGAGGTAAAGAATTAGATACATAAAGTTTCAGATGGAAATCTTCCACATGCATATATCTCAATTGAGGTTCGTTTGCTTTATCATTACAGGTTATTGACTTAGAATTGTCCACTGGAGTGCCTATGCTGTACATATGTAAAGAAGGAAAATTTATTAGGAGAGGAAGTCCCTTGGGTTCTAGAGAGGCTGGGGTTTATGCTTATACAGAGGTTTGAACTTTCCTTGAAGTCTTTGGCATTCCTAATCGTTTGTTATGAGAGATATCTCATTTACTGCATAATTTGATTATCCCTAAAGCCATCCCTGGTTATATTTCTAATTCCATGATAGAATGCTCTTCTGTGGATTGCTACATGAAAGATCTCGATTGCTATTTTTCTTCTATAATGTCATTACTTCACCCTGCTTATTTCTCTTTCTTTTGGCTTGAAGCTCTCAAAGAGGTTTGCATATTACTTGCTTGTTCAAGCCTATGCGAGGTTTCCCATGATATATTTCTAACTGATGCTAATATCACTAAGTTGCATTAGGTATTGTTGTTGATTGATAAATGTAAGAATGTTTTGTGGAAGCTTTTTATTTTGAAATGTCTTAATGGTGGAAATTGACTATAAATCAGTAGTATAAAAAGCATAATATTTCTTGTGATTGAAGTACTCATATTCTATTTTGATCCATAGAAACTTGCTGCCGAAGCCCAGTAGCTTGGTTTTCCGTTTGCCATCTAAACTATTTTGATACACAGTTCTTAGGATTCCCGTCTAGTTCTTTTTTGGGACTGCTGAGTGTCAGATCCTGCTCAAAAATATACTTTCTTGGACATGGATATATGTTTTCTTTTTGGGTAAGACCAGTGAAAAATTAAATTTGAACCGCCTTTTTTTCACGGCAAAAAACCTTGGTGGACTTCTAAATCTGCGTGCCGAAATTTATAACTATTACATGAATCCATTTTTACATGCTGTTCTATTTATAGCCATGTTTTTTTGTTAGGCAAAGAGCAAGAACATCCTCTTCTGCCGGCTTCTTGTCATGTTATCTTTGTCTTACTTTTTTAAATTACCATACATTATGTAATCTCTATGGTTGGTATAACTGACGATTGCTTTTATAACTGCCACCATCGTCTAATTTCTTTTACTTCATCTCATTATCTATATGGTCTTTTATCTCACAAATGGGTCTCGCTGTACTCTTTTTATTTACAATTCTGAAAGTCTCCATAGTCTGATGTTATGTTTTATTTGACTTGGAAATATAAATGTTCTCATACTTGCAAGAACTTAATAAAATGAAAAAAAGATTTGGATTCTTTGGATGTACCAAGTAGATAGAAACTGGCATATTTTTTGGCTGGACAAAGCTATGAGATTAAAGACTTAATGAATTGGTGAATATTTTGTATCCAAGGTGATCATCTACACGTTGTTCTCTTTCAAAGGGTCTTTTGAGCATCTATTATGTGTACTTTTTCACATTTAATGTAGGCATGTAGCGAGTGAATGACATTAAAACATCAGAGACTACTTTTTTGCAGAGCCTGGCTTTGTACAGACGACATTTAGCTGAAGGATCATACTAAGGTTCTGAAGGAGGTAAGATCTCTTTATTTCGCCTATGAACATTAGTTGCTCCTTAGCAGTAAAAGAGGGATGACAATATGACGTCCAAAATTTGACTAATAGACTGTAAATCTCTGTAGCTAGCTGAAGTTGTGAAATGGACTTTCTCTGCAGCAGTGGCATCAATCTATTGGTTGAAGATGGATTTGAGTTTGATGGCCATTTTTGAAGCCAAGGACGGAACAGAACTTTTAGTATGATCCTTTAGTGATTGATTCGTTTGGCATATTTGCCCTGTCAGCTTATACCAAAGCAACTAATTACATTGGTAGGTACTGGAAACTGGCATAATTTAATTTTTTGAGTCAGCATATTGTGATTCATCTTCAAACATAATTACTTGCTTTATCTGCAATTTTGAAGAATAAAGAAAATCACTCTCTCACTTTTAATTTAAGTGTTATTTTAAAAATATCTATACATATTAAGAAACTAATTAAGCTACTTTGGATAACTTGTATGCTCTTAATTAAGTATTTTCTTTCTTTATAAAAAATTACAATATAGAAAACTACAATCATTTATTATACAAAATGTTATTGTTTTATTATGAAGGTAAATAAAAAAAGTTTAATTTTTTTCATGATACTTATTTTATAACAAAATAAAATTTTTATAAAGCTGAACAATCATCGCAAGTACTGGCCCTGTCAGAGTAGTACTACTAAAACTCAAGTGAAGTTCAAGTGAGAAGAGGTTTGTCCCGTTGGATCAGTACTATGGACCTACAATTCAGGCGCAATCCCATAGCATTCTCTGGGAAGAGTTTTACGTCCTCAGAGAGGTTTGAACCCTTGATGTTCAAGGCAGAAGGTAGATCTCTAACCACTTGATTGAACCCTTGATGTTCAAGGCAGAAGGTAGATCTCTAACCACTTGAACTACCGCTTCGGTGGTACCTTCATTTGTTTTTTTTGTTATTGGATAAAAATACCTATTGTTTCATTGATTAATAACTAAAAATCGTAGTAGAAAAATGCGATCAATATCAACACCATTCGATTCACAATGGTTCATGACTTCCAAATCTCTCGCTAAACACGCCAAATCTCGACCATAATAACTAAAGATTTGAGTTAACTAAAGTGGATGTGATGAGATTTTCGCTCCATGGCAAGTGCCTTCTAACCAGAATGTTTGAAGTTCAATTCTTATTTAATGCTGGATTTTTTTTTCTTTTATAATCAAGTTAATATTAAAATTGTACAATAATTGATTATATATTGTATAATTTCCAAGTTGAAAAATGTATATTAAGCTTGATTTTTGAAGTATAAAAAAACACGCAGACAAACACCGCATTTTTGTTTAAAGATAAATACATCCCGAAATCTCTTGAAAAGGAAAAAAATGGAGTGGGCCGAGGGCAGTTGAGTGAGATGATTTGTCAAAGGAGAGTTAGCCTATAAGTGAACTCTGTCTTAACCGTTTATCCCTTTCATGCCCCTGTATCTCCTGAAAACTTGGCAGCAAATTCTCATCCCAATTTACAAGAAAAAAAAAGACAGAAATTCATCTAGAAACGAAAAATATTCACTGAAAAAAACCCAAAAAAGAAAAATTGAATTTGAGAAATTGAAGATTAAACAAAGTAAAACGCAAAACACAAAAGCACAAAGATTCATGCAAACGGCAAATCAAGAACTTTGAATTTTCCGTGCGTTTTTCTCTTTGTTTGGTGGATTTGATGTGCGGAGATTCAAGTCTCTTGTAATCCCACAAGAAAATTTATGAGTGGCTGATCATATATACATTTGAGAAGTGAAGGAAAATTAGCAAATGAATGAATGTTGCCACAGAGTTTCGTCTTCCGGTTCCAGCAACTCTACAAATCCTGAAAATTCTGCCAAGGGTGAAAAGAAGAAGAAGGTAGTTTTTTCCTCTCATTTTCCCTTAAATCATCACCCTTCTTTCTTTCTTTTCTAATTTTTTCCAGCACCATTATGCCTAAGAATTTTCTTCAAATGTAATTTTGTGATATTTTTTTGTCCTGGGATATTTGAAGTCATCAATCATGCCAAAGATCTTTGCATCCAAGAAAAATGGTAGGGAAAGCTCAGAAGAAGATCTGGGTGCATGTGCATTAGATGGAAACGATCAGGGTGTGTATCTGGTCTCCAATGCTCAAAGATTAGAAAAGTTCTTACATCCAAAGAGAAAACAAAAAAGAAAAGCAAATTCTTTATTTGATCTTTTTTTCCTTCTCTGGAGACAGATTTGGATATCAAGATGACATCAAGAATGAAAGCTTTTCTCGAGGCATCGCCTAACAGGAAAGGTTTCGTAGGTTGAGATCAAAACTATAACTTAGTATTAATTATTTTGTTTTTGGGGTGCATGGGCTGCTGGGCCTTTGGCATTCTTCATGTGCAGAATAGTTTTTAATTTTATCTGCAATCTTATATAATTGTTATATTCTGGTGTGCAAGAAATTAAATGATTTTTAATTTTGCACCTGGCGACTCACCTCTAGTAACTGAATCTGATTTAGGAGGCAATCACTATTTTATTTCTTTCTTTCATATCCATAAAAAATCTACATTGTCATCAAAGTCTAAAATTAAGAAACTAGCCTCGGTTTATCGCCACGTAGTGATTAATTAAGAGTTGTAAGTGTTTTTATCAGCGTGGTTGTGAGGTATGTAAATGGTAGCTTACCTAACAGAAGACCGAAGTGTATATTGATTATTGCCAAGAGATATTCAGTGTATTGATATGGAAGTAAAATAGTGTGGAACCTGTTTCATTTTCTAGTGTTTGATATTGACCTTGAGGGCATTGACATTGAAAATTGTATGATTTCTCTATTAGTACATATAGAATATTGGAGGCAACGGTATTAAATTCTTATCTAATCCCAGAAAGGCATAGTAGCGCACGAATTGAAGGCCTAAACCTCTCAAATTTTGATCAGTCTATGGCACCTGCAACCACTTTTCAAGATATCAGGTACGAATTCCCTCAGTAGTTTAAATTCAACGACTTTTGAATTTGGTGCCATATGTGTTGCATAAGGTCTAAAATGTTCCATGAATCGTAGGATTTTCGTTGCAACATGGAATGTGGGAGGAAATACTCCCAACCAGGGCCTCAATCTTGAGGATTTTTTGCAGCTGGAGGGCTCTTCAGACATATATGTTTTGGGGTATGCTTCTCTATAAACTCTATTTCTTAATTCAGACCATAAATGTGACATTTTTGGATGGAATCATTGTTGGAATCGAATTTCAGGTTTCAGGAGATTGTTCCTTTGAGTGCTGGAAATGTTTTAGTCACAGAAGACAATGAGCCTGCTGCAAAATGGCTAGCCCTGATAAGCCAGGCATTAAACAAATCATATCATGCTTCCTCATCATCCTCTGTGGAATCAGGTTCCAATTCAAAGCACTTAAAGAATTCCAAAGATTCAAAGTCCAACTTCTTCCAAAAACCTTCTCTCAAGATGCTTAGAAAAACTCTCAAGGCTGATAGTAGCCAACTCAAGTCTTGTAACTGCTATTTGATGAATTCACCAGTATCAAATGGAAGGCCAAGAAAGCTTGCTGATCCTTGTGCTTCTGTTTACCATTATCACAACCGAAGCATAGATGAAATCCTTGAACTTGCAAGATTTCCTTCTCGAAACATTTTGAATTATCGCCTCATAGCAAGCAAGCAAATGGTTGGCATTTTCCTTTCGGTATGGGCTCGAAAAGAGTTAGTGCAACACATTGGTCACCTCAGAATCTCCTCTGTGGGAAGAGGAATCATGGGCTTCTTTGGAAATAAGGTAAGTTTGGATGTGATTAATCCTTCTTCAAGGTGTTATCTCGATCTCCTTGTTTTGTGGTGTGCATGACAATGCCAGATACTTCCCGGACGAGGTTCCAGTCAACCCATGTAAAGAATAGGAAGTGTTCCTGAAGACATTTCTAGTTATTAAAAGAACATTCACCCAAAAACAAAAGAAAAAAAGAAAGTCATTAAATGAACTTCCATTGATTTCAGCAATTAGGTTTTCCTTTTCTTTTGCTATCTTTTCATTTTACTTTTCCCTAAAGCTTTCTTAGGCAATACTGGGAAAATCATGCATTGGAAATTTTGTCCGTTTTTAGAAGACACAACTTCTAAAACATGTAATATCATCTTTAATGCAATCAAATGTTTAAAACGGTCTATCTAAGGAAAATTTTCTTTTCTAATGCAGGGTTGTATATCAATAAGCTTGTCAGTGCACCAAACAAGCTTTTGCTTTGTCTGCAGTCACTTAGCTTCTGGGGAGAAGGAGGGAGATGAGCTGAAAAGGAACGCTGATGTTGCTGAAATTTTAAAGAACACACAATTTTCCAATATTTGCAAGGATCCAAATCGTAGAACGCCAGAAAGAATTCTCGAACACGAGTAAGTCAATGCTCATCTCAAAATGAGTAATTTCTTTGCTTCACCTGTACTAATTTGGATTTTGTAAATAAACTTTCAGCCGTATAATTTGGCTTGGAGACTTGAATTATCGAGTGTCACTAAGCTATGAAGAAACGAGGCATCTGTTGGACGATAATGACTGGGACACTCTCCTGAAGAAGGATCAGGTTGGTAGCTCCGAAAATTACTTGTTTTTGAAAAGGAGATTGATAGCGACCTTCATATTCACATAAGTCAATGAGACAGCTAACATTCGTTTTCAGGATAAACTAACCCACAAGATCTTCAGATGACAATGACTTGGCTGAATTTAACTAAAGATTTGTGATCTTATCTTGAATATGTAAACATATATACGTCAAATATACAAAAGTAAAACTTGTATGATTATATTAAACTGTGTCTTGTCATGTACCCATCTGCTTAATGCGGAACTGATAATACTCCAACCGTAAAAATTATATATCTCGATATTTGAACTCTTTTCACTAATATGATTAGGCAAAAGGGGTTTGAATTTGGTTTTAAATAAAGACATTGGTTCATTAACGAGCACTTGTTATGCTGTTGAAAACAGTTGAATTTGGAGAGAGAAGCAGGAAGAGTGTTTGGTGGGTTCAATGAGGGAAGAATCCAGTTTGCCCCAACATACAAGTACTCCCATAACTCAGACTCTTATGCGGGAGAAACAGTGAAGTCTAAGAAAAAGCGACGAACGCCTGCATGGTTTGTGTTCCTCTTCCTTGTTAAACATGATAATCTTTCAGAATTGAATGTCCATATTCTTGACGGAGGCAATATTTGTCAGGGGAAATAGTCATGTAAACATTGAGTCTGACAAATACTTATTTCAGGTGCGATAGGATATTGTGGCGAGGGAGGAGCATTGATCAGTTATCTTACATACGTGGGGAGTCAAGATTCTCCGATCATAGACCGGTCTGCGCTGTCTTTAAAGTAGAGGTGGAGCTGAAGAAGACTCCAAGATTTAGGAAGGGTTTCTCATGCATAACTACCAGACCAGGATACGATGAGTGCATGCCTCAAAGGCATAGCTTCTATGAACTTTAGTTCCATTCTAAGTAAGATCCAATATATTTTGTGGCTTCCTTTATAGCAGAAACCAACCCTTCATTTCTTTTTTTTCCCTTCAGGAGAATCATAGCTAGTTGACATGAATGATACAAAGCATATAGAAATGGAAAAGAAAGCTGTAAAATATTGTCAGAGTCCTGATGTCTTGGTGACAAATGAAAGATATCAGAATCTAGAAAAATCAAAGATGACCTGAAACTGAAAGAAACACAAATGACAATGATCAAGAAACTAAATATGACGGAAATTGGACAAATTATTATCTCTTCTCTGGCTTTCCGAGTGGCCATCAACATTGGGCTAATCCCATGTTGGAGTTGCACTTCCATGATATAATGCCTCTTCTAAGGACTTGTATTATGAGATCTCTTTTCTTCCTTTATGAGTTGTCCTCCTCGTCAACATAGGCCAAATCCCAGATTGAAGTTGCCTTTTCGTGATCTAATGCCTCTTTTGAAGCACTTACATTCAGATTCAGGTCCATGTTTGTACTTGTGGCAGCCAACCCAAACTGGTCATGGAGAGTATTCTCCCCCCAGTAGCTTTCGTAGCTCTCAAACCATCTGTTAACCTCTTGAACAACATCTGTAGTAATATTTGCATCATTAAAATTTTGACTATTTTTCTCTGGTACCACATCCACCCAATCCAGTTGATGTTGTTTCCTGTTACTAACCGAACTTGCTGGATCCGGCATCAAATGCATTCCGGTGAATCCATGGTCATAAATTGGAAGATCCGTTGCAGGAAAATTAGCATCAACATGTTCAGCACCATTGTGCCTGTAAGCACATATTTTCTCATGCGCAGTTCTCGAGTTCTTGTCCACAAAACCAGAATCAAAGCTGCTCTCTGGACACATCAAGTTTTGGCAAGCAAAAAAACTGTCCTCTTTCGCCTCGGGCACAAACATGCACTTCCTCTTCTCACTGCCTGATACTTTTGTCAAAGCAAGCGCTTCTTCTGCTTCTTGCTCTTCATGGGATAGTGAAATCTTGAGGCATCTCTGAGTAAGCTGTATAAGGGATTCTTCTTGGTTGATCACTTTAGACCATGTTGCTATATCTCTGGCCGTCATTTTGTCTTGTAAGCACTTGGATTGCTTTACTAATCTCCTTATACGGGCGAAGTCTGGTGCCATATGCTTGATGACTGAAGTCAGAACCGTCACCTTCCAAGCCTTACTAAGGTCATGAGGCTTCTTGTAGGGCGGTGCGCCGTGTTCTTGGGCTATTCCCTGCTCACCCCACCACAGCTCCTCTCCTGTCGGCCACCATGGCGGTGGCAAACCTCTCTCCAAGGGGAACCGCCTCTGGGGAGGAATACAGTGTTGCATGAGTGCTGAAAGCAATGAACCCAAAGTAGTATCTTGGATGTCCAGAAGAAGATGGATATATGAACTCGGGTCCATCTTCTCACTTTCTTCAAGAACTTTGGGCAAGAACTGAGCTATGGCAGCAGGAGCATTATGATCGAACCGAACTTTTTCTTTCCACCACTCTCTCAGACTTTCCGATGAACCAGTCACAGTCTTCCCCTTCTCAGGAACAATCCCATAAACAAACCTTGCGCATCGCAGACCTCCATGATCTTCACCATGTATTTCAGGATAGAATCTTGAGCTCTTGCCATTTTCTTCCTCCGAGACATTTCTTCTTTAGCTTGGGCTGTGTCTGGCTCTTGAGTAGTTTGTGCTTTAAGCTTTTGCATGCGAATTCGGTCCTTCCACATTCGCTTCTTAAGATCGTCATAGCTAATATCTTCAGCTTCAACTTCCTGATCTTCAATTTCTGGGCCAGGGCTCAGAGGCTCAATTTCTTCATCAAACTTCACCATCTTCACTTAATTTCACTGGCAAAAGCCAAAACTATGTGAAATGCAAACGATGTTTGTACGTGACATTTTCCCCACTTCTACGTTTAAATATTGATGAACTATGGCGGTGAGAATCGACCTATACCGATATCTGTTGTCTAGAAATATCCAGAGCAGACAAACTGCGGTTCTCCCGGGTCCCTAAGGCCAAGTTTGCAATCCTGCTATGCTGCTGCAGGGAACACTTTTTCTTTTTTTTTTTTTTTTTTGCAGGATTGTTGAATGAAATATTAACTTTTAAAATATACAACGTAAATTATGAATAATTATTTAATTTTAAATAGTTATTTAATTATATATAATTAATTATTTAAATAATTATATCTAATGTGTGAATTATTAATTGTTCAATAAAAATTTAACAGTTAAAATTTATTAAATTAAATTAAATGTTGAAAAAAACTACTGTAGGTATTATGGCGGAGTCGCAAGTTTGGATAGTTTTGCCGTCACGAGGGTACAATACAATATGGGCAGCGATCAAGAATTCTAGGATTGTGATGCAACAGCAGTGAGGCAGTGGCCCAGAGAGCAAATGCCAGTGTTGATTTCAGGCGACGTGCACAAAGGGACACATGGTTTTGCTGCTTAGTTACACCAGCAATGGAAATCCCAAGCACACACCGCTAAATCTGTTGCAGAATATGCTTAAGAAAACCCTTATCGGGAAATGTATAGCTGGTTTGATTGACCACCAAACAAGGCAACATTTAAGCAACAGCCCTAGCCATCCTCCCGTGCTCGTCTGGTAGTGAAGAGTCGTAATTATCTTTTTGTTTGTTTTTATTTAAACCATAAGATTCTTCAAAATCTCCTATCGAGTGAGTTTTCACACAAGACTAACGTACATGATTTTTTTGTTTTTTGTTTTGCTAAGTGATTGTACGTAGATGATTAACTACTAAAATTTGTCATCTTCAATTTCTGTGATGTAGGATTGCAAAAAAAAAAAAAAAGATGAATATGTAAAATTTCTCTCTAATAATTTTTTTAGTATGATTAAGAAAAAGAAATGTTTATAACACTAGCTAATTGAAAAATAAAAGAGTGCAATGGAAATAAGTAAATCCATTTTTAGATTCTAATGTGAATGATGATTTAAAAAAAGGAAAAAAAAGTCAATTTGGTCCATGAAATTAGGTCCCCATCATTATTTAGTCTTGCAAGGTTTTTTTCAACATTTAAGGTTCATAAATATTTTACATATTATCAAAATTATCCTATCATTACTTCTTCGACAAACTTTAACCAGAAAATAACATGTGCTAAACACGTGACATTTCTACAAAGATATATTTGTCTAATTAATATTAAAAAAATTAAAACAATAGTATTTTGTTTCAAAAGTTAACAACTTGCCACAAGAAGAGGGCATTTTTCAAATTCTTTATATTGTTTAGAAAAATATGCTCTAATAGAAATGTCACATGTGTAGTGCAAGTAGTTTTTCGATAAAAGTTTATCAACAAGAATGGTAGCGAGAATACTTTTGTAGCGCATAAAAAATTTATAAACTATAAATGTTAGAAAAAAATTATGGGATCAGACGATAACGAGTCCTTAAATTGGAAGACCAAATCAGTTATTTTTCCAAAGAAAATAATCATTATGAATTCGTATTTACATCTGTTTCTCTTCTCTATATTTCTTGTGCTAGATTATATGTAACACAAACTTGAAGGGAAACTGGAGTCAAGTGAAAACAAAAGCATTTTCTAATAGCTTAGGATAGGATCCAACTCCACTCGAGTTGATTTATTCGTATAACTCTTAATTCAAAAATGATTTTAATTTTTTTACTCTGAGCTCCATTTTTTAAATAAAATTCAAACGTATATTTTATAAAATTATTCAAAAAATAATCACTCTTCTCAACTTAAGTTGCAATTCTAATTTTGTCTGTCGGTAGAAAAAGTCTGAGGTGTTAGAAGGGAGGGTCAAATTTTGTTTTGAAGCAGAAGCCATGAGAGCAATCCTATTCTTTAGTTAAGTAGCATAAAGTTATCTTCAAAGGGGATATACTCATCTTAGGACATAGTCCCGATTTGCCATAATTACTCGCTTCATTTAAAAATATATGAGCTTTATTTTTTACACTAAAATTAAAAATTTTAGTAAGTTTTATTAAAAAAAAATTGATAGTTGTTTAAAATACATTTTTTAAAAATGATTGGTTAACGTGTTAAATTCAAATTTAATAATAAGAATTAATATTTTAAGTGGTTAGTTAGAAAACTAATGATTTTTAAAAAAAAAACATTTAAGTTGTTGGTTGAAAATAAGGATAAAGTTAAAAATAAAATAATAAATGTAGTATTTGTATAGAAAAATCATATATATATATATATATTAAAATAAATAAAAAATTTATGATATATATTTTGAAACATTTTAGGTGTCGGTGAAGTAGCCCATCACAGTGAGAGTGCAAATAAATCAACTCGAGTTGTTGGATCCCATCCTAAATTAATTGAGTGCACTTAATCAAATTCGAACCAGACTCAAATTTGAGTTGAAATTCGATTGGGTCCTAAAATAAGCTGGAGCTTTGTGTAATAAAAAACTTCCAAAAACCGGACTCAAATTGAGAGCTGGAACTATATAAATAATAATTATTATATAAATATTATTAAATACGAATATATATAATATTTTATTTATTTAAATAAAATGGAAATATTTGCCATCTTTTGAGCCAAACGAAGTGCTAGACTAATTAAATATTGGGACAAAAATTATGTCTGAATTTGAACTTGAGTTTAAACGTGTTCGACAAAAAGATTCAATTTATTTGCAACCTAAACCGCAGTAAGTAACTGAAGAAGACAAATTCTACCAGTTAAAAAAACTTGCTCTAAGGGGATTCTAATAATCTTGTCACTTCCTTGGTTTACTACTTCCTCCATTCCTTCATTTCAAAATATAAGATTTTTTAAACTCTTTTATTCCTTCTCAAAATATTTAATTTATGTAAAATTTAAAATCTTTTTAAAGTGCTCTCACTATAAATATAATTTTCTAATTCTTTTTGAGATTATATTAATAAAATTAATTAAAAATATAATAAAAATATCTTCTTTTTTAAATTTATATAAAAAATTAAAAGATATTATATTTTAAAAGAAATTGGTGAGGAAAATTAGCTCTATCTTGTTGCAGTAGCTGCCTTTTAATGCCGCCTTCTTTGGTGTTCACTCAGAAGAACAATAACAGATATAGAAATGTGTGTTTGGGATTCTTTCCCCGGTTTGTGTAACTAAGCAGCGAAACCATGCGTTCCTTGTGCACGTCACCTGAAATCAACTGTGACGTTGCCCCACTGCAGCTCTTGCATCAGAATCCTCAAATTCTTGATCACTGCCGGTAATATATCAGTAGCCTTGCGAAGGAAAACCTACCCAAACTTGGCCTTAGGTGACATGAAGACCTGGAGCTAGTCTGTCCTGGATCCTTCCAGACTGCAAATACCGCCATAGTTCATTAATACTTAAGCGTAGAAGTCCGAAATGTCACGTACAAACATCGTTTGATTTCCATGTAGTTTTGGTTTTTTGCGAATGAAATTAAGTGAATATGGTGAAGTTTGATGAAGAAATTGAGCCTCTGAGCCCTGGCTCAGAAATCAAGGATCTGGGAGTCGAAGATGAAGATATCAGCTATGACGATCTTAAGAAGCGGATGTGGAAGGATCGAATGCGCATGCAAAAGCTTAAAGCACAAAAACCTACTCAAGAGCCAGACCCCCAAGCTAAAGAAGAAACGTCTCGGAGGAAGAAAATGGCAAGAGCTCAAGATTCTATCCTGAAATACATGGTGAAGATCATGGAGGTCTGCAACGCGCAAGGTTTTGTCTATGGGATAGTTCCCGACAAGGGGAAGACTGTGACTGGCTCATCGGAAAGTCTAAGAGAATGGTGGAAAGAAAAAGTTCAGTTCGAGCAGAATGCTCCTGCTGCCATAGCTGAATTCTTGCCTAAAGTTCTTGAAGAAAGTGAGAAGATGGACCCGAGTTCATATGTGCATCTTCTCCAGGACATTCAAGATACTACTTTGGGTTCGTTGCTTTCAGCGCTCGTGCAACACTGTGTACCTCCGCAGAGGCGGTTCCCCTTGCAGAGAGGTTGGCCACCGCCATGGTGGCCAACAGGGGAGGAGCTGTGGTGGGGAGAGCAAGGAACAGCCCAAGAACATGGTGCCCCGCCATACCAGAAGCCTCATGACCTTAAGAAGGCTTGGAAGGTGACTCTTCTGACTTCAGTTATCAAGCATATGGCACCAGACTTCAACCGTATAAGGAGATTAGTAAAGCAATCCAAGTGCTTACAAGGCAAAATGACAGCCAGAGACACTGCAACTTGGTCTAAAGTGATTAACCAAGAAGAAGCGCTTATACAGCTTACCCAGAGAACCCTTAAGATTTCACCATCCAAGGAAGAAGAAGAAGCAGAAAAGGTTCTTGCCCTGACAATGGAAGCAGGCAGTGCGAAGAGGAAGTGCATGTTTGTTCCCAAGGCGAGAGAAGACAGTTTGTTTGCTTGCCAAAACTTCATGTGTCCAGAAAGTAGTGTAGGTTCTGGTTTTGTGGACAAGAACTTAAGAACTGAGCATGAGAAAATATGTGCCTACAGCCACAACGGTGCTAATCTTACCGCAGTGGATCTTTCAAGTTATACCCATGGATTCATCGGAATGCATTCGATGCCGGATCCAGCAGGCACGAATAACGGGAAACAACATCAACCGGATTGGATGGATGTGGTACGACAGAAGATTAATAGTGAAGACACCAATGAGGCAAATGGTGCGCTACTTGTTCAAGAGTTGAATAGAAGTTTGGAGAGCTATGAAAGCTACTGGGGAGAGAATACGCAACATAACCTGTTTGGATTTGCTGCTACAAGTGCAAACATGGGCCCGAATCTAAATGTAAGTCCTTTAAGAGAGGCATCAGGCCACGAAGATGCAGCTTCAATTTGGGATTTGGCCTTTGTTGACGAGGACTATAAGTCCTTTAGAGGAGGCATTAGACCATGAAAATTTCAACTAAACTTCAGCCTTAAACGAGCTTAAGAACGCCTCGAGTGTAAGTAAATGTTCAGGTTTGCTTTGTTCAGGTCGCAATGCAAAGAAAATAGATAGTCATTTCATTGTAATTAATGATGTGACTTTGTACTTTGGCATTGGAAGTGAGTATATTTCTCTTTCTTGGTCCTATATGATCTTTAACTTTGTCATGGCTATGGGCAATATTTTTTTAATAATTTATAAAAATAGTCTCTAAATTATATTATTTATTTCAATTTAGTTCATAATATTATATTTTAATATTCTAAGTTTAACGTACATAATATTTTACTTTCAGTGTTTATAATTTTAAATGACACTTATATGGCGAAAAGTGATTGAAAATGTTATGCAGTTTAAAAAGATAAGCAAATTTGTCCTCTACGAATTTTTCTTCCAAAATTTCAATAAATGTGTGACTAGTTGAGTTAGTCCAAAAAATGAGAAAATGAGGAAATTGTTTTTTCAATCCCTAATGTATCTTTTGATTAGAATTTGACATTTAACCTATCCTAAAGCTCAAATACTCCCAAACTGACGATAATAGACATCATATATAATCACCAAATTATGGCTGATATTTTATTCTACAATTGTTCTCCTTCTTTGAAACAAATATTTATTTACATTTTTTAAGAAACAATTCATAGAGAGACAAATTTATCTTTTTTTTTCGAAAATGCACGTGTGTCGTACTTGAATTTTTTTATTAATTTCTACCACACAAGTGGTGGTCGAGACTACAAACACTAAAAAAATTATAATATTTGATATAAAATATTAAAATATAATATTAAGTAAGGACTAAGTTGAGCAAATAACATAATTTAGAGATTAGTTTTATAAACACACCTACTGACTGCAACATGCTAATTTACAAACTATAATGCAGTTATTTTTTATTTATTTAAATTATTTTTTAAAGTTTAAAATTCTCTTAATATTTTTCTAAAATTTAAGCTTATTTTGAAGATTAAAAAATTCTCTAAAATATTTAGCACATCTATTGCATGAATGATAAATAATATATATTAACTAGAGGTAAAATTTTGAAGAATCTACAATTTAAACCTTGATTTTATTTCAAAATTTTATAATTTTACTTCATTTTGTTTCAAAGAATCCCAAGAGACATACTTTGAATTGAATTCTTTATATAAGGAGAACTAAAAGAATGAAAGATTAAAACAAGGAGAACGAAAAAAACAAAAAAAATTGAAAAAAAATTGCGTAGAGATTCCCCAAGAAAAGGGAAAAAATGAAAAAAAACATGAAATTGAAAAAGGAAACCACCGCAATTTGTCAAAGGTAACTGTTTTTATTTTTTACCCTGCTACAATAATTAAACTTCTTTATAAATTACTTTTTTTCTTGTGTTATTGTAATAAATTTTGACTCGAGATTAGGGTTGTATAATTAATTTTGGATTTGATTTTCAGTTTTAATGAAGTAAAAGAAAGAAAAAAATATTACAAAAATGCGTTACCTGGTATATATATATTATTTTATTAAAAATAATATAAAAATATATGATTTAAATGTATTTATATATAAATTTTATAAAATTTAAATTTTTTAATTCAATTTTTTCTGATAAATTCAAAGATTAAATTAAAATATTTATAATTTTTACAAATCAAATTCAATTAAAATATTAAAAAATTAAACAATTAAATTCATTTCAATTTAATTTTTCACTTTAAATGTACACGTATTTCAAGAACACACATGTAAAGATAAGGCCGGCGATATTACCAACGAATTGTCCTCCTGCCAGAGCAAATCTAAATGACAAATTTACCCTTCATTGTTTCTCTTCGTCAACTATTCTTGTTTATCTATTGGGTGGCCCACATATTAACCCTTTTTTTTGCACGATCTGTCTGCCCTTTCCCTATAGACTTTCTCCTCCAGAATCTACCACTTAGTTTAATCTCCTCCTCTCGGCCCCAAGAACTTTTTGTTCCTCCATAACCAGCCTATCGGAAACCGTCGCTCTCAAAATTTTAGAGATGTTTGAAGTATTACACAACAGAAGCAACTAAATTGAAGAAATTAATAAAAGAAATCACCCCTAAAAATTTAATAAAAATCTACTATCAGTAGATTTAGAATGTGATTAAATATTATTTTGATTTAAAATTTTTTATATTAAATTTTATAAAAAATTATAAAAAAATAATTAAGATCTAAATTTTAAAGTACCAATCTAAATACACTCTAAATTCTCAAGACTTGTGTCCATTAGTGGGGGCAAGGCAGTAATATTGGGAAAAAGGTAGAATAGCCCTCACTATGTAAGAGGATGGAGCAGTGGGCACTATGTATGAGGACGGAGCACCATTTTTCTTTTCTTTTTCTTTTTGAGCAGTTTCTTCATGGTGTCCGCCGCTGTAGCAATAGAGAAGCAAAGGTGCCAGTGGTAGCTGGCCTTAGCAGAAGAAATTAGAAAGATATTTACATATAGAATAGAGATTGGATAGGTGAAGGAAGAGAGACGAGACATAAAATATGGATAGAGATGGGGGGCAACGGCAAAACCCACGGTGTTGGTTGCGTTGCAGAAAGAGGAGCACGGTAGCAGTAATTTGCTTGTAATATTTTGACGAGAGAGACAGAGAAGATAAAAAGGATTAAATATCTGTTTTATCTAAACTTAAGCAAAGCTAATTAGAAATTCTTACACCAACTCATCGGTTTGATCAGTACCATTCTTCCCAAATTCATGAGTTCCCTTCTCACAATTATTTATTACGACATGCAAAACATGTGAAAAAGTCTTCTCAATTCTAAGATCTCTTTCGAGTGATGAGTCTTCATAAATTTTTTGTTGACAAGAGCCGCAATCGCAGTTCGAAAGTGTGTAGTAGGTAAACATTTCTTGTGCAATAACTAGCAAACTTCATTAAAAAGTGAGTTGCGCAAAGTAAGTAAAAGATCATCTTTCTGTTTCAAAATATAATATATTTTAATTATTTTTTATTTTCTTAAAATTTTTTAATTGTAAGAATTATTTTTTTAAAGTTACAATCACACAAATATAATTTTTTTTATTCTCTATTGTATTAGTGTAATTAATTATTGATATAATACAAAAAAAATCTTATTTTCTTCTTCTTTAAATTATGTAAAAATGTCTAAAAAGTATTATATTTTGAAATGGAGGAAATAGAAAATTTCATCGATCCTGTATTTAATTATCCTCATAAATGCATCAGGCTTGATGTTTCTTTTCCCAGCTCCTAGAGTCAACATTGATATCCGCAATTGTGTTTCCTGCTTTAAGCTTCACTTGGCGTGTTTGAAGAAAAATAAAGATTTAAGTTGATTGAACAAATTTTAAGGTAATATTTCAATTCATTCGAAAAACTTGTTATCAAGTGATAGTTTAATAGTTTGATATTGGTTCCATAATATGTTGTAAAGAAGAAAATTATCGCGACGAAACTGAAATTTTTATTGTTTATTAGAATAAAAACTTATCAATGGCGGTAAAATATTGCGGGTAACTGAACATGTTAGTCCTTTTTTCCTCTTCAGCTACGGGAAGATTTTAGGAAGCAGCCATTTGATGTGTCGCACTTGCATTTAACAATACAAAAGTTTGATTATTTCACAATTAAATTACGGCTTCAAACTTCTATATATTTGAAGTTTAACTAGTTTTTGATCACTGCATTCTCCATTCCAAAAATGGCTTCTTCAAACTCATCCAATCTGGCATTTTTCTTCATTCTCATCCTTGCATTTTCTTGCCTTGCTCGAGCTGCTGTCCCTGCCGATAAAACTTTCCGATTTATCAATGAAGGTGAATTTGGAGGTCTTGCTGCCGAGTACGGCGCAAACTATCGTGCTCTTGATGTGTTTTCTGGCGCATTCCAACTTTGTTTCTACAACACCACTCCAGGTGCCTATACTCTAGCTTTGGGTATGGGTTTGACGCATTCGGAGTCACCCTTTCGGTGGGTTTGGGAGGCCAACCGAGGCAACCCAGTCGGAGAAAGTGCCACCCTCACATTTGAAACCGACGGTAACCTCGTGTTGGCAGATGGCAATGGACGCACTGCATGGCAAACTGACACGGCCAATAAAGGTGTGGTTGGCCTCAAGTTGTGGCCTAATGGTAACATGGTCCTTTCCAACTCCGAGGGTACTTTCATATGGCAAAGTTTCGATCATCCAACCGACACCCTACTTGTTGGCCAATCTCTAAATCAAGAAGGCCCGAACAAGCTCGTTTGCCGGGTTTCGGCACAAAAAAACGCTGACGGGCCGTATAGCATTGTATTAGATTCTAGAAGTTTTAGCATGTATTATGCCAATAGTAATTCTCCAAAACCCATGATCTATTATGATTTGTCTAGCTATATTACTTGGAACCAAGGCGATTACGTGAAATTCAATTCTCGGCCCTATACTGATGAGGCATTTGCCTACGAATTAGTATTTGAGTTCCAAGATCCAGATACCCCTGATGGTGGAAACCTAGTCTTGGCCCGGCCCAATTACAATAGCACTTTAACATTCTTAAGATTGGAAATAGACGGAAATCTCAAGGCCTACACATACTATGAGCCGGTACTTGAGAATGCATGGGATGTGACTTATACATTATTCACAAGAGAAGAAGGTCAAGAATGCCAATTGCCCGAAAGGTGCGGAAGTTTTGGTCTCTGTGAAGATAGCCAATGCGTTGCCTGCCCTTTGTTTAGTGGGTTAACGGGGTGGAGTAAGAATTGCCAGTCCCCAAAACTACAGTCTTGCACTGACTTTCGGTACTATAAGGTGGAGGGAGTTAATCATTTTCTCTGTAAGTATACAAAGGGAACTACGATGAAGGAGGATAGGTGTTCGTCGAAATGCTCCAATGACTGTAGGTGCTTGGGATATTTCTACCATCCAGACCTTTCAAGGTGTTGGATTGCCTATGAATTGAAGACCTTGATTAAATCTGCCGATTCAAGTCATGTGGGATATATTAAGGCGCCAAAATTCTAAGTCCTCCAAGAGGACTTTTTTATTTTTATTGAGTGTTGGAATAAAGAGAATTTTTTCTTCCATATGTATTATTAGCATAAATAATGTTGGAAAGATCCTGTTTTACTCTTATTCAGAATAAGAGGCTTGTGGTTAATTCCTTATTATGTTCTCCTTCTTTTGATTTTTTAAAATTTTTGGGAAAGAACAATTTTATTAAGCAAGATCTATTATAATGACAAGGAATATATTAGGAGCAACCTCAATAAATCACACACCAAAAGATTTTTAATTTTTTTTTTTTTGTATAGAAGTGTCTCCCTATTAGTAGAATCAATAATCAACTATAATCCAAGCTGCGAGCCTTAATAAATGAGAAAATAAACCTTATAAAATGGAAGGCAAATTTTGCACTATACAGAAATCTAACTTCCAACCTCTGGTAGGGAGGTTTTTCTAAATTAAAAGATGAATAGGAATATTCCTTACTCTGCGGACATTAGAGAGTTTTTTTTTTCTTTTTCTTTTTATTTTTTGGTATAGCTTATAGTTCTTTTTAGGGCTGACAAAACATTAGATAAAAAAGGGAAAACATGTATTTGTTGTACTTTGTGAAAAGGGAGAATTTTGTAAATAGATTTTAAGGGCATATTTAGATTGAGTTTTTTTTAGTTAAGTTATATTGATAATCATAAAAATAAATTATTTGTGAGAAAATAAGTAGGATCGAAAGTTTAAAAAAAAGTAAAAAAAAATATAGAATATTTTGGATTGAAAAGCCAATCCAAATACACCCTAAATCTCTTGAATTAAATATCCGATCAGTTAACTATTAGCTCAACATAATAAATCATCTTCAAATTGGAACAAACGATGGTTGACTATTCGGAAAGTCAAACATCAAAAATGTAATTAAACCCTTCCCCTTTCTTGTGCTAGTTTCTTTTTCTTGAATGCAAGATATTTACTATCTTGTCACATTTTCTTGTGCAATTCGTAAAAGTTCTTCTTAATTCCATCTCATCTCATACATAGAAAATGAAAAGGTATACAAGGGAAGGGGGGGTGAGAGAGCTCATCTCTGCTCCTTACCCTATCCTTATGGAAGCCTGAAGAGGCGTTTTTTCTTTGCTTGAAACAGTTGTTACCTTGTCTCATTGCGATATTGTTCTTATGATGTTAATTAATTAAGTAATAATTGCCTGAAGAGGCGTTTTTTCTTTGCTTGAAACAGTTGTTACCTTGTCTCATTGCGATATTGTTCTTATGATGTTAATTAATTAAGTAATAATTTTTTTTAAAAAAATTAAAGATTCTATTCCTCCTCCGTCTTATTCAATGTCATGGTCACTTTGTACTTTTGTTTTGCCCTAAAGTGTCTCCCACCAAGCAAAAAAAACAAAAAGTTTTTATTTATATTCTATATACGCAAATATGATAAATTTGCAGTTTTCCTTTCTATTTATAGTGGTTAAATAATTTGGAAGGAAAAGGCAATTATTTTAACTTTCTATATAGAAGACATTTTTTTTATGTATATATTACCAAAGACATTATTTGATAAACTATGAATAATTTCTAAACTCTATGCTTTAAATGAAGGAAGATAGTAGTTTCCAGTGATGGGGAAATGTAATTTCCAAGGGCTTGAAATGTTCCCATTCTCTACCGATGGGAAAATATCATTTCCATTTTCCAAGGGCTTGAGTCAATGATTTCTAGAATTGTGTTGGATGTTGGAGAAAATTTCAATTTAATATAAATTAATTAACAATTTAATACTAAATAAGTGATCATAATTCATAACTAAGTTAATGAAATAAGTATTTTTTATCAAGTGACAAATTTTGTTCATTTGATACCTTTTTCAGCCTTTTGCCCAAGAATTTATTCCTTAAAAAGTAGGGAAAAAAGAAGATAGATTTTGGGTTCAGCCATGAACATTTCCATTGCTTGATGTATTAAAAAAAGGGGAAAAAAACTATCAAACAGAACTGAACATTTATGGATTACTAAAATGAAAACCAAACATAGGAGATAAGATACAACATATTTTGTTTCTTTCTCTTTAATTAAAGGAAGAATTTAGGATTAAGCAGGTGGTTTTGACTCACTTTTTCTAAATGATGTCCAAGTTGCATTTAACAATACGAACTTTTCACAATTAAATTACAAATTCAAACTTCTATATATTTTGAACTTCTGAACTGCAGTTGAATACATATAGATGCAATAAATCAGTCATTATAAAAAAGTCAAGAATAAACAGGAGAAAAGCCCCTAAAAAATCTTTGGAGAAACAAATTTGAAACTATCTACTATTTCTTTATTTTTCTTTCTAAAATATTTCAAAACTAGCATAATAACCCTTGCAATGCACGGAAAGATTTATATAAAATATTGAAAAGTATCACGAGAAGGAAGAATTTTGTAATTAGATTTTAAATCTTTCAAATCAAATATCCGATCATCTAATTATTAGATTAATGGCATAAATACACTATCTTTAAGTGATGATATAATGATTGGTTATTAAAAGAGTCAAACATGACAGGTAAGGCTATCAACGGTCCGGAACGCCGGATTCAGATTCGATTGACTATTAATGGTACTGAACCTGATTCAATTACCTGACTGGTTCGAATATGTTAGACCTTATCCTACCCGATAGGGTCTAGATTTGAGTCCGAGTAGACCCTATAAGAATTTTAAAAATTAAAAAAAATCATTGAATGTTAGATTAAAACATATCTAATGGTTGTAAAAAATTAAGTATATAAAATATTTATTATTAAAAATTTAATCAGATCTCGGGTCTATCGGATCCGAAATATTACATACCGCACCCATACTCGTTTAGAATATGTCTTATCGGCTCCAGGTCCGAGCCCAAGTAAATGAATATAAATGACATACCGTACTTAATATTATCAGATAGGGTTCGGGCCGACCAATTGATGACCCTAATGATAGGTGACTCATTTTTAAAATATATTATACATCAAATACCACATTTAACCTTACCTTACATTTATATCTCAATTTGGACAAATTCCTATAATTTGCTTCTACCTCTACACTAATCGACATTTTCAAACTTTTATGAACTGAAGCGTTGATTTTTATATTTTTCATTCCGATCCCCAAGTTTGTTTATCTTTGAATTTGAACGAATCACTAAAAAATTGTTGAGAAACATAAAAAACAGAACCTTTGGTTTTTATATTCCCATTCCTGGCCAATAATTAATTCTAATGTTATTGATGGTATATGAAAGATAAATCAATAGTATCAAGTTCTATTAAGCCATAATATTTCTCACACATCATGGAAAAAGGATTCGGACATATTCTCAATTACTTAAAATAAGTTGTTTATAAATTTTTTTAAACTAAAAATTATGTTTGAATTGTTCTCAATTGTTTCTTCACTTTTGATTTTAAATTAAATAAATTAAAAAAGTTATTTTTGAGAAGCTATTCTAGATGTGCTTTTTAAAACAATTTTACCTATTGAAATTGTTAAAAAATTATATTTTAATTTTAAATATAATTTTTTAAATTTTCTTATTTTTTAACTATCTAAAAAAATTTCAACAATCAAAAATAGAATCTTAGTATATAATACTTTTAACTAATTGAATTATTATTTTATCATAATTTATTTGAACTTCTTTATTACTGTCATTTAGTTACAAACTATAGCTAGTTTGAAATTTAACATCATACTACTTTATTTCTTGATGCTTTGGAAGCAGTTTTTGTTTTACTAAAAATGATGGCAGAGAAAAAACTCAAAAATGATAAAACTATTTTTACATAAAGATAGAATAAAAAGAGAAAAAAAGAGAAACGGCGAGATCGTGGGCACCACTCTGTTGGTCGCAACGGTACGGACCACGGGAATAACTGTGTAATTGGCCATGATATTTACGGGTCTCGAGTCATTGGCTCCACACTAGTCTCAAACCATCCACAAGGCCCATGAAGCTTACCTATTTCCAGGCCGGCATCTCTGCAGCAACTGCCCGGGGATATCCTGAGTTCGACCAACTTGAAGCGGACCATTTCCAGATCACGTCGCCTTGCGGTGTGATGCGCCCTTGATCCGCAGTGCAATATTTAGACGTTCAGCCTTTCTCAAAACAATCCACGTGGGGATAACATCCACAGGCCCGCTTATTAATAAAATTCCTCAATTAGGCTTAGTTTGGTTCGTAAACGGAGGGGAAGGGGAGGGGGACGGAAGGAGAAGAGGCGGATTTTAGTTCGTGTTAAGAAGGTATTTATGTTTATTTTAAATTTATTTAGTATGAAGGGAAAAGAAATAAATTAAAAATATTTTTTAATTTAGTTATACGAAAAATAAAAAAGAAAGAGAAAATATCTTATTGTGTTTACAAAATTACTCTCTCTTTAAATTGAAAACTTATAATAAAAATAAAAGTTAATGATATAATAATTTTTTAAATATCAAATACTTCACAATCTTCCTAAAAATAAAAGGATTGAAACTCCCCCTCTATATTTACTCTCTTCTCTTCTCTCTTTCAAAATAAAACATCCATTTATTTTCTCTTTTACTTTTCCTCTCCTTTTCTTCTCTCTTTTCCTTCCAACCAAACTAAGCCTTAATTCCAAGTATGGAGCTCGTTTATATTAGAATTTTGTTCATTTATTTTGTAATCAAATTGAGTTTGAATAAAAATAAATTTTATTTATTAATTAAACGAACATGAGTTATTTGCAAGCATATTCGAATTGTTTATAAAATGTAATAAAATATAAAAATAAAAAAAAATGATTATTCATCGATTGTTCGCAAATGTTTCAAATAATTAAGTAAACGATTTCAAATACAAAATTAAACTTCGAACTATAAATAAACAAACTTGACAGGCGTTTAAATTCTAAATGAGTCGAATTCGAAACTCATTTATAATCTCAATTTAAATTAGAGCTCAAGCTTTATTTAGGTATATATTTAAAAAACTTATCAATACAAATTATTCATTTTAAATCACATTTTTACTAATAAATATTTTATTTATTTTGATTTTTTAAATTTAAATTATATTTAATATCACTCTAAAAATTAAACAAGCTTTCAAGCCGAATTAATACCAGCGTTTCAAAATTTATCAACTAACGAACAACTTGTTTCGTTTACGTTCTGCAAAGCCTTCCATACGGTAGCACTGAAAGCATCCTATGCGACCAACGTGTGATACTGAAGCGGAAGTCAGAATGCAGCGACATTGTATAATGGATCATACGGCTTTACAATAAAATTGACCTTTATCTTTCATTCAAGAAAGAGAAAATAACAGACTCCGATGTGTGTAATATTATGTACTACAGACGTTCTATCTTATCTTTTTTTATATATAAATAATTTAATTTTATAAAATTTTAAATTTAAATTTTATTCATCATGATACAGTTGGAAGCCATGACTTTGGAGCTTCGAAAGGCGGCAAAAAGAACATCTAAGCACCCACGACGGCACACCACAAGCAAGAACGACCCACAATTTTCTCCAAGAAAGGGAAGGAGGAAAATTGCAGAGAAGTGTGGAGCAAAAAAGATAGGGCAAATTGAAAAGAGCCGTTAGAGAATATTAGGATCCCTTGGGAAAACGTAGGGGCTGATTTGTCAACTACACATTTTCCCATGAAAAATGGTTCGCGAGGACAAGCAAATAATGCACAGTTGGTGCTCTGTCTCAGTAGCGGAACGCTCTAATATTCAGACCTATTTTTAAAATATATAATTTATTTTAATATAAAAATTAAAATTTTATAAAAAATTTAATAGATATTTAAAATATTTTTATTTAAAATTTTTTAGTTAAAAAATTTAATTGATATTTAAAATATTTTTATTTAAAATTTTTTAGTTAGTATATTAAATTTAAATTTAATATTAAAAATTAATATTTATGGTGATTGATTAAAAATTAATAATTTTAAAAATAAAAATATTTAAATAATTAATTAAAAATAAAATAATAAATGGAATTTTTATATAATAAAAAATATTTATATTTTAAAATAAATAAATAAATAATAAAAATATACTTTAGAACAAAGAGAGTATGTAGCAATTAATGGCTTGGCACTAACATTGTCTCCTCTCCTTTGCAGGAAGAAAGGACATTGCCAGAACTTAGCCAAAGAATAAAAAAAAGATATGGCAAAAATTGAGCGAATGATCCCCCCAAAATAAAAAAGATTGAGGGAAGTGTTTTTGTTAATAAAGTAAAAGAACAATGTAGTATCTGTTAAAAACATAAAAATAAAAAAAAAGAAAGCCTTTTTTGTTGAACATGTCCCCGCCAGGCCTCAAGTGCCCTCCACCCATGGTCTAAAAGAGGAGGGAAAAGGAAAAGTACTAAGAGCTGGATCTCTGTTTGTCATTTCTTGCTGAAATCTGGTTAGTCTAACGTAATTAATCAAATTGGGACGAATGTTGTGAATCATTCACACACATTCACACACATTCCAATGCATGCTTCCTCTGGTGTGTCAACTGTACCAGATTCCTCTTTTCTCTCTCTCACTCTATCTCTGTGAGCTTAGGTTCCCTTTTCTCATTATTCTGCAGCTTTTGCCCACACCATTTCTCTGTTGAATGGGAAAGAAACCTCAATTTTCAAGACCCCATAAAGGTAAACTGAAGTGCATGGATTGATTTGATTCAATCCCAAAACCCTCATTGATTAGCTTTCTCTTTTTGGGGTTTAGGCAGATGTTATGACTATCTCATTACTCCATTCCGATTAGCAAAAAAAAGAACAACTACCTCATTCTGCATTTTCTAGCCTTCTTTTCTTCTTTCTTGAAAAAAACAGAGTTTTGGATTCTCCTCTGTTCTCCCGTCCTCTGTATCGTGTGAAGCTGAAACAAGAGGGTGTTCCGGGAGGCAAAAGCCTGTAACTTTCTTGTCATTTTCATTTGGGTCTTGTCTCATTTATCAAACCAACGGCACACGCAAGTGGGTTTTCGGTTTACTTGAACAACCCCACTTCACTTTGAGGGAACTCCGGAGGGTCGTTCCATTTCGTGCCGCATTTGCTTTGTTTGTGATGCAAACTGTCCGGATTTGAGTACGAGGAGAACAGCAGTGAGGTGTTGTTTCTTCCTTCTTCTGTTTGTTTTGCTTTCTGGCGCTAATTTTCTTCCGGGTTGGAAGTGATTTTATTTGGAAGCAGAGTTGTTTAGGTTTTCTGTTCTGCTTCATTTCAGGGGAAATGAGATTGCTTGTGTAAGAGATTTGCCCTTTTATGTTTCGAATTCTGAGAAAAAATGCCTGCCTGAATGTTGAAGAAAAAATAGACTAGTTTTATGTAGTGAATTGCTTGATGTTGTGAAGAAAAATGGGGGCAACCAACTCAAAAAGTGGGGAGAGAACAGAAGCCTTAAGACTGTGCAAAGAAAGGAAAAGATTTATCAAACAGGCGATAGATTCAAGGTATGCCTTAGCAGCTGCTCATGTTGCTTACGTCGAATCTTTGAGAAACATTGGCGTTGCTCTTAGGAGATATGCTGAGGCTGAAGTCCTGATAGAGTCCTCTATATCAACTTCAGCCACCGAGCTTGATAAAACCCCTTCACATTCTTCATATCCATCCCCCTCACCATCTCACGTTGGTGGCATTTCAGAGTCTCCGGTCCTCAATGGCAGCCCCCTTTCCCCATCCGCTGCCAGGATGAGTTACATGGTGGCAGGTGGGACTGGTGCTGTGACTGTAAGGGTGAATCCAACACCACCTAGGAATATGCACATGGATGATTGTGAATTCTCAACTCCACCCCCACCTCCACCACCTCCTGGATCAGGATCTTCTTGGGATTTCTTTGATCCTGTTGATGATGGTGAGAGCTTTAGGTTTGTGGGGCAGAATAATGCAGTATTGGACTTCGTTGATGACAGAATGAATGAGAATCATGGTAAAAAAGTTATTGGTTTTGATGGCAATAACGAAATTGATGAAATATTTGTGACACCAAAATCAGAGCCTCGAAACACCAGTAAATTAGTTGTGCACAATGGGAATTTTACTACACCACAGAAAAATGGAAATAGCGGTAAGAAAGCAGGGGATGGTGAAGTTAAAGATAAGAATGAACAAAAAGGGAATGGATCTGTTGGAAAGTCAGGGGCCAAAGTTGGCTTGGAACAGTCAATCTCCGAGAGTACCAAGGCTCTGGTGGAGAAAGATATGTCTGCCGAAAGAGAGGATCCCTCGGAGTTCATTACTCACAGGGCTAAAGATTTTCTTTCCAGCATCAAGGACATTGAGCACAGGTTCTTTCGAGCATCTGAATCAGGAAGGGAAGTTTCCAGAATGCTCGAGGCCAACAAAATCTGGGTTGGGTATGCTGAAGCCAAAGGTAACTAGTCCTTCATATCTTCTGTGGATTTGATTAACACTGAAATTGCAGAACTGGGTATATGCTCATAACTGCTAATTCTTATATGTAAACCCGAGTACAGTTTCATGTGAAGTCTATTGGCACTGTTTATTTCATGTAGGTAAATCAACAGCCTCAGTGTATTTAGCTTCTTTCAGAGCATCATGCTGCCAAGGGAAAAATGGAAATATAGCTGGTGGTAAGTTTTTATTTTTTGTTGACAATGGTTATTAGCATTAAGAACCAAAAGAATTTGAAAATAGAACAAAGTCCAGAAAACAAATGAGATCTGATGGATCTTTGTTTTAATTTTCATTTTAGATATATTTCATAGCTAGAAAGATTGAAGAAACATACATGTGAATATGCATAAGATCCAAGCTAACTCAAGTATTCTCCTGTCCTCCCCGGACCCACCAACTATGTTGGCTTGACCTTACAAACATTAGCTTCAATTGCATTTTTGCACTTGGACAATAAGTAGGTTGGTTTCAGTAGATTGAAAGCTTACTTTCATTTGGTTCATAGGGATTGTGTGGCAGTTATTTTTGAGTCGGTATTCATACCACTCACTTTAGTTTTAGTTATGATGCTTTTATGTAGTGCTGATTGAAAGTCTTTCCCTTTTTAAGTCAGAGATGACATTCTCCTTCTCATAGCCTGATAGGCCATGTCTTTTATTCTGCCAACATAAAAAACTATCATCATCATTCTTAACACTCTAAAGGCACAGAACAAGCAACAAAAGTCATTACCTGGAAGCGGACGACATCTTCAAGGTCATCCTCTTCAACAAATGCTCTTAATACAGCAACAAAGGATGACGATGATAGTGGAAGTGATTTTATGGAGGAGTTTTGCATGATAGCTGGAAGTCATTCTTCCACCCTGGATAGACTATATGCATGGGAGAGGAAGCTTTACGATGAAGTGAAGGTACTCCTATCTCACCCAAGCATACATTTAGAAACTTTGCTCTGTTGATCATTGCTCATTGCTTCTGCTCATTCAAATTGATAGTTGGCATAATCTGTGACCCTGATTTCATGTCCAAAAGCATCATTAAATGGATCATATTCTCCTTTAATGTGGGCCCTAGCCCTATAGTGAGAAATCCTTTTGAAAAGTTGAAAATTGGTCTTTGTTCATTGCCTAATTTTCTGGTCTTCAGACATTATTTTCAACGCACTTTTTTTGGCGTTAACCTGTATGGGACCTACCTTAAGCAAGATCGTAACCTACCTTTTTTTCATGTCTGTGAAAGATATCTGCTAATTCTTGGTCAATGCATTCAGAATTAATCATCTGTGAGCTGCTTTGTCATAAAGTTAGCTTACCAGAGTTCTTGTATAACACTTAAATTGCAGAAACAAATGCCTGATGATGTTGTGTAAATGGTACTTTAGAGTTTGCTTACATTGTGTTTTGATCACAGCAGGACTGTAGGGGGCAGGAAGGGGGGGGGGAGATGGGGAAAAGTACCTCTTCAAAGAATTAAATGGTCATATTTTTTCTTTTTCTGGGTATGGCAGGCAAATGCATAGTTGATAATTTTCAAGACTTGTTTGGACTAAAAAGTAAAATTTTCAAGTAGGCTGAAGTTACAAATATCAGCAAAAATATATATATATATACAAAAAATGGACAATTGGGCAATTGGTTTCTATGGGTTCGCAATGAAAGTGGTTGTACAAGTGGCTGATACTATGGCAGATGAAACTTCTGGGTATCAAATAATATCCACTTTGAAGGTGATAGCACCATTTCTTTTAAATACATCCTAAAAAGTTGTGTCAAATCTCAGTGATAAAGAAACGGAAATGCACTTTTGAATTTAAAGGTGAATTTTCATTTTGTCCTGTCAATTACCCATGATTCAAACATCCTAGGTGCCATAATCTCTTTTTACTAATTACTTTCCTTGTTAAAGTCTCCTTTACAAACGAACAATTTAATTTTGCCCATATTTGCTAAATGTGCATGAACTAAAACCTCTTATCTCATGCAAAGGCACATCATTACAATCTGTTCCTTTTTGTGCTTTATAGGCTAGTGAGGCTATCAGAAAGGAATATGACCGAAAATGCAACCAACTTAGACACCAATTTGCAAAGGATCTTAGTACGCAAGTAATTGATAAAACCCGGGCAGTTGTGAAAGATCTGCATTCAAGGGTCAGAGTTGCACTTCATGCTGTTGATTCAATCTCAAAGAGGATTGAGAAGATCAGGGATGAGGAATTGCTGCCACAACTTCTGGAGCTTATTCACGGGTGAGATTCATATGTTTTCACTTTATTTCCTTCATTTGAAAGTAAAAGATTTCAATAATGAAATCTAAAATCACCTACTAGATTTGTCTTTAATATTTGGAGCTGTAAGCTATCATACCGGTCAGAATTCCAATTCTCTTTCTTGTGCACCTTTTCCAGATTAATCAGGATGTGGAGGGTAATGCTGGAATGCCATCATGCACAGTACATAACTATCTCATTAGCATACCATTCAAAAAGCTCGACAGGAACCATGTCAGGAGAGGCACAGAAGCAGATAATGTTGCAACTACAGGATGAAGTGGAATATTTCGGCTTGAGTTTTGCTGATTGGATAAATAGTCATACATTGTATGTCGAAGCTCTGAACAGTTGGCTTCAGAACTGCATCTTGCAACCACAAGAGCGATCAAAGAGCAGAAGAGCATTTTCTCCTCGTCGAGTTTTAGCACCACCTATATTTGTCCTCTGTCGGGATTGGTCCGTGGGTATCAAATCTTTGCCATCTGAAGAACTTAGTGATGCCATCAAAAGCTTTTTATCTGATCTTCGCCATTCAATCGGACAAGCAGGGGAACCACACAAGAAAGAAACTACAGAAGACCCGGAGAACAATGGAGAATTAGAATGCAACAGCGACGAGAAGAATGGCGACAGATCTTCAAATATGAGTTGCTTACAAACAAGTTTGACAAAGGTTTTCGACAGACTAACCAAGTTTTCTGAGGCTTCCTTGAAAATGTGTGAAGACGTTAGGCAGAAGTGTGAAACAGCTCGAAATGCATATCTAAATTACAGACCCCCACAGAGATCATATAGTGTATGAAGTATTTATGCATGTAATCTTGTCCTAAACTTTAATGGAAATAGGAACCTGTAAATCTAAAGCCATGCAAGAATTTTCTTTTTGGTTGGAGAAATAGGAATTTCTAAGTTCTTTATTTCAGGATTCATCAAGTGAAGATAACAAAGCCTGGCCCTTCTGCATGATGGTTGTTTGACGTTTGTAGAGCAAATTTATCTCCTAGCAATGTGTTTAGTCTCATGGTTTTGACAAGGTAATGTTCTGTGGTTTAGTTTGCTGATGGCCTTGTGGGAACTTCTGTCACTCCCGCATTGGGGCACCCTGGAATTGGTCCAAAATTTAATAAAAACTTTTCATTTTAATTTCGCCTCTTCTCTTCTCTTCTAAATAATTTACGCGATCACAGAATTCATACCACCCTTAAAAAATATACTTGTAAACCCGGAAAAGTCCTATAGATTCTTCTAGAGTAATAAAAGCTAATGACCGTGCCCAGTCGTGTTCATGGCAGGATTGTGCATGAACATATGCTTCAAGATTGTCCCGCTAATATGGACAACAAATTATGTGTTCCATCAAACAGGATAATGCTAGTCAGTATAGTGTGATGTTTATTCATTGGGAAATTATGGAGAGAAATGCAGTTTCAGTAAAATCTTCAATTCAGATGATATTTCTGGTCCTGCAACTACAATTTGTTTAGGAGTTTCTCCCTCAAGCTTTCACCTTTTTGTAAGAATATGCAGATAATCCTTAAATATCGATCTGCAATCTGAACAAAATTCTAAAAAACAAGACAAGACAAGCATTGGTAAGGAACCTTTGGAACAATATCGTCTCACTCCTTTTCTGCCAGCAATGAAGCTAAAGAAGGGTGAGAGCAAGAAAGACGTTTGAAGTTTGACTAGAAGCCAACAGATTGAGTATACTGTGAATAAGCTTCATCTGCAGCCTGCAATCCAATAGGAGCCCTTATTACATAATCTGGAAGATCGAATGCATCCACGAGCTCTTTAGCAATATTCTTAACTTGAAAACTCAGATATTCTGTCAACTTGTGAATGGCCTGCAATGAGGACATGGCTTGGTCAACCCATAAAACAGAAAATAGGACTGTAAACCAGAAACAAATTAACCACATTGTTGAGATTGAATGTAAAAGAATTATTTGATAATGATATTCTTCTCCATTGACTCTCATCATTGTGGCACTGCCTTAAGTAATACCTTTGCTTTGTTTGGCACTACATAATCCACATTGCGGTAAGTTCCAACGTCATTCCAAATACAGTCCAGGGCATAAAGATCACAGACAAGTTTTAAAGCAGTTTGAGCGCCTTCATCAGGACAGCTGAAGCAAAAGGAAGCCAGGTCAATCGCAATTATTAAGAGGAAAGGCAAAATGGAAGCTTAGACATTGCAGATACCTTCTAACAGCTTCAATGAATTTTTCAAGGATGACAGATTCGATATGGGATTCTGCTAATGTCAAAAGATGATTCAAACATCTATTCCAAGCACCAAAATCCCCAAGAGTCTTAGAGTGCTTCTGAAGGCGGGCAGCAGCACTTTGAAGCAATCGCGATGTACGATACTGCAACAAGATTCAAATTCAGCAATAGGCATTTATTATGCATCACAAGATAATGCTTTTTGCATCAGATATAATAACTTAACTCACCCTGAAGGCATCCAACTGGAAGCTGGGATCTCGCAGATGGTCTTCACCTTCCCACCGAGATGTTACTGGATTAGGCTGAGAAAGATAACTATTCATTGATTCCCTTAGGTAATTCCACGTGACGGTAAGTGGACCACCTCGAAACTTCTGCTTATACTGTTTCAAGAGGTCAATTGCTACCTGAGTAAACAAGAAACATTTGCATTAACAATAAGACAAGTCATCAGAATAGTTTGGGTTTAAATCTCAAACGTGCCATTATCATCACCATAGGCTCCAGAAAAGTCTAAGTGACTAAAATAAGATCCCCAATTGCCACAGCACCACACTTAGATCAAAAGATGGGAATATTAGATAGCAGCAATCTTCAGAGCCTCTACCAAAATTACCATCTGGTTCATTGTAGTATTTCTACCCCATTGACAATCTGAAGGCATGAGATTCTTATTTCCAAAGGTAATCTTCCAGCAAGAATATAAAGACAGGAAATTATTGTATGAGAGCATTCTGTAACTAGATTCAGATTCATTTAGCACCTGCTGCAGAAGTACTGTGTTGTCCCCTTCAAATGTCTGGAATATGTCATGATCATTTCTCAAACTACCAAACCGATTAACAGCAGCATAACCATGACCTCCACAAGCTTCTATACATATGCTTAATGATTTTGCAGTATAAGAAGTGACATAGGCCTTGAGTCCTGCTGAGAGAGCATGGACATCCCCCACCAGCTCTTCATCATGTGATTTCTTCATCTCACAATATTTCTCCACCAAGTATTTTGTAGCAAAATGGAATGCATAAGCTGAAGCCAACATTGGCATAAGCTTGTGCTGGTAAGACTGGTAATCTAGTATGCTTATCTCCGCCTGGTTGGGAGGACCAAACTGCTGATGCAGTAAAGAGTATCTTATGGCAATAGTTGCAGCAACCTTGAGGACTCCATTTGAAGAATATGCCAGGCCCACTCTTCCTCCTACAAGTTCCCCTAATGTGGCACCAAATCTTTTACTGATAGAAGGCAGGCTGCTTGTGTATTTCCCATCCCTTGAGACATCTCCAAATCGATTAAGAAGATTATCTCGAGGAATCCTTACTGAACGAAATCGCAATGCTCCATTGTCCACTCCATTTAGGCCGACTTTATGGCCGCAGTCATGTATTTCAACCCCAGGCAGCGTATTATGGGTCTTCATATCTCTTATCGGAACAATGAATGCATGAACACCCATATCAGCAACACCTTTCTTGTCATGAGTAGGTAACATTAGCTTTGCAAAAACTGTGGCAAATTTGCCGTGGACTGCTGCATTTCCAATCCACCACTTGATGGCTCCATCATTTGGTGTGTCAATAATGAACTCATCTGTTAGTGGATCAAATGTTGCAACTGTCTGAAGGCCTTGAACATTTGAGCCTTTCGAGCATAACCAATTGAGAGAGAACAGAATAAACATCAGGGTAAAGCAGTGAGAAAATACAAAAATACAAAATGAGTTTAGAAGTTCAAATGCTAACTGAAACAAGATATTCACAGCAATAAGTAAAAAGCAGAACCTCCAAAAAACAAGGCAGTATAGTTTTTGAGCTATTTGCTCCCTTAAAAGAGTCTACTGTTCCGTTTCTAACCTTATTGTGCCTATACAAGAGGACTCATCAAAGGGCATGCTATAACAAACTTGTAGGATGCAAAAATGCCTTGTAGTTCACAGGACATAAAATCAACTTTTTGCTGTTTCATAAAAGCTTGAGAGAAGAAGAAAAGGGGAAAAAGAGAAAAAAGAGAAAAGCTTCAACGCTTTTGCAGATCACATAATAACTGTAAGTAGTGGAGAAGTGCCATTATGTTCTGGAAATTAACAATTAAGCAGGTGAACATACCATGATGAAGTTCCGTCATTGCAAAACAACCTGGATACTCTATATTGTCTATTCCATCAAAGTACTTATCTAGATGCTTTTTACTTCCCAAATTGAGAACAGAGCCTCCCCATAAACTGCACATAAATTGCAGAATTAAATCTTGGTGAAATCAGGAAATGGTTCTCACAGGCGATTGAAAAATAAAGCTTTTCAAGCACAAATTTGGGTACCTATATCCCAAAATACAACAACGGTTGAAGAACAGATACAAAATATATAAATAACAAAGACACCGAGTAACTGAAGCCAAAAGCTGCTAAAGGTTTTACAGATTCTAGAACATTGTCTGAAGAGAACAAGAAACTGGTACCCAAATCCTTCCTTTCTAAGTTCATTTCTACTGAATCGTTCAATCTTGTCAGCTAGAACGGTAATGAAGAAAAACCCAACATTTCATGCAGCAAGATGCCAAAGAGAACGCCAAACTTATACCCAAATCCTTCGTTTCTAAATTCTTTCCTACTGAATCATTCAATCTCGTCAACTATGTAGGTGACCAAAAAAAACCCAACATTTCATGCAGCAAGGTGTAAATTTCAAAACATGATAATAAAACTCCAAGACACTACAGCAAACATGATAACCTTTGCCAAATCTTAAAGGGTCTTGACGTTCTAATATTTGACAGCATTCAAATCCGTACACTTCTCATCCGAAACTAATCTCCGACAATACCCTATAAAGTTAAAAACCGAAAGAGCTATCCAATTCAATCAAACAATCGAAATTTTCAGCAATTTTCCACAAAAATTCAGTGCAGATATTACAGAAATAAATAAAGGGGCCAAGGAGGGGAAGAATCTGGATTACCTGTACTGTACTCCCATCTTGATACCGAGAGACATATCAACACTGCCAACAGCCTCAACAATAGCAAAATACTTAGCAGGGTCTTCAACCACATACCTAAAAGGCCTAATATTAGCCTCTCTAACCAGTCCCAAGAGCTGCCTCATACACAAATTCCTATAATCATCTTTAGAAATCTCAATTGGGGTCTGAAGGTCCGGCCTGGAATTGAAGTACTCAAATATTCTCTCTTGCATGTCCCTGTGCTTCCCCCGCATGTAACTCGATAACTCCCCTCGGTTCACGTCAAGCTTCCTTGCTCTCCCCGCACAACGTAGCACCTCCACCTCCTCTTGGTGACCCAACTGAGTGGGAGGGCAGAGATGCGACGACAACCGCTCAATACGCCTCCGTGAGGCGGCTATGCTGCTGGATTCTTGCTCTTTTTGCTGCTTTACTTGATCAATTTCAAGCCTCGGAATAGAATTCTGTGACGCCATGACTGTGTAAGTGTGTTTCTACAGAGACTTACAGACAATGAAGAAGAAGATCGGAACGAGGAATTTGGAAATTTTCGCCTTTTATTGAACCGAAATGGGAAGAGGGTAGTTTATACGGGAGCGATTGATGACGTGTGAGTGACCCTAGTTAATACGTGGAAAGCAACTATTGGTAGCAGGATGTGGTAGTTAATATTTTTGGCGGGCCTTTCAACGTCGATGATGAGTTGATCAGACGGAGTTTTTTTCTTTTCCTTTTCTTTCCATTTTTATATAGTTATTTCGATCTTCTTTTTCATTTCTCTTTGAAAACGGATAAGATTTTGGTCAGAAATTTTGAAATCTATTTTCTTCTTTAGATATTTCTTTATATTTTTGTTATTTTAGTACGGTTAACTTTAAGTAATTTGTTAATTAAATACTAAATTTTTCTAAATTGTCTGAGAATGAAATTCCAATTTTACCCTTTATTTAACAAATACTAATAAAGGGGAAAGAAAACCTTTTTCTCATCTTCTCCCTCACGGTGACGGTGTATCCCCCTCCACTCTGCCCCGCAACGGCTGCTCTCTCCCCACGCAACAGCCTTCGTCCACTGCTGCAAAAGCCCAGCCTCTGGCCCCTTCCCCGCTGCTTCCACTTACTCAACTTATTCCTTATCTTCTCATCCCAATTTTTTTCACTATTATTATATATAATTTTTTAATTTAATATTTATAACATATTAATTTTTTATTTATAAATTTTTTATTACACTTTTTTTATTTTTTAAATTTTATTTAAATTTTTTCAAATTTTTAATTTTTAATATTTTTATCGTATTTAAAATTAAATAAATATCTAATCAATATTAAATAATATCATATTAAATAAAATTTAATTTTAATATTTTTATTTTAAATTTCATAAAAATTAAAATATTTATTAATAAATCTCTCATTTAAAAATTTTAAATTTAATTTTAATATTAAATAATTTCTAAATTACACCATAAGTCTAACAAAAACTGAGCATAACTTTCATAAAATATTCTCAAAGTTACATATTATCTACAGAAGTCAAATAAAACTTCCCGTTGAAGAAAGAATATGAGTAGAAAATATATATATATATATATATATATATATATATATATTACCAAAACACTTTTACTCTCTCTCCTCCTCCAAAACTCTCAAATATCTAATTCTAATTTTTAGAATTTTAAATTTTTTTATTAGTTAGGAGAGTTATCATTAGTTAAGATATAAAATAATATAAACACTTTAGTTTATTCTAAATAAATATTTTAATTTAAATTAAATTCTTAATAAGTTTTCACTATCCCCACATAACTTTATCTACTATTACTTTCTCCACAAACTTTTTCTTTCTTCACAAATTTTTCCTTATAAGGTTTTTTATCGTCAAATCCTCTTATTTTTCTCTGATTAAGGTCTTCTTTTTTCAAATTAAAGAGATAATCTTTTTAATTATTTTTTTATACATGATAATATTATTCTCTTCCTTATTCTCTTTCACTTTAATATTTGGCCTCTGAATTTGATAAATAATATTATAGATTTGATTTTTTTGAGGAGCTTATCAATGCTCAATACTTCTCTTTTTGTTCAAAAGATATTTATAAATTAATTATTTTTAAAAAATATTTCTTTTGCTTTAATTTATTGAGAACTTCTTTGTGTACATGTAAGATGTTTATGAAATTATTTATTTTTAGAGAAGATTTTTTTTGAGAACTTTTTAGGATATAAGCCAAAATAGGATGACTGTCCCATGCTTTTTCTTTAAAATAGAAAAAATGCATGAGTGTTATGCACGATATGTGCATCAGACATATTTACAATATTTTAATTTTTTATTCAAATAAGTATTTTAACTTTATTATTTTTAAAATTTTAAAATATATTTTAGATGCTTCTTCAGTTAAATCCTGCAAAATGAGATGTATGTACTTTTCTTTTAAATTTTAATTTATATTTTTTTATTTAATATGAGTCCGCATAATCTCTTTTAAGAATAAAATATATTTTTTAAAAATTTTTAAAATTTTCTGATTATCAACAAGTCTGCAAGTTGTACATGACTTTCATATGTAATTATTCCTTTTTCCTATTTTTATCAGTTTCTTTTATTTTTTAGTTTTATTTTTAACATTATTGATATTTTCTTTTTTTATATCTTTCATGTATTTTTTTATTTTGATTGAGTGGTATAATTTATTTTATATTTTTAGTTATTTAATAGAAAATTATTGAGTTTTTATTTTCTTTGATAGGTTTTGAAGATTCAAGTTTTTTTTTCATTTGTTTGAGGAGATTACTTAAAAAATATTTATCTGTTTAGTTCTTGGTATTTATTACACCAATTAGATCAATATCTATTAGTATCTAATTTGATCCTTCATTTGCTAAGTTTTAAGCATAAAAGTATCTAATCGCCTATTAAAATATTCTGCACCAGAATATGCATAACTTTGCAATACATTAGACATAAAATGTAATATTCTGCACCAGAAATATGGTCCTATAGTGAAATGTTTCGTTTTTTGCATGTTCTAAAACTATCATTCTTTTTAGGATAAACAATTCAATTTTCCCTTAAACTTTACTCAAGATTTAGATTTTGTCATTTAACTTTAAAAAGGAAAAAATTTAACCTTAAACTATAGCAAAGTAGTGCTTTGTTCTATTCTGTTTGTTTTCTAACGTTAATTCATGATAGAATGACTATCACCTGACCACCACATGATTATTTAATGGACTAATTTAGAATATTAAATAAAAATTATTTTATTCTTTATAAAAAAAAGAAAAAAGACAAAAATAATATAAAGAACAATAAGTCACAGTTAGAAAGAAAATCAACGTCTATCTCCCTTTTCTCATTATCTTCTTCTTTAACTAGGTTTCTTTTCCTCCTACATTCTCATTTTAGAGAAAAAAATTTGAGTGCCAAAGTACTGCAAACTTGTGATGTTCCGTCAATATATGTAGATACGGTTAAACCAAAGAGAAGCGCAAAAAAATCTTGCAATGGCTTGGAATATCATAGATCGAAATATCTATCATGATCTGTATAGTATATGTGGTAATTTTCTTCAATTTTTTGCTGGTCTTATTTTGCATTTGTGGAACATGTGTGTGTTTTTTTTTTTTGTTAATCTATTTGAATATTCTTGCCTTCACCTGTTATATTTTGTTCAAATATTTCTTTATTTTTTCAGTTTAGTTGTTTATTCAAAAATAATCTATTCTTTTGGTTGCCTCCACCTGTTATGTTGCTCTTTCTTTTTTTTCTTTTTTCTTTTGCTAACTAAGTTCTTAAGCATTAAAATTAAAAAAATGTACATCATTATAAAGATCGATATTAGTTTCTCGCCTATTAAGGATCAATTTGGGAGGAAGGTGATGTGTAGATAAATCTCTAAAAATAATATGTGACATCATGTTATTTTTATTTTTTTAAAAAGAATTCAAATAATTTTTATTTAATATTATAAATTTACCTTTCAAGTAATTATGTGGTGGTCATGTAATAGTCATTTCATCATAAATTAAAACGGAATAGAACAAAACACTACTTTACGTTAGTTTAAGGTCAAATATTTTCCTTTTTAAAGTTGAATGGCAAAATTCAAATTTTGAGTAAAGTTTAAGGGCAAATTGAATTATTTACCCTTCTTTTTACAGGTAGATTGAAAATTAAAACAATTGGGAGTAAAAAAGGCTTTTCTTTAATAGCAATTGTCAGGTAAATTACCAAAGCACGTGTTAAAAATATCACTCTTTTATTTTATTTTTTTTATTTTCTATCATTCTTTTCCCCAAACTATAACCGGATCATATGTTTGTTTTTTGTAGTCAACAGCCTCTTTGTCCTATTCTTCATCCTAGAGTAGAGTTTATCAGAGAAATATGGTCCCATAAAAATATAGTTATTCTTTATACTTAAATCAATTTGTCACTTTTGAAGGTTTTAGTTAATAATATTCTGCATAAGGTTAGGGATATACAATTTAAGCATCTCAAGATTTACGGTCTATGAACAATGATGTAAGCTTTTTCATCAAAAAAAGAAAAAATGATGTAAGTTATTCAAATGAAAAAGAAAAATAATGATATAAAAGGTAATGACCCTTAAAATTATAAGTTTCATTTTAATTAATGGAACAAAACAAATCTCTTTCGACCACAAGGAAAAAGAAAAAAATATATTCTCCACACCACATATAGGAGATTGGTTTCATTTTTTTCCTCCTATTTTTAGTCAAGTGATTGGTTTGAACTTGAGATCATTTTTTATTTTTGTCCTAAATATTTGAACTTGAGATTCAAGTATGTCTAGGAAAAGAAAAAAAGAAAAAAAATTCAAGTATGTGAATTTTGGTTTGCTTTCACTGGCAGGAGAAAAAAGAATCTCCTCTACAAAGGAGATTGTCCTTTTTCCTCCTAAAACTTCCAAAGGTTAACTATTCCATTGCAAATCAGCTTGAGAAGCCAAAGGTACGTCAAGTTAGAGGTCTCATCCCAACAGGAAGAAGAAGAAACTAGAGATACGTAAAAAGTCATTATAAATTAGAGAGTGAATTATTCTCCAAAGATTTTTACATAAGACTTATTTCATTGTTTTTTAATTTTTTTATTTTTTCTAGAATTTTCAAAGATAATAGAGGGCATATTATACAAAAAATTATCTGATAATAGTTACAGCTAACAAAAGTATCTATTTAGTGAATAAAAGTTTGGAGTTCAGTTTTTTTTAAAAAAATATCTAACAAACACATATTTTTCTCTTAAACAAAAATATTTGAAAATGTTAATATAAAGTATCAAAGCTATGAATTTTATATCATTTTTCCTTTTTTTTTTTGGAGGAGAGTGGGGAAGGAGACAAAGGAAGGAGAGAGGAAGAAATATTTGGGAAACGGAATGTACTATTTTAATTCAAATTTAAAATTTATTTTATAAGAAAAAAAAATTATTTGTACTTCTCTTCTCAAAGAGCTTCCTCCTTCTCACTCCTTTCCTACCACAAAACTAAAAAAGAAAATTGAGATTTTTCAATATAAGTTATTAAAAATTTATTCTGTACACTTTTTAAGGGATGGCTAAAAAAAAAGAAAAGTTATAATCTATCCAACCATTTAGTATAAACAATTTATCAAATCGAGAAAAGAAAGCTTTTATTATAAATTTATTTATTTTAATAGAAATTTTTTCTTAAAATCTTAAAATTTTTATGTCATTAGCCATCTTGAAATTATGTTAGTACAATCAAATAAAATATTTCATCTTGCACAAATAATGTATAGTAGATAAAAGATCTAAAATTTATTAAGTATCAACAGTTTAATATAAGGGGAAATCACTTGATCTTCGTGCATCGCACGGGTCATTATGTTAGTATATATATATTACCAAAACACTTTTACTCTCTCTCCTCCTTTAAATCTTCCAAGACCTTCATTTTATTTTCTACAGTTTTTAATTTTTAATTAAAATAACTTCCCCACCTTTTAACTCTAATTCAAACTCTAATACTATACAAACTCTTCTACTACTAAAAAAATCAAAGTTCACTTCCAACTCTAATACTATACAAATTATTCTACTACTATTATAATTTGAAATATATTTTTTAATTTAAATCAAATTGTTAATAACTTTTCACTATCTCCACATAACTTCATCTACTGTCACTTTCTCCACAAATTTTTTTTCTTCACAAATTTTTCCTTATAAAATTTTTTATTATCAATCTTCTTAGTTTTCTCTGATTAAAGTCTTTTTTAATTAAAAAATAATATTTTAAATTTTATTTTTTGGTACATGTTGTTTTATTATATTCATTTTTCTCTTTCACTTTAAATGTTTGACCTCTAAATTTAATAAATAGTATTATAAATTTGATTTTCTATTTCTGTTCTTGAAGAAATAATTTATTTTCTTGAGAAGCTTATCAATGCTTAATGTATCCCTTATTGTTCAAAAAAATTTATGAATTAATTTTTTTAAAAAATATTTCATTTTCTTTAATTTATTGAGAACTTCTTTGTGTACAAATGAGATGTTTATGAATTTATTTATTTTTAGAGAAAAGTTTTTTTTGTTGAGAACTTTTTGGGATAGAAGCCAAAATGGAAAGACTATCTCATGGTTCTTCCTTTAAAATGAAAAAAATGTATGAGTGTTATACACGTTATAAGTATAAGGCACATTTAAGATATTTTAATTTTTTATTCAAATAAATATTTTAGTTTTATTATTTTTGGAGGTTTATTTAGTTAAATCCTATAAAGCAAAAGGTATGCAACTTTTTGTTTTATTTTTAATTTATTTTTTCTTCTTCAATATGAGTTCGTGTAATTCCTTTTAGGAATAATATATATATTTTTGAAACTTTTTAAATTTTTTTATTATCAACAAGTCTTCAAAGTCTTCAAGTTGTACATGACTTTCATATGTAGTTATTCATTTGCTCATTTTTTGTTTGCTGCTTCTACTTTTTAGTTTTATTTTTAGCATCATTAATACTTTTTTCTTTTACATCTTTCATGCATTTTCTTTTTTTGTTTTGATTGAATGATAGAATATATTTTATATTTTTAGTTATTTTAATAGAAATTTATTGAGTTTTTATTTTATTTAACAGATTTTGAAGTTTTTTTTGTTTGTTTGAAGAAAAAACTTTAGGAATATTTAGTTGTTTAGTTCTTAATATATATTACACCAATTTGATAAATATCTATTACTATCTAATTTGATCATTCATTTGCTAAGTTTTAAAGATAAAAGTGTCTAATTTACTATTAAAACATTCCGCACTATAATATGCATAACTTTGCAGTACATTAGATATGAAATGTAATAATTGATAAGTTTTATTTTTTTATTTTTATCTTTTTACCAAGTGAATATAAAAGAAAGAAATAATTTTGCAAAGTATATTAATACTATAATTTTTTGTAATGGATCAAGAACACGATTTTTTTGAAAAAAAAAGTTAAACAATGACTGAGAATATTTTCATTTTGAAAATCTTTTTTTGAGGTTTTTAATTATAAAATACTAATATTTTTTATTTTTTATGTTATTTATTTTTTAGGAATGGAGGGAGACAAGTAAGTGGAGAAGAATTTTAATTTTCACAATGATTATTACAAATATTTTCTATTTTTTAAAAGAGTCAAAATAAATAATTAAATGATAAATAATTCTCTTTTTCTCTTACATATAATGGGGGTAGGAGGTGAATATGACAGAATAATTGAAAAGTCATATCGTAAAGTTTATTTACTTTAAATATATAAAAAATATATAACTTACAATGTATTTTTTTATTTCTTTCTTTTTATCTTAATTACTTATGATTAATCATTAGTACATAGTTTTTTAATTAAATATATAAATTTGCTTCATATTTTTATAATATTTTTAATAACTATTTATATAATAATACGTGTTAATTTTTCTTTATGATACTTTTTTTAAAAGGAAAATTGACTCTGTCACTAAAAAAATGTATACTTATAGTCGTACTATTAAATGTATTTTTTAGTGATATTTTTAACAAATTTCTCTTTTTTAAAAATATATTATCATTATACACTTATTTTTTAAGAAGTAATGTATATCCAGTACAAAAGTGTTTTGGAGTAGGATAACGAGTAAAAATTACTCATAGTCGTGCTATTAAATATATTTTTTTACTGATATTTAAAACTAATTTTTCTTTTTAAAAATTTATTCTCATTATATATTTATTTTTTAAAAAAATAGCGTATATCCTGTGCAAAAATATTTTGGAGGAGGAGAGAGAGTAAGAGTGTTTTTATTAATGTAAAATTTTTATTAATGTATTTTAATATATATAAATTTATTAAAATTCATTTACATGTTAAAAAAGCATGACAGTTGTTAGATTGACTCTATGGGGAGAATTTGCCTATAATGAGAGGGAACAACTATCAGTTGTAGTAAATGAAAACACAATTGCATTGGCATATGAGATCATAGTAAAAAATTATCAAGGTATATTACTTAATTTAATTTGATTATTATCTTAAAAAAATTATTCATATTATATCAATTGTTGCATACAGGGCCATCAATTTGCACAAATAGATCAAGCAGGTTATATATCAATCCAAATTTGGAATTTGCTAACTTCATTAGACGATGGTAAGTTATATATATGATAACTTCATTATACTTTTACTTTTTCTTTTTACGTATGCTTTTTTGCATTTAGGTATGATAAAATTGTTGTGCAAAGACACTTACAATTTGGATGAAGAGAGCTTATTTTTCTACTACACAATTGTTATTGATATCGAATGCTAAAAGAATAAGGATATCAGATTATCAAGCACTATCACATGTAATAAACTGTTGCAAATGAATAAGATAACTAAATATGACTTTTAAATGTTTCTTTTTTTTTTCAGGAAATGTACTTTCGCATAGTTGCTTATATAAATAACATAGATATTGAAAATTTGTGGTATGAGTCCTGCAACAATTGTAGTAATGTAACAGAGTATGTTTATGGAGAGCAAGTATGTACTGACTGCAACGATACAGGTGAAACAATATCAAGGTAAATAATTACTATTATATAGATAAGTTATTTTGTTACCTATTACTGATTGTGCTCCTTTTAAAAAATTTGAAGATATCGATTTTTCGTTCAATTGAAAGATTTTACTGGAAGTATGCATACCTTTCTAAAAGACAAACATGCGAAGTTTTTTTTTTTGTTGTCCAGCGAGTTATTTACGAGATCTACAATCAAAAGTATTTATCTATATAGATGTGTATATATATCTCGATATATAATTTATCAATTATAATATTTAATTATAAATTCTACAAAACATATATATTATTGAGAGATTTTCATTTACATGGCATTCAAGGGAATTGACACAAGACTATGTAAATTTCTGCATAGGCTCTGCATTTACCTTTGTGATGCGTGCACCTATATTCAAAGAAGATAAAAACCTTTCGTTCTTAGTAACTTTTGTCCTTAAAGTAAATTGGTGTGAAGAGTGTTTACATCTTAAAAAATGTGCAAAATTTCTTGATACATTCAATTAGGTAATATTGTATTAAATTAAGATACTATGTAATTTGCTATGCTTATAATTTCTTAAATATATAACAAATAATTTTTTTTTTTTTTTTGCAGATGGTAATCTCTTTATTAAGACATTAAAAGAGTTGTTGAACAAGTACTTCAACATCTTATCAGGTTTAACTTACTTGATTATATGTATATATTTTATGAATATTTGACATTCTAATTTTTTATTTTTTATTTTATTATTTATTATTAAAATAATTTGTGTAATAAATTTTTATTACAAATTATTTCTTCGTGCATAGCACGAGTTTTTTGGCTAGTATATATATATTACCAAAACACTTTTCCTCTCTCTTCTACTCTAAATCTTCCAAGGCCTTAATTTTATTTTCTAGAGTTTTTCAACTTTTAATTAAAATAATTTCTCCACCTTTTAACCCCAATTCCAACTCTAATACTATACACACTCTTCTACTACTAAAAAAACCAAACCCAACTTCCAACTCTAATGCTATACAAACTCTTCTACGACTAAAAAAACCAACTCTAACATTTTCATAACTTCTACCACAATACAAACTCTAAATTCACATTAACCATTCAACTCAATTCTCTAAACTCTTTCAACTTTATTTCCAATTCGGTAAGAGTGTTTTTCTTCATTCAATATTTGATTAAAAAAATTTTATTTTTAATCTTCAATTTAATCTATGTTTTTTGCAGCCCATTAAAGGATCTTGAAGAAGAGAAGCAAAGTTATCGTTTGCTTGCTAAGAATCTATCTACAAATTTTTATATTGGACTCTCTTCAGGTTGTCTGCTCATCGAGTTAATTGATGATTAATTGTCATACTTTTTCCTATTGTGTGTGTTTTGTTATTTTTTATTGTCCTATCCGTTTTAAAATATATATTATAATTTTATTTTATACAAAAATTAAAGTTTGTAAAAATGAAACGAAGACTGATTATAATAATTTCCGGAACTTGGGGATTGGTTCATTGAACAGAGTGTTGAACCTCCTTCTATGCTTAGGAACAATATTTAATACTTATTTTCTGATTTTAATTCTTATTTTCATACTCTCTCATTCCTTTCAGCCATTTGCATTCATCATGATCAAAATTTCACTCACAATTGGGCAATGTATGATATCGAAATAACATCTTATACATTTTTGGAGAAGTTTCTGTTTTTGGAAGGGTTTTGAGGATGCCAACTATAAGCCTGACGTTATTTCTTTCTATTGAATTTATAAAGAAACTTTCTAGTAGATCGAATTTCTGAACTCCAAATTTTGACATCTTCTTTCAGCAGTTGTTGGAGATGACTCTCTTCAACATATTTTCTGAAAGATGATTAATGAACAAGCGCTATTGTTATTGATGGATATGATAGAAAGCTAAACTTGAAAACCATGTTGTATATTGTGTGATTGAGAAGCTTGAGCATTACCCTACTTTTCATTTTCAATTTGCTTTGTGCTTAGTGACTGGACATGGTCCTCTTTCTGATTTGTTCATTTCTACTAAATATTTGTAAAAAAAATTAAATCTAAGGTTTATCATATTCAGATAACAGTTCCAAACTTTGGAGTAATTTTTGAAAATTTCTATTGTCAAGTCATTCTCCTTTCATCAGACTAGGGCATGACCACATGGCTGGTGAATATTTTGGTTTTTGTTATGTTTAACAGGGGCTTTCATGAGTATAATAACATTGAAACAACATAAAATTCATTACTCTTACCAAACAGATTTTCTGTTTATGTAATTACCTTTTTATAAACAGACGATTTCTCTGCTGAAGCTTTTATTTCTTTGTTTTTTGTTTAGACTTAGGGATTTAGGCAGGGTATAGTTCCACACAACAATATTTTATTTGGTCTGAGACGAATAGCACACGAGGAAGGGATTCGAAGATGGTATAGGTTAGTGCTGCTTCATTTAACTTACATTCTATTCTAGATAATTTATCTCTTAGGCATGTTGAAGTTGTTTAGTCGGTCATTCGAATCTTGCACATTAAATTTAGTTCGTCAATGATGCATATCCAAATTCCCTAGGGATAGTGAAACTCACAATATCAGTGCTTTAGTTTATTTTCAAGACATGGACAATGATTATTAATAAGTTAATATTAGTAATTTTCTTTAATAATATTTTCATCAATTCACTTTAGTTTTTTTCTCTTTTAAGATTTTTTGAGTATTCTTTCTTAAGGACATTTGTTTTAGATTATTAGAGAGCATTCCTTAACTGTTTTCATTTTAAAAATATTTGACAATTTATAATTTTTAAGAATTAGTTTTTAAATTTACTCTCATTATAAATATAATTATCTCATTTTTATTATATTAATATAATTCGTTAATAATATAATCTGAGAAATTATAATTCGTTAAGAATCTACTTCATGGGTTATAATTAGTTAAGAATAAAAGCCTATGTCATGCATGGGTATTAAATTTTTTATTTATAATAACAATTATTGAAATATATTTTTAAAAAATTACAATTATGAAGCAAATTTATATGTTCAAAAAAATTATTCGCTTATAAGTAATTGCAAATAATAGTAGGAAAAAGTTATAAAAATAACCATACATACCCATTATTATGTGTATTTAGAAACAACAATAAACTTCTAACCTTATTTATTTGTCATTCTAAATAAATAAAGAATTGAATAAGAAATACTCCAACCTACCTACACAAAAGATAAAATGATTAAAATTTTATTGATTTTTTCATTAAAAATCTCAAAATAGATCAATAATTTATAAAATACTAATTTTATGTTAATATGTCACACTTACTTACCATTTTTTTACTAAATCTTATCAAACTCTTTTGTGTTTCTTAAACCCATCGTTTCAAAGTCTTTTGTCCTTAGTAGTTTTTATCTTTAAAGTAAATTAGTGTGAAGTGTGTTTACACCTTCAGAAACATGCAAAATTCTCTGGTACATTTAATTAGGTAATGTTACATTAAATTGAGATGTTAAGCAATTTGTTATACTTATAATTTCTTAAACATATAACTAATAAAAAATATTTTTTATTAATTTTACAGATTGTGATCTTTTTATTAAAATATTAAAAAAATTATTGAACAATTACTTCAACATCGTATCAGATTTAACTTACTTGATTATATATATATATATATATAACTTATGAATATTAAATATTCTAATTATTTATTTTATATTTTATTTTTTATGATTAAAATAATTTATATAATAATTTTTATTATAAATTATTTCTCTATATTAGCACGAATTTTTTTACTAATAAAATTATACTATATATAATAAATCTAAAATACTGTCTTCCCATCCACCCTCTTCCTTCTGCAACTACCCTCCTCCTCCACTACAACGATGGCCCAACCCCTCATCACCCTATAACGGCTACAGTCCTTCTCCACCACAATGACCGCCTTCTCTTCTTTTCCCCCTTCTTCCCTCTTCACCGTCTGCTCTTCTTCATTCCTCCGTCTTCTCTTTTGACACCTTCTTCTTCTTCTTCTTGTTGTTCTTCCCCTTCCACTACCCCTCTCTTCTTCTTCCCCGACCCATTACCCCCTTCTTCTTCTTCTTCTTCTTCTTCTTCTTCTTCAAAGACCCACTGCTGATTACAGAGGAAGCGAAATTAATAGCGGGCCTTGAATCTTGGATTGCAAAGCAGACGAATGCTGCTATGGCCTGGAGGATGCTGTGGTGAATTGCTGGTGGGGTTGAGAAGGGGGAATTGCAGTAAGGAGGAGGGAGACATGATTTTGCAGTGGTAAGGAGCTTCAGTGAGGAAGAGGAAGACATAAGCGGGAGGGAGGAAAGGAAAAAAAAACTGTAATTATATTATTTGTTTAATAGGCCAATTAAGAGAAAAAGAAATATTTGTTTGTTAATACATTATGCTAAAAAGACTCTTATACCCTGCTGAGTTGGTGCTCTTAAGTGTTTTCCCGCCAAATCATTTTTTGCTCGTGCAATTTTGTTCCTCAATTGATAATTTAGAAAGATTTGACAAACCATCTAAAGTCAACAGTACTAAAATAACAAAAACCCTATTTCCTTCCTAATGCTGAATTTTCTAAGAGAGGGAAAAAATCTAAAATTGAGTTCAATTACTTTGGATTCGTTTCTGTGCATGAATGTTTGATTTCGTTAGTTAGAAAAAATAAGAAAATACAGTTTAATCCCAAAATATATCATCATATTTTGTTCTCATCAAATTGAAAACTTGACAAATTTTTTGTACAAATCGAAGTGAAAAGCAATTTTCGTGAAATACCATCTTTAATAAAATATAAAATTTATTAATTTTTTGTTTGCAAATTAAATGTGATAAAAAAAAAGAGATATTTTCGATCTCAATTGTTGGCCTCAAATCCCATTTCTATGGATTTGGCGGAAGGGCTTTGTAGTGATTCTCTTCAATCAATCAGTGATCAACTAACCAACGATGAAGATGATCTTTCTTTTTGCATTTCTAAGGCAGCAATATATTATTCCTCTTTTCTTTTCTTTTTATTTTTTTGGCTGCATAGCAATATATCGTTCCTCGCCTGCCATAGTGGGTTATGTGAATTTGATTTAGCCCTTCCGAAATGACCTAGCCCTTAAAGATACTCCATCATATGTGAATGCCTACCATGTATTACTAGAGTTTCCTTCCATGATAAGTACTACTTTTTTCCTAAACAAAAATAAATATCCTCTTTTTACCATTTTCACCTTTCATTGAAATTTTTTTTCGTCCCAAAAATAAAAAAATAAAAAAAGAAGCTATCCTTTTATGGGGAATTTCCGGGGCAACCCTAGTACAGATCCCAATTTAGCAAGAGCCAGTGAACCAGGCACTTCACTTGTGGTTCGGTGAAGTCCATAAGTGAATGGGAATGATGATTCTATACCCTAATATGCGTTACTAGTCTTGACTTTTCACACTTCTCCCAGGGTTCTCTAAGGGTGTGATTGGATAGAGTTTGGTTTTGAGATTTTTTTACTTGAGTTTCGGGAGAGAGATTTTTTTGTGAGAGAAAAAGTGAGATTTGAGATGAAAAACTGTGTTGGCTTGTCCAAGCACACCCTAAATCTCTTAACTTTGTGGTTAGTATTAAATTTCTATCCCTTGATTCTGTCCGTACTAATTTGTTCTTCTAGTTTCTGTTTGTTTTGTTGAATTTGAAGTTTACTGTTTGATGTATATCCGCAGAATTCCATGTTTTTCCCCGCAGCCCTTTATTAGAGATGCATCCTTGTCAGTTCTATTAGTGAGATTCTGTTCAGATCTGTTGTGGGAATAAAATTTCAATTGTTGTTGGATTTTTTCTGGGTGCTCTTTTATTCGTTCTTTTATTGTCGGCGTAAAGTTCTGATTTTTACGTTTTGTTCTTAAGAGCTTGAGAAATTTGTTCATTTCTTTTTTATTTCAGGGAATGTGTGAAATTGGTGTTTCCTGAATTAGTACAAGCAGGGGGTCAAAGAATTTGTTTCTGTTGATGGGCTGTCCTTTTTACTTCTGAATTGGACAATGGGTGACATTAATTTTTCTGAAGGGTGTCAAAAGACCCGGTCAGTTTTGGGGGATGTCACAAATCTGATTGGGAAAAGGGGGTCTTCTTCAGTTTTGGGCAGTTTTGATCAGAATTCTGGTTATGGGAGCTGCGAAAATTTTGGTAAGAAAGAAAGAGATGAAATAGGAGCTAAGTATGTTCTTGAAAGTGACAAAGACAACAATAAAAGACCTCGACCATGTGTTGAGATTAATTCTTTGAGGGGAAATCTAATGTCGGGTCTTTCAAAGATACCCGGCGAAAGTAAGGAGACAAAGGGAAATGTTATACTAGGTACCTCTGAGGTACCCAGTGAAAATAAGGACCCAAATTCAGTAGATTCTGGTTTAGGCAACGCTGTTATTCAGAATACTGCTCAAGGTGTTGATGTATCAAACCGTGAAGCAGATGTACCGAGGGCTACATGTATAACTGGTACAGATTGTACTGGGGTTGAGATAGCTTGTGACAGTGATGAAACTAGAGCTAGTTCTGGAGGTTCTCAAGATGATGATGCTCACGTATCTCAGAATGATGAGAATGATCAGGGTGTTGATAATCTGGTTATGAGCCAGACTGGGTCCGTTGATGGTGCAAGATTACCAGAGTCCCAGGAATCCGCATGCGCTGGACTGAAGGCTGATGGATGCTCTAATTTGAGTTCTACAGACTTGATCAAGTCTTGCTCGTGCTCTTTTTGCAGAAAAGGTCGTCTTAATTTGATAGACATTCCACTGTTCATAAATTATATGCCAAAGTTTCTCAGCCATGAAGATCTGCACTTGGATTCTCTATATTACTGTTTATTTTATTTTATTTTCATCGCATGGTTTAATGAGTCCTATGGTTGTATTTGGTATGACTATCAGCTGCTTATGTATGGTTGGACCTGCACTACCAGGACATGAAGGGTCGAATAACTGGTAAGTAAAAATAACTGTAGCTATTACCAGTAATCAATAATTAACGGTTTTCAGAGTGTTTTTGTTCCCCCATCTATTTTACCAGACTATTATGTTTCACTCCAATAGCAATAAGAAAAAGTCAGAAAGATGCAAGCATTTTGGTTGAAAGAAGTTGCAGGAGCAATGGAACTGAAAAAAATGATATGGGAAGCTCTAGCAGAGAATCAAAGTTAGCATATGATCTGAAGTCTCAATGGAGATCCCTCTTTCTGCACATGGAGGAGAAATTTGAACATGAGGCCAATCAGCTTGTAAGTATACCTGTTTTCCACAAATTTTCTTTCTGTTTATATAAATGTAGGGCTGCAAAACAAATGAAATTTTTAAAACAAACTCGCTGAAGCTGGTTCATGTTGGAATAATGCTGTTAACTATTAGTTGAATTCAAACACAAATCCAGCTCAAAAATTAAATGAGCAAAGACCAACAATGTAGCCCGTATGGTTTTTTGTCCCCCGGGGTTTTATTTCTCCACTTCCTGGGAGACTAAGACAACCCTCAATTTCCTTTGATTTCCTTTCCTCTTCCCTTTATTTTAGTTTGTCCCTTTTCACTTTCTCATCTCTCCCTTCTTCGAAGTTCCAACTTGTTCATTACTATTCTTGCCCCTATGGTACAGGCAATTTGGATCTTCTTTGGTAGTTTACTTAGTGCACAACATGTTTCAAATCATAACATGCAGCTGGAAACCCTCTCGTTAAGAGCAAGGGAGTGAGAGGCGAGAGGGTAAAAGAGAGATGATCTACAAAATGCATAGAGCCAATCTCTCCCTCGATAGCAAGATGAGCGAAGAATTCACTTTTGGTTAACCATGCCAGTAGTCAATTCCGTTTGACTGAAAATGTCTTTTTCTACAAAACTAGTATTCTTGAGTAACACATATTTTGAAACTTCCCTATCTAATCATTTCGTAATATTTAATTCTTTTGTATTAAGAATTGCAGCTCCAGCATCTGGAAATGATGGTTTTTTTCCCCTTTGTATATCTCATGTTGTGCATTAAATTAATTCAAGTTTCATATAAGATTTTGTATCCTGTTATCACTGGATTGATGTTCTAGTTTTCTTGTGGGAGATTATGAGTTATACTTGAAAAAGAAACATTTATTTTGCCATCCAAATATGTGAAATTCAAAAGTGATTTACACATAAAAGCAAAGCCAGCCAAAGCGTTAGTTTCCCATTAAGGGATGCTATCTCCATGAGAAAATTCTTTTGCTTTTAGAGTCTTTACCCTGCATGAGATGTGGAATACTTTATAAGAAAGAACTCAATGCTGATTCACGTTGAAGTACTTCACTACAAAGAATCTGAGCTCTCAGGCGTGCACCTAGGATTCAAGGAAATATCTTAAAGTTTTCACCAATTGGAGCTTCAATTTTCTGTTTGGCACATTCTCTACACTGTGAGAACATTCCTTGCTGTCATGTTTATCACTAGCCCTTTCTGGGCAGGGTTATAGCATGTGGTTCTATTACTGTTAGTGGCTTGTCTATGCTAAATCTCAGCTCAAGCATATGTACGATTTCACGAACAGCCAGACCTGGGAGCTCTGGATTAATAATTGGATAAAGCCCCCTGCACTGCATTGGGTTTGCCCTTTCTGACATTATTGATATGGTGTGGATGAACGTATGATCTACTTTACACTTCAGCTACAGATGCATGTCCTTTGTGTATCTGCATGGCAGTCCACATTGTGTTAATAGGAAGTCTGGCTATACTTGGTAAGTAATTGACTCCTTAACATAAGGGAAGTTAGCCATGCTTAGGCTGCCACTAATGTTTTACGTTCCAACCCATAGATGATTATATCTATGTTTTGTGCTTGTCCTATTAGCCCTTTCTTTTAATGCTCTTTTTTGGTCATGAATATCAGTTCTTGTCTCCTTTCATTTTTTAGCACTTCTGATTCTGATAGGTAACTGTCATATATTTATGCAAATCACAGGAAAGCAGTTTACTTGCTCTAAGCGATTTGAGGGAGAAATGCAAGACAGAACTGGAGGCAATTAATGGCACCCGTGCAGAGGATCAATAGTTTGGTTTCAGAACTCCCCTGTTGTAAGGCTATTGTACGCACCCCAAACATTCAATTGGGTTGTACTGCTGTTGAGCATGTAAAATATCAATTCTCATATTCAACATTGGCTATCTTTATTGTTTCCGAGGCTTCAAATATGTTGAATTTTTTGCCTTTTAGCTGCCAGTTTGTACATTAATCGGAATGTTACCCAATTTTTACCTTTTATATTGCATTCAACTTACAGTGTTTGATCTTGAAATCTAACTGTATTTGGTTTTCAAAGTTGCTTTGCTTAGATAAAAATTTCCATGAAAAGTCAGTACAACAGAGACCCGTTCCTCTGATTTTTCATGGATTAAGTTCAGATAGCTCTAGTATTTCCTAAATGTTGCGGTGACAATTTGCCTTTGTTAGTCTAGTCTAACTACACCTGACAGGTGAGGTAAACTATTGCTGTTCTCAAGAAGGCTGAGTCTTTGCTGAAACAATTAGGATGATGCTTTGAAGCTGAACATTAAGTATCTCATGGTCATCAGCAGAAATTCACATTCTTATTTTGGATTAAACCCTTTTGCTGCTTGTGTCCATGTTCTTCTCAAGTAATTAACTCATAAAGGATGCATCTTTACGTTGGACAGATGCTGTATCTGACTTCGTCAATTGGAGGAGATGCAAGGCAAGACTTTTCTTAGTTCAGTCATATTCAGAGATAGATTATGAATATTCAGGGACACCTGGACCAAAAGAAAGCTTCTACGATCAAGGAATAGTCATTTTCTGGGTTTTAAAATCCACTGAGGAAGAGTTAGGGGCACTAAAAACCACGAAATCACATACCTCATGAGCAATAAAAAGCACGAAATCATTCAACCAATGGCAACAGTACCTCAATAAGGGCAAAGTGCAGGAATCATACTGCCAGGACTGAAGGGAAGGTTTTGATTGCCTTATAATAGATGGAAGGAGAAGAAAGGAAAGAAAACATAAATACAAAGATATTTTGTTTCTTCCGCACGTATATAAGCATCTTAAGTCGTAACGAGAAAGTTTATTTAAATATATCTTTTTTCTTCGTTAACTTTACAATAGAAAACTAAATTAAACCCAATAGAAAATTAAATTAAACCATTTAAACGAGTATTAGTCTCGCTATATAATTATCCTTCCGTTAATTCCCTTAGCCTTAAAAAATTCAACAAGAGGCTCAAAACCTCTCTTCTTTCGTTTCCTCCCAATCTCTCCGATCTGAAGATACAGAGTCCTCCTAGATTCCCCTCCAGGATATCGCTTTCAACCCCCATTCATACATAAATAAAAGAGAAAAAGAAACATAAAATGAAACTTTACGTTTGCATACAAGTCCACACACCACACACACACTCAAAAGGGATTAGGATGTGCAATCGACTAATCAATAGCTAAAGCAGCCCCCAATCAAAGCATTATCGGACCATGATAACGAAAACATCAGACCACAAATTTAGTAATCTTATCCAGCAATAATGCTACTCTAAATAATGATTAATAATCAGTAGTTGATCTTGTCATGCATCACATCCTTAACCACTAGTTAATTAATTAAATTAATTTTGTGTAACGTATCAATCCATAATTGGGTTTTCCTCTATTGTAAAGCACTCAAAACATTGTGGAGAAGTCATCGGATAGCAATCTATGGCGTTGACATTTAGAAAGTCAAATTAGTTGTCTTTGGTGGGAATGGATAACTAAGGTCAAACCCTAACAAGAAAAAACCTAATGAGTTGGTCGCCTGAATGAATCAGATTCCCACAAAACCAGGCACATAGATGACAGTTGACACTGAGCCCTCTAGGGATCTGTTGATTGGTCAACCACTAAGGTGTATGATAAAAAGCAAATATTTTGGAAGAAATGTGGTTGTGAATGTGAAAAGTCAGAAGCCTGCAGTTTCATGGCGTCGACCTCACTCATTCTTTCCACTTCATGCGGAAGGAAGAAGATGATAGGTATTATTTTCCCTTTGAGGATCATCTCCGTCATCTTCTCACAAGTGTGGGGGATTCTTTTTTTTTTTTTTTTCTTCCCTCTCTACTTTTCTTATTTTAATCGAGATAGTGTTAAAAGAAGAACGTATTGAATTACTGTTATCATAAAGTGAAGGATAAAGCGAGAGACAACGCATACTGATGGCCTTGGATGTACTTAATTTAGAAGATTAAGCATTATCAAAAAACTATTTAGAATGTCAAGACTGCGAGGCTATGTTTTTCTCATTTATGATGTAATATTCCTATTTAATATCATATGTACAGGAGGACTAATGGAAAAATAAAATGACCCATAAATTTCAAAACACACATGTAACTTAAAATATTATCTCGCTAATGAGAGAACAATCATTAATTGTGAGTCTTACAATCCTACACATTAAAATTAGCCTAAACTCATTAGATGCACGGATAATTTTAAAATTAAATAATATTAAAATTAAAAATTTAAAATAAGTATTCAAAGAGATTTTTTTTTACTTTTCAAAATATATGTATTTAGAAAAAAAAAATAAAAACATATAGAACATTAAAATTTTATTAGTTCAAAAACATTCAATACCTTCTTTCCTATCTTAGGTTCTTAGTATATAATTTTTAACTTTTTTGTTCCTTCCAATATCATAAGACATTAGAAGAATACTAGAAATAGATACTATGAGTCAAGTCATTGTGGTACCACTAAATAAAATAAAGCAATATATTAGAAAAAATACAAAATAGGAAAATAATGGAGTAAAAAATCAAATGTAAAATTTTAGACCTTGATTCATATTTGTTAATGACTATTGAATAATTAAAATTTTATTTTTATAAAATAATTAAATATAAAAAATTCAATTTCATCAAAAAATAAGAAATTTAAAATTCAAGTTAATATATAAGTAGTTTTATAAAATTTTTAAAGTAATAATTAAAATATTGTGCTTTTATAAAGTAACTTAATCTATGAAATTCAAAATTAAAGTTAATGTATAAGTCATGAGTTTAGCTTTAATGAATTTAGTTTAAGTTAAAAGATTTAGTTAAATAAAAATGATAAAGATAGGTAGTTTAAAATTATTTTAATAGATTAAAAATGATCCTAACCAATTAAATTTTTTAATATTAATTAAAAAAGTAAAGGTAGAATATTAAGAAAATACATAATATGTAAAATAATAGAGTAAAAAATATAATGTAAAATTTTAGGCCTTAAATCATGTGATCAAAGTATTTAAAAATAATTAAATTCATATTTATTGATAATTATTAAATAATTAAAATTCTACTTTTACAAAGTAATTGAATATACATAATTTAATTTCATTAAAATAAAAAATTTAAAATTCTAGTTAATATATAAATAATTTTATAAATTTTTAAAATAATAATTAAAACCTCACATTTTTACAAAGTATCTTAATATACGAATTTAAAATTAAAATTAATATACAAGTTAATAATTTAAATTTAATAAATTTAATTTAAATTAAAAATTAAGTTAAATAAAGATAATACAGATAAATAGTTTAAAATTATTTTAATAAATTAAAAATAATCTTAATAATTTAAAATTTTAAAGACTAATTAAAAAGTAAAAATTCAAAAAAATTAAGGTAACAAGTTTAGAGTTATAAGAAATCTATATATATATTCCATGGCCGTGGGTTGAAGCGTGACAATCTGTGTCATTTCTCGTGGTATTTTGCTCTCACTCGATGCAAGTACTAGTAGTAGTTGTTTACCTCCCCTAGTCTTGATTTCTCCCAAGTTCATCTACTCCCAAATAATTATAAAAGAAAAAAAATGGGCGAAGCCCTAGAGTCCAAACCTAGACGATGAAGTGCCACAATTCCCAATCACCATCGCGCACAAAACACCATAGCTACGGCACATGGACTTGGCGAGTCAGAGGTCGGTTGTAGGCGAACATAAACCTTTACTAGATAAAACCTCAAGAATCCCATTCTTCTTGATAGATAAAAATCTGCATCGTTTTTGATTAAACAATTCTTCTTCACGTCCATTACCAACAAAGCTAGACGTGTAACTATCCAAACAACGAAAGAAAACTATCCAAGGAACCCATAAACAGTTGCATCATGCAGACTAATGGTCACTTTTAGCCGCAAAATATGGGCCATTTTCGTGTAATATTTATTTTCTTTTTTTAAAAAAATTAAGAAAAGAAAATAAGTATTATAAATACTTAATGAATATCAAATTCGAAATCTTTTAATTTGATAAAAAATATTTTATAAACTAAACTACTACTTGACTCTCGTGTAATATTTATTAACATGATTCTTTGAAATTAATCTTGGCATCCTACCTTTTCATGGTAAGAAGAGACAGAGAAAATGTCTCGAACTAATTAAGTTGGAGCAGCAAGTAATATTCCAAAGTAACCCATTATATATTCTTGAAAAAAGTTAGAATCTACAATTAAAAAAGTATTTAATTATACTTAATATTGAAACCAGTGAATAGACAGAGAACTATAAAGTAAATAAGAACTTAGCCAAATAGTTTCATGAGTTATTTCAAAAAAGAAAAGAAAAGGAAAATAGAAAAGAATCTCATCGTGTCAATCATGAGAAGCTAACCTTAATGGGGGACTCCTATTAGATTCCTTTCCTTTCAACGCCATGGGTCTCTACAATTTCTAGGTCACATCCTAGTCTTAAATTTCCTTTTCCTTTTTTCCCCAAATGGTTGATGATCTTGGTTTATTGTCCACACACAATAACCAATTATATCGACCTTAAAATATTTCGCACTTGATCTTCTAAGATGAACGAAGGGATGCATGAAAATGAAGCATTCTAAATTATTGCTATCTGGCTCTGCATGAGCCCAAGGGTCAAGATTTAACATCAAGAACAGACAACTTTTGAGTTCATCAGGTTCTAGATATGACAAGTTTGAGAAAAGTTTATCAAAATTTGTTCTTGAAGCATGATAAACCAAATGTTGCCCATTCTCTTCAAGTTCAACTTAGATTATATGTATATTCTTTAAGAGCGAAATACACCATCAGAATTAAGAAGATATATGTAAATAATAATGGGACAACAAAAAGTATCCGTAAGGATTATGTAGGATCAATAATTTAAGAGGCGTATTTGAATTGAGTATTTTTATTTAAAAAAATATAAAAATAAATTATTTATAAAATAATAAATAATGTTATAAATTTTAAAAATAATTTTTTTTTTCAGTTTGAGTTACCATCTAAGCACGCCTTTAATTGATCTTAGGAAAATAGGGATGGAAACATGACTTGTGAAGTTTAAAATACTAGGGAGCAAACTCTAACAACTTTTAAGATAACGAAACAGATCTTTTTATTATTTACTCTTTTTGTTAATTTGAATAAGAAATTACACATTTAATTTCAGATGGGAGTATTTTTTTAATTAAGCAGTTGACGGTGGAGAATTTTTTGACAGGATAACGGCGGGATGCTTTGCGTGGCTTCTAAGTGAGGGCCACGTAGGAAGTGACGTGTGACTCGTCAACATGGGCCCCAACTTGAGCTCTTCATCAAGTGCGTCCCGTCCAAATCGATGGCTTCGCTTCATTTTCACGCAACTTTCCGGCAACGCATGCTCGCCGTCCGTTCCACAAATGTTTCTTACCATTACTTTTGACTAACATGTCTTCTTCTTCTTCTTCGTATTTTTTTTTTGTTTTTGTTTTTCTGGTCGAGACATTTTTTAATGAAAATGTTTGTTGGAAGAAATTGCTCTATAATTTATTAAAGCAAATGGAGGTAAATTGGTTCAGAAAAGAAAAAAGTATCTTGCTCTTCATTTGTAAGAAGACCAATAGTATCAATTGACAAATTTTAAATTAAGTCAAAGAATTATATTTATAATAAAAATAATATTAAAAAATATTTTTTAAAATTTATAAAATATTGAATAATTTAAAAATAAAAATAAAAACTTATATTTTGAAATAAAATGAATATTTGTTTGCTTTTTTTCTCTTATGAAGTAATTTAGTCATTTTTTTGAAGTCAAGTAATTTGTTCAATAATGATACCTTATTGAAACAACGTCTGCAGTACCAGGAAACATTAACCATAGTTAATAAATTAAACCAATTCTTTCCGGGTTGGTTGAGTTAGGATTTAGGAATATGAGAATTGCGTGATTAGCCAAAATTGATCCCTGGAAAGTCTAGAAAGGAAATCAAATTCAATTGAATTGGGCCATTCCCACTTGCTCAATGACTCACTGGCGCCGCAATTGACGATTCCTTGTCCCCATCACAACCTGCCGTCACCACTATCCTCACATGATTATGTGAGTTAACTTCCCTTCGCCGCAGGGACTTTGACTTCCGTGCCCATTCCCCATATCTAGCTTAACCATGGTTAGTTAACTTTCTTCATATTTTTTTGCAACATTAGACCAGAAGTACCAAATCACATCCAATAAACTTATATAGACAGAAATAAAAATGGAGTAGCCAAAATTTCGCATCTTTGGTACTTGCCGTTATTGCGGTATTATTCATAAACATAATTAAATATATTCTTTATTTTAAATCTCAAACTTATAATTTTAGTTAAAAAAATTTTAATTCTTACCTTTTATACAAGATTTTATTAACTGTTTTCACTTTTTTAATTTTACATGTTATAATAGTAGTAGCATAAGAATTTATACCGAGTTAGATTTTGTATATGACTTCTTGGATATTTAAAACTTTAGGGTAGCGAAGGACTTATCGTAGTTATAATTCTTAAAATAAATATTATCTAGTTATTTAATACTCTCTGTAATATTTTTAATTATATTAATAAATTTTTAAAATTTATCTTTTAAACTTTTAAAGTTTATCTTATTTAGTTTATAATGTATGAATAAAAAATTTATATAATTAAAAGAGTGTATTGCACATGATCCGAGTCCCTATCAAAAGGAGATTCAAGACGGTTGTTTAAATATTTAATTTTTTAAGAATTTTGAGTTACAGTGATAAATTATTATAAGCCCTTAGGCCTAGTTTGGATGGAATGATTTGGGAAGAAGAGAATGATTTGGTATGAAGAGAAAGAAGTGGAGAGAAAAGAAGGGATGATCTTTCTCCCCAAATGTGGAGAGAAAGAGAGGGAAGATAAGTAAAAAATTAGTCAACTTTCTCTTCTCTCCTGATTAATCCTTCCTCTTCGTTTTTTTTAGCTTATAAACTCCCAAACTAGCCCTTAAAGAAACTTCGCGAACGATTTTCTTGATTTTGATGGCGATATCCAACTAACCATGGTCACCAAAGAAATACGTACCATCACCGGTGCCACCACGGGCCCCATTTGTTTTATATTTGCCTTTTTTTTTTTTTTTGGTCTCTATAGCTAGATGGCCATGAACTTTTGCCCAAAAATAAACGGTCAGTATCCTCTTTCCAGATCCCTTCTCACTTACCGAAAGACGAAATCGAAATTTTAATTTTGAAAGGCTGAGAATTTGTATCAAATTATATGGAGAAGTTTTTTAAAATGTTGAGAAAGTAAAGTAGAAAATAATATAATAAATAAATAAAAAAATAATATATATATATATATATATATATATTATATAAAAAATTAAGAAATATAAAACTAAATTTACTTTTAAAAGTCTAATTTTCTTTTCGTCCAAAAATGGACACAGGCAGAAGGAGCAGAGACCATCTTTGTTGAAAGTTTTTGAACTGACTGGTTTTTTTTATTTTAAGATATTTATATGAATATAAAAATTAATATAAATAAGTAAATTAATAATTATTTTTTCTTATTAATTATCTAAATACCAGAACTTAATCTTATCGATCGCTCTTCTCTCATTTTCTTTTTCTTTCATTCCTCTAATTTTCTTTCCCTTTCTCTATCTCTCAATCCAAAAGGGCCCTAGCAGAGAGAAAGAGAGGATGAGGAAAGGATTTGGGAGAGAAAATTGCGAGTGCAAAATGAAAAAGCTAAGGATTATTTTATGTTGCTAATGACAAAATTAGAGTTGAGAAGTATAGATTAGATAGGGTTTGGTGTGGATAAGAAGGATATTTAATTTGGGGAAAGTTATCCTACATCTCATATTCTTTAATCCCATGCCGCAAGCTCTATAGTATGATGACTTCAAAGAATTTGAAATTTCACAAGAATTGTTTTGTTAGGTACTTGTCTACTTTCTCTCAATTATTGCTTTCCAATTGATCTTGAATGTTTTCTTTTGATTTTATTCTTGTGGTGGATTTTTTGTTAGCTTCAATCTTGTTATCATTTGTGTCTACTTATTGCAATTCCCATGCTTTTCATGTGTCTTTTTGCAATAAAGACAAAAATGCAAAACTCAGCTTTCCTCTTGGGAGATGGGCCAAACTCATTTTCTCAAAATTATTACAAAGTAACGATTGATTGATGTATAACAAAATAATACCGACTATTATATAACCATTTGTATTATTATGTAAATGAGAGTACGTAATAAATTTTTTATATAATTTTTTTAAAATTTAGATAGGATTTAATTTTATTTTTACGAAATATAAGATAAAAATTTTAAAACTAAATCATATCTAATTACACCCTAAGTATTAACGAAAACTTCAAAACTCAAATAATATTATAAAGAAATCAAAACAAAAACAGGCAATCTAGCTAAGAATTATTCCCAAGCATCCATCGATTGTCTACCGTTGTATATAAATACATATCATTTTTTATATGTTTATATTAAAATAATATTTTTTTATATTATTTTATTTAATATTTTTATTATATTAAAATGTCTTAAAATAATTAATATTTTTTATAAAAAAAATATTTTAATATATTTTATATTATCAATCAACTAATAACCTAAATATATATTATTTTTATATATTTAGATTTGATATAAAGTACCTACTAATTCATATATTTTTTACTTTTTATTATACTATATTACTTTTATAATATAATTTAAATTTTTACATAAAACTTTGAACCTGGTCAAACACTATCAAATAAAATTAGAGGGAGGGAGTAACATGAAGTCAAATTATGGGGTAAAAATGCAAAATTGACAATGTTATATCTCCCATGCTTCCCTCAAAACAAAAAAAAAAGAAAAAGAAAAAAAGGGAATGATGCTTAAAGGATCATTCTACATTTCTACACCCTCAAAATCTGGTCCGACGGGATGAAGAAGAAAGCCGGTCGAAATCACATGATGGGCCCCTTGAGAAATCGGATGGTCCAGATTGCTTGAGGGGTAGGTAATGATCCTGCTGCCAATTTTACAAAGTCACAGCTCCTCATCATATTTCATCACTGAATCGAGGTGTCAGCTCCCAGGCTTGACTACAGCAACAACGCAAACGACAAATGACCTATTAAATTCCAAAAGTCGGAGGTGACCGTCTATTACCAGTCAACCTTATTCTCCATCCAATATCCTCTCGCCACGTACAGGAAAGAGTTGATCTCCGCTGCCACCTGTCGGTAGTCCTAGAGATCTGCTCCCACGTGTTTCTTCCTTATTGGTTCTCGTTCTCTTTTTGATAAGTCTTACTGGATCTTATTCGTCGATCTAAGGCATCTTCTTAGAAATTCAACTTCAACAAAGAATGAAGGGTAACAAAATTAAAAAGTTTCCCTTAAAGAAATTTAAAATAAAAATTCTGAGTGAGAAAATTCAAGATTAGAAAATTAATAAAGAGAGAGAAATCCATGGCCTAGGCCTTTATATAGACATGGAGAGTGCCACCACCATTGCAAGAGCGAAAATCCAAAGTGAGGCCACAACAAAAAATTGTGAGTTTTTGCATTTGCTAATTTTGAATTTTCTTCTTCTTCCCCCTTCTCTTTAACATCCCGCTTCTGAGATCCCTTTCTGTCATCGTCTGTCTTTCAAGAAAATTTGTGCTGATTCAAGGGTTTGTTTTTCTTGATTTTGAACTGAATACAGAAGTGCAGTTTTTGAAAGCCAGGTGATTCAGAATAGAGATCTTCTTTTAGTATAGTTTTTGTTGTTTTTGCTTTGATCAGAACAACTTGAAGGGTCTATTTTTCTATCCCTCAGCTTAGTTTTGGTTCTTGATCTTTATAAAGGTACATATATTAGTAAAAAGGTTCTTTATCTTGACACCTCTTTGATCTTTTGTTTTGTGTAGCAAATCTTCTTCTTTACCTGTTCTTTAGTTTTGGTATAAGAATCAGGTTGGTTTTTGGTTTTAGATCTCTTTCTTGCTTGACTGTGAATTAATCTGCTTTTCTTTGGTTGGAGAAGCCATGGCAGCAGCTATAGATTTGTATACTAGAAGCAATCCAGTTTTCTTCTCAGATCCCTTGAGTGAAGAGCTCATGAGAGCACTCGAGCCTTTTATGAAAGGTGTTAATTTACCCTCATCTTCATTATCTTCTTCTCTTTTACCTGCCTCTCTTTCTCCCCCGTCAACCTCTTCTTCTTCTTCTTCTTTCCATCCTTTTGATTCAGAGCCCAATTTGTATCCTGGTTTCGGCTCAACTCCATCGACAACCCAAATGTTTTCCTCCCAAGGGTTGTCAAGTTTTGGTCTGATGGGAGTTGAGCAAACAGGTCCAATCGGGCTCAACCTCCTCACCCCATCTCAGATCCTCCAAATCCAAGCTCAAATGCAACTCCAAAGCCAACAACACCACTATCTGGCTTCATTATCAACCTCAGCTCCATCGCTCCACAACTATAGACAATTGCAACATCAGAATCAATCACCTCTGAGCTATCTTGGCCCAAAAGCTGTTCCAATGAAGCAAGTTGGTAATCCATCGAAGCCCACAAAGCTTTACAGGGGAGTGAGACAGCGGCATTGGGGCAAATGGGTTGCTGAGATCAGACTCCCCAAGAACAGAACCAGGCTTTGGCTTGGAACCTTCGACACTGCTGAAGAAGCAGCCCTGGCTTATGACAAGGCTGCTTATAAGCTGAGAGGAGACTTTGCAAGGCTTAATTTTCCCAGCCTTAGGCACCAATTGGACCAGGACTTCAGTGATTTTAAGCCTCTGCAGTCCTCTGTTGATGCAAAGCTTCGAGCCATATGTGAAAACTTGGCAAATTCACAGAAACAGGGGAATTCAGGGCAGAATAAGGTAGTTTCCGATTCTGAGATTGGTGTCTCATCATCATCAGCGTCAACAGAAATCAATCCAATTCAAACAGGGGTTCCAAAATTAGAGAACACCTATGATGATTTATCAAATGGCGAAATTATTCATCCTAGACCTGATCAAGTAGTTAAGGTGGAGGCATCAGCGTCAGCATCATCCTCATCCTCATCATCGCCTTCAAGATCTGATGAAACATCGTCACTGGAGATGTCTTCACCTGAATCTGACATCACTTTCTTGGATTTTGCTGAGCCCACATTTGATGAATCGGAGAATTTCATGTTGCAGAAGTTTCCATCAGTGGAGATTGATTGGGCAGCTTTATAAATTCCATCTTCAGCTTATGTAATAACTATGTAGTTCTTCGTTTGCTGCTTAGGTTGTCTTAGAAGTCGTGTTATAGTTCTACGCAGTAATTCTAGGGTTCACCATAGTAGTGTCAAGAATGGCTTCTGGGATGGTATTTTTGACATCTTCAGAAGTCAGAATCTCCATGTTTGGTCTGCTGGTGGTTTTTTGTCTATGCACGACCAAATGGAGATTTCTAGGGTTCGTTGGTCTTATAGCTAATGTAACCAGCGAATCTATGAATATGTATAATGTACCAGTGGCTTGGTGTATATTATGGTGTGTGTTTTATCATTTCTACTCCCTGATTTTCTTTCTTATGGTGTGTGTTTTATCATTTCTACTCCCTGATTTTCTTTCTCTTTTCTTTAAACTTATTCCTCCATTATCATAGTTTTAAGTTCTATAGTGATTAGAATGGAAATGAATTGCAAGAGATGCGAATATAATAAATTCGACACGGTGTAACATTTAAGAACAAGGAAGATTTTCCCAACACGTAAAAAGGAGGAAACCTTGGTGACAGATGACGCATAGTTAAAAAGATTAGGAATGAAATTTTAACTACTTTAAAAATAATTAGGGCCTCGGTTACTTCGATCAAATATGCATCAAGCTTTTGTGTTCAAAAAATTTGTGATGAAAATGATCCAACACAGAAGTTTAATTACAAAAAAATCTTAATTATTAGATTAAAGGGTTTTGATTTTGATGATGACTCCATTTCTATCTCCTTCCACCTTTTCTCATAGTAGAGTATAAGGGGGACAATTGTTGTTTTTCCTTGTCAAAATAACCTGATTCTTTCACTTGATAGGAGGAACTATATACAGTGATCCATTTTCAATTTTTTTTGCCTAATATCAAACTAGATAATATCAAATTAGAGAGAGATGATTACTAGAAATACAATACTGTTATTATATTTTATACCTTGGTTTACAACATTTTATGTGTATTCACAATAAGGAAAGCTGAACACGATTACTAAATCATGAAAAACCAAAAAAGAAAGAGTAATAAACTCTGTTTATCTTCCATCGGAGCCTTTATTTCTCACTAAAGATAATGAGACTCTGGAAGCCTTTGCTTTCATGAAAATTTTAACATATATAAGCAGTTGAATTATTCGAATTTATATCTTCAATATTTGGGATCACATATTGAATCCCTTGAAGCTTATTTAATTAAGCTTTCGTCTAGTACAGACAAGAAGGAGATAATATCTCTAAATCAGTCAAAGCAACCTATAATTAAGCCACCAATTGATGTGTTTGGGTTTAATTTTTGTTTTATTTCCAAAACATTAATAGATATTTTGGGAAAAAAGTTAAATAAGTATGAAAATCAACTCATTAGACAATGAAAAAAATATTTCTCAAGAAAAATCTAGTAATGCAAATTGCATGTTTGGAGTTTGTAATGAAAATTGTTCATCAGCAGAAGAATCTTCTGTTTCAAATTCACAAAATGTGTTATAACATACATTAAATTCTTACTTTGCTCAAAGCATAGTAGAATTGTTCTCATTGGACCATTTGAGAATATATTGTGATATTGGCCATTTTACCCTCTTATTTAAACAAATATTTGTTGCTCAATAATCAATTAAATTAAGCCTTGAACAAAGAAAAGCTTTTACTACACAAAAAGGATACCAACTAAGCCTATACCGTCCTTGCATTGCATGTCAATCAATCTCAGTCCCATTAAATCAGTTTACTAAATCCTCACAATGTTTTAGCTCTATATGCGCTTTTCAACCATTAGAAAGCATCTTATGCCTTAATTTAAGGCTTATTTTGGCCTCTTATGGTCATGCTGACGTGCTAAAGAAAATGTAGCACTGCTTTCACCTCGCAACTTGTTCAATTTCACAAGATCATAGCACAAAAAGGGCTATGTTCTCTTTACTAGTCATATTCACTTCATGTAATCAAACAACTATTTGATATGAATTGTGATTAAGACTCTTATGGCTATTCGGGGCTTGTTTTATATGACTGTCATTTACCATAATAATTTTGCTTGTTTATTACGTTGTTACATATTTAATGAGTTAATGTCTTATCATGTCAAAGATCAGTGAAATTTTAGGGATATCAAATTCATTGACAAATATCAGGTACTCAGTTTCCAATAACTTTTGAATAACTATATATGTCTATTTGTGTATTTAGGTATGTGGGTATAATTTGCACTTCTCCTTGGATTAGGAGATAGTTTTCATTTTTTATAAAATAAAGAAAGAGAATAAATTGGCCCTAGGTAGAGATAAAAAGGGAAGCAGCATCAAAGGTAGACATCCAAATTCGCAATGTTGTATAATTTTCTTATCTGCAGAGGACTTGGAATGACAGATGGAGAATAACAAAAGCTCTTGACTGTTTTGAGCCTATGGTAACTATGCAATACAAAACACAATTTACATTATCTTATCTCTTGAAAAGCAATTGAGAGATAAGGAATTTGGAAGCCACTACCACAACCCCAAAAGTTCAATCAATTCCATTATTCTTATTCTTTCCTCATAGCATGCAAAGACAAGTTCATACTGCCAAAAAGATCTCCACAGAAAAGTGACTCTGAAAAGCTCTCTTTGGGTCATCAAGAATCCTTCAAAGACTAGTCTTTTGCTTCCTTTATACTCCTTGATGATTCTGTTTGCAACAAATTTTTACCAATTATTTGCATTAAAAGATTATATATGCCAATTGCCAAACCGTTATAATTCTTTTCTATGAGAAAATTTTGCATTCGAAGCCAAAAGGGGTGTGAATGCCTGTAACGTTTGCACCGCACAAGTCAAGAAAGGTTAGGACCCTGCTTCATCCTTTCTCTTTACAGGCGTTGATGATGTGCCTTGCGGGTGCTTTGCCTCTCGTAGCTGAGCTTAGAATCTTTTTGTCCCCTCGTTGAACATCCCTACTATTGACACACCATTTATTAAAATACATGTGATTTATGAGTTATTGTATTTGTTCAACCAATCTAATCATATTAAAGATTTCTAGTTAGAGTTGCGCATGAAATTTTTTAAACTAAAAAATGAGCGTAATTTTATAAATTATCAGACGTACTTGATAGATCAAAACGTGTAGGAAGAGGACAGGTTTTGGCTGTCGTTTTACCATTTAGTTGGAAACGGGGAGAGAAAGGCATTTAAAGAGAAAATAGTCCTTTGTGTGATAAGATCTTGTGATCTTGTGAGTAAGCAGAACGTGTAGATTAATGACCATCCAACTAAAATTGTACTCGAAAGGGAGAAAAAGGAATAGCAGACACACAAGAAAGCTATATACCATCAGTGGATTTCGCAGCAAAAATAAGCTATTTGATGTGCCTTTCACGTGATATATCCACAAAAGATTTGTCATCATCCATCTTCGACCATCCCAATATGTGCCTTTCCTCTCGGATGTGGCAGTTGGAATTTGAGTAGAAGTGATTTAGGGCTGTTCTATGATGAAATTTTGCTACATATAGTCAAGCATTGGAACTCAAATCCATTGCAGTATCCTTTGCAATACCTAAAGAAATAGTGGACAAAACACACGTCATCTTTTTAACTATTCAATGGCAAGTTTTACAAGGTTAAAATTTGCGTTTTTGAGAGGATCCTACAACGTAAGCCAAACTCTCCCATTCTCTCCAGTTTTGTTTAGCTATCGAGATCGTCCTTTGAGGATGGAAAGCTCGGCAGCTCAAGTGAGACAAATGGTCAATAATGTAAATATACATTACCATATTAAACTAACTAAGAGAATTACTCTATAAAGTCTTTTTACTATATATAGTACAAAAATTAATTATTTTCTTAATAATTTTCTTTCTTTTCTCTTTCTCTCTCTCCTCCAATATAGTACAAAAATTAATTATTTTTTTAATAATTTTCTCTCTCTTTTCTTTCTCTCTCTCTCTCCTCCATGTGGACTTCCACCAAGAAGTGTCAGAAATCCACATGGAGTTATGCCATGTCGCGACGAAACTCACTCACTTTTAAAAATAATTGTATTTTTAATAATTATAAACTAAAATCTTTTAATTACACAAGTTATTTTATTAATAATATTTAAAAAATAAAAATTTCATGGTGAGTTCCACAAACACTTGAAGGAACTCCAAACATCAAGTTCCACCAACACATGGTAGAACTATTGAGTGAGTGAGAGAGGAGAGATAGAATCTTTAAGAAAATAATTAGTTTTCTTATATATATAATCTAAAAAAATTGTATATAGTAAACATGTAAAATAATATTAAAATGTGTGACTTGTATTTGTGATAGTGTAAACAATATTCTAGCATCGTTACCCAAATAATTGACGCTTATTTTTAAATAAGAGGTGTACAACATACTTCACTTGACGAAAATTATTTGGGTGGAATTCAATAAAGTTTAAATTTAAAATTTTTATCTTAAATTTTATAAAAATTAAATTATTTACAAGAGGACGTGTATCTCAAATATGAAAGATGATATCCCTTGGGAGAATGGATGCCACAGAGGCTTCAAATATCTATAATTCATTCCAAAGGTGGGATCCAGCTATGGTGCAAATAATACATATTTTTTAACACATTAAATAAATCTCAATTATTATATTTTGATCTAATAGTTGAGAATTATCACATTGTGACTGTCACTCAATAATTATTTAACTTGTAGTGAATAATTATTCTAACTAAAATAATTATTTAATTGTACATAGAATAATTATTTAAATTTGAATAATCATTTATAATATGTAAATTTTTTAACTATTAGATAAAAATCTGATAGTTGAGAATTTATTCAGTACGTGTTGAATAAGTGCACAAGTTGGATAACCTCAAACTAAAATGACCAAAACACGTAACTACCATGAAAATGTTGTATGTTGTTTCAAAGTAATCTATTTCCCCAAATAAATTCCACTAACTTCCGAATGAAGAAAATTTGAACATCCCCAGCATTGTAGGACATGTTGGACTTGCCTAGGCCATGTGAAGCCTGGCCTTGAAGTGGGTAGAAAACCCATGACCGAATCCTCCATCAGATCACTTCCCATGCTCACACATTAAACCAACCAAAAGACCAAATACCCTGCACAAAGCCCAGTCCTTGGTTCAAATGATTGGCCACCAAAACCTACAAAGAAAATCTAACAAAATTCGATTTTTAAAAAAGGACTTTAATTTTAGGTTTCGGTGGTCGAGAGATTTGGGGTAGGGGAGCCGGGAGGCCTGAAGGGATGGAAAAATAAAGATGACCCCTTCTCATATCGCAGTGGGATATAATTTCTTTCACTTAGTAAGAAATATTTTTATTAATTAAATTAATATCTTATTATTTCATCAAAACTTCGTAAAATCTAAGACTTGTTATGAAATAATATATGTGGATGTTCATATTAATCAGTTTCCTGAAGAGAACTGAACTCCCAAAATATGACTCCTAATCAGATTTGATTTCCTTTCCCCATTAGAATTTGAGTTTTCATAAACTCTTGTATTATGACCCTATAAATAGGGCTCTAGACTGAGGTGTTGGAGACACTCATTCATTGATTAATTTACTCTCAGAGAATTAATAAAGATCTCTTGTTCTTTCTCTCTATTTTCTCTCTATAGTTTTCTCCTATTCTCTACATTATAATTTATTTATTAAGCTCTCTACATTAGTATTACAATTTTACTGTGCCGACGACGACTGCGCATCAACAAATTCATAACACGTTATCAGCACGAGTCTCTGCCACCGCAGTTGAGAGATTAATCAAGAGAAAAAGAGGTATTTTTTTCTACCTTTGAATTCCCATGGTAAACTTTTCAAAACTAATTTTTTTTTTACTCTTGATATTTATAAAAAGAATTATATGTCATAGACATTAGATGCTCAAATTTATTAAGATATAATGGGTCTGGCAGACACCATCTCAAAATCTTATAAAAGCCATGATTTTTCTCCGCCATAATTTCCATGAGGATCTAAAGGCGGAGTATCTTATTGTAAAAGATCCATTTTTTTTTATGGAAGGGTCTAAAAGAAAGATTTGACTACCAGAAGATGGTCATTCTACCAAAAACACAGTTTACTTTTTATCTGTGAGTGAATGCATTAGAACCAATGGTTATGGCCCTGGAAGAGGTCGTAGTCATGGTTGAAACCGTCAACATAGACGTGGATATGGTAAGAATAATCCATATAATCATGGCGATTAGAATATATGCATCTGGATATTGTGGGTCCTGAAGACACCATTTAAGAAATACAAAGCATCAAAGCCACTTAATTACTAGCAAATTGTGAATGAGATATACAATCACCAGAAGATGATTGTTATATAAATGCTAGTTATGATTTGTTATAAGTGTGCCTATAATATTTTATGATCTATCAGTATGCAAAAATTTTATTACATTTAAAATTTCTCCTCAATTAAAGTTATAAGGAGAAATATCACTAGTAATGTGATGGATAAAAGATTTTTCCTTTCTCATATTTTTTAACATGCTCCTGTAGTAGCAATATCTAGAAAAAGTTTTTCAAAAGTATTTTGAATTTATATCTTCTGAGATTAAATGAGTCCTTGATAAAATATTTTGACGCTCGACCAAATATTTTTATATCATTCCCTGAAGTGAATGACATTAGAAATTATAATATATTAATGTACGAGATTTTTGGTCGCGGTTAGTAAACATACACTTTGTTCTTATGATATAAGAATGACTCATTAAATCCACAGTGAATGGATACTCACCAGAAGTGAGAAAATAATGAGAAGGAAAAAGGGAAAGTAATAATTCTAACATGTTATTGATGCAATATGAAAGTTTGTCATGTACCTGTAGTACGTCAAGCATGTTATGAATCTCTATTAATTATTAATATTGCTTTACTTCCCTAAATCATGCTACTGATAGTAATGATGCTTATGTCGAAAATATTAATATGGCATATGTGAACGTAGCCAATTCTTTTGAATATCTAGAAAGATTTTTTAGCATTTTGAATATTAATCAAAATTTTAAATTTTGGAATTGTTACTTTCCTATGTTATTTTAAGTTTATTTTTGATCAAGAATGGTGAAGATACAATTTCTCAAAATAATGTTTGTGTTTATTTGGACAAAATTTAAAATATATGTCCAAAGTATAAATGGTAGTGCAAGGTTCCTGAAGAACTAATTGATAAAATAACTCTAGAAGAGTTAATTGATTTAAAACTCTAGAAGAGCTACATTATCTTCACCCAATGGTCAATTCTGTAATGCATTGTTCTCCATATAGTCTCGTAAAACTTTTTGAGCTTTGATTATATTATCAGTATATCGAGACATTTGATGAATGAACTTTTGAGGCATATGCATTACCATTATGACATAAAATATACGTCAATTATATTTACTACTATTTATCTCTCTTGATTTATATTGCATAAAATTATAAAATTGAGATGCAATATTGAGTAAACTTGAAGTTTCATCGATAAATAATTTATTAGTTGGTATTACTCGGTTAGACCATCCCAAATCATTAAAATACGAAGAATGATTATGAATTTATTATGGAACCGAAGTTTCCTAATATGACGAATTTATATCTCGCTACTTGTTTTATTTAAAAGTTGCCGTATTACTTGGGGTTGAATGTGTTATTTTGGGATGAATATGGAGAAATTATTAGTTGATGCATCAACAAAGTCTTATGAATATTATTGTTTTTTGCAACCTCGTAGTTTGCACAATTCATTGATAATGAGCTCATGTTTTAAGATTCTCTCAAAGACATAATTTGTCCTAATAATACTTGGTTGTATTGAGATAAATATTGAACATCCCTGCAGAATGTTTGATGATCGTGATATATTAGCACTTATTTCGTATTTTGCCAACACATTGTAATTCTCCTCATAGTAGTTGGTTTGTGGTCAGAAACTAAATATTTCCCATCTTAAATTTAGAAAATGCACTATGTATGTTGCACCACCACAAAGGTAATGAGATGGGTTCTCAAAAGAGATTATTAAATATGTTGGGAGAAAATCTCAAGGGAGAGATTCGTATTTTGTTAATTTTGAATATGTTGCCCCAACATAAAGAGGAGAAATCATGAGGCTGGATAAAGATATTAGTACGTGTCTCATCTTGATCTTCTATTTTGATCCTCATAGAAGATACATTGAACCAGAAGTTCAAAGGATAATTTATATAGCCAGGTATATTAACTGATCAATATCCGGCAAATTATGCTCCTATTATATTTGATATCCCTGAAGGATAATCTACCATTATAACTAAATTTGAGACACAATTGAAATGTGGTAGATAAGTCTGTTCCAAAGATACAAACTCCTCACTGGAGCAAAGGCTTAAGATGGTCATATATGTTAAATCGAGGAGATTTAAATTCTAGTAGAATTTTTTCCCAAAACATGATTGATATATTATTTCCAGAAGAAATTCAGGTACCTGAAAATTGTGATAAATGATGAGATCTCAACATGATTGGGAACTATTGGAACCGTACAAGTATATGAATTTAAAGATATTAATGCGCATAATATATTGAGGATTTCCAAATCGAGGTCTGTAGACTCAAAATGATAAAGTTCGCATGAGAAATATGAAAAGTTTAAACTATTCACAAGTACACTTGAAGTGTACATGTATTCCCAGCAGGAATTATACACTTAAAGTATAATCCAAAGAGATAGCAATTAATATTTGCTTATAAAATGCGAACCACAAAAGTGAATATTTCCATGAGTTATGGCGTATGATTCTTCGTAAAACCTGGCACTGATAACGAAGAAATATATTTATAGTGGTGGATATAATAGTGTATGATGACACTTAATATATGTTTATATTTGTTATCATTTAATAATAGAGCTTATATTTGAAGTCCCTGATGGACTCAATATACTTGAAGCATATAATTGTTCCTGTAGAACATAATGAGATTGTCTTAGTGAATTTTTATTGAAAAAATGATTGAGTATGTCCATATATGAAGAAATTGTATACGTAGCTATACTTGCTATATGTATTTCTTTATTAGAAAATATCCTCATTATACAATCTACTGATTGGTATAATGTTCCCCACATTAGGGGGAGAAAATCATCAATTAAAGAGGATATTATTTATGACTTTTATTATCTTGATTTATGCACAAGCATTAGTGAACTGGAAGTTCAAAATATTGTTTATTTGCATAATATTGCATATTGATTGTTTGTCTGACGTCTGTAGAGTTAGTCAATATAACATTATACTTATAGATATTCCTATTTGGATAAATGTCCTAGCAGGACAAATATATGAATTCTATAACTATATGATTTTGATACATGCCTGAAGCGTGATTGATCTCTTGATTTTGAAATGAGAAAATGATTTGATAATCAAGATATTTTTCCTGAAGAATTTAGAGGAGCAAGTATTGTGATCAATATTTTGAAACGTTAATATTTTATTTTCATTGAACATCCTGAAGATGTTTAATATGGACATAGCACATTAATTGTCATTGGGTTATTGTATGTGAGATCCTTTATATCTATTAAAGAATATTGAAGAACTCTTTGATCCTGAAGTACCATAACTCTGCAATTTAGAGCATGAATACACTTGTCCACGTGCAAGTAGATATCTATTATAGTTCTTCTCTACCCAATAAATTTTGAGACGGCATTAAGCTTGCTTATGACATCTCCTTGAGATAACTTATCTCGAATATTGAGAAAATTCAACTCCTGTTGAGATGAATATGCAAGGTATGCATTACCTATATCCTCTAAGGAGGAATTCCAACTATATTGTTGGATGATAATAGAGTTTGAAATATATCTAAGGAGATATGATAAAATTTTTCTTTATTCATGAGCTCCTGAAGAGCGGTGACATTGATGTGCAACAAATTCAATCATGTAACAATCTGGCAGATTTATTCACTAAGGCATTACCAGCCGCATCATTTGATAAATTGGTGAACAAAATTAGAATGCGGTGGTTAAGAAACCTTAAAGGATTATCTCATCAGGGGGAGTAAATATGACATAAAGAGTAGTGTACTCTTTTTCCTTCACTAGAGTTTTTTATCCCACTGGGTTTTTATCTAGTAAGGTTTTAATGAGGCATATTCTTTATGTTATGAACATCCAAGGGGGAGTGTTATGAAATAATATATGTGGATGTTCATATTAATCAGTTTCCTGAAGAGAACTGAACTCCCAAAATATGACTCCTAATCAGATTTGATTTCCTTTCCCCATTAGAATTTGAGTTTTCATAAACTCTTGTATTATGACCCTATAAATAGGGCTCTAGACTGAGGTGTTGGAGACACTCATTCATTGATTAATTTACTCTCAGAGAATTAATAAAGATCTCTTGTTCTTTCTCTCTATTTTCTCTCTATAGTTTTCTCCTATTCTCTACATTATAATTTCTTTATTAAGCTCTCTACATTAGTATTACGATTTTACTGTGCCGACGACGACTGCGCATCAACAAATTCATAACAAGACTAGTGTTTTTTCTTATATATTTGATTTCCACTGCTATAAAATATATTCAAATCTTGATTAATTTTCCATCTTTAAAAAATGTCAATTTTATCTCAAAAAAATTAGAAAAACCAAAAAGGACGTAGTTCTGCTTCAATCCTGTTTTCCAACGTATTGATCATCAACCGAATCTAACCAGAAAAAAAAAAAAAACCCATCAACCCAATGAATTAAAGAAAACTTGAATTTAATTTAATTTTTCAGGAAAAAAAAAACAGGAATTTAATTTGTCCCCAAGTTTGCGCACACAGCAGAAGCCCAAAGTTTGAACCTAAATATTTGCACCAAACCTTTAAGCAGATTAGGCAATGGTTGGTGATCAGGACAAGAATGATGGACTAGGCCTTTTCGGCCCACTTACTTCCCCCACCTCCACAAACAAGTAACAGTTAAAGAAGGTGCTTATTTTAACACATAACACTGATTAATTTATACATAAAATACATAAACAAAAAAGTTACAAGAAGTAATTAATTTTTTTAATAATAATATTTTTATTTTTATTAACATATATACAATTTATATAATATTTATAAATTATTTAGTAATTATAATAAAGTTATTTATTTTAAATAAATGTAAACTGGACTGGGTGCAAAACAGCCCACTACCATCTTGAGCTTCGGCCCACTTATGCTGGTTATACAATCTAATGATCTCATGTCTACTTCTTAGTGCACTCTCTATAAGGGCTGTGACTGATCCATGAAAAGAAATACTTTGGACGGCGAGGGGTAAAGGTTAACTATAAACATTATAGAAATCAGTTTGGAATGTTCTGTTCTTTGTCTGTTTTATCCTCTGTCCCATTCATAAAACACTGCTATATGTCTTCTCTTCTCTCTTAGGGTTTCTCTTTTTTTTCTCTGAGTTCTATATTTTTCTTGTCACGTGACAATTTAATAATAATAACAATAATAAACAGAGAGTGAGATAGAAGATCTGAACTCATAAAACTTCCTCTATATAATGAATACTCAAGTAAATTCAATATGCGGCCTATGAAGATGTTTACTTAAGTAGTTTCTCATATATATTCTGAAAAAATTGATCTTCAAGTTTCCTCTTTTATTTGGTGAATAGCTTCAAGTTTCTTCTGGTACAAAGTGAATAAGATTAACCGTTGACATTATAAGCTACAATATCCTCATGAACTCAAGATGCCTTATTTTGTCAACTTTTTAAAGGCTGAAGATTTGGGGAAAAAACAGTGGATCTTTGAGTATGGGTCAAAATGTAGGTTTGCGAAAAAGCCTCTTAGAATGTCGGTGCAATATCGCATTAGCTACTGATTTGATACTTTCTAACTGAGCAACAATATATTTTGGGTTGATGGGTAGGTCAAATACTTAAAAGCATTCTAAGGGTAGAAATGGTCCTGCGTCAATTACGTGTTAAAAAATATTCTTGATGACATATCCTTATATTCCCACCAGCAAGTTCCAGAAGCAAAGAAAGATCTGAGGCCTCCATTCTCCTTATGAGATGATGGGCATTTGCCAATGTGAGTTCAGAGAGTGAGTTCTCCTTTTAGCACGCGGCATTGACACGGACTCTTAGAGAATCTAAAGCCACACAAAGAAGCAGAAAAATATGAATTCTTTTAGAAGAAGAAGAAGAAGAAGAAGAAGAAGAAGAAGAAGAAGAAGAAGAAGAAGAAGAAGAAGAACATTTCTGTGTGGCAGATTCTTATTTGGTAGGCTGATAATGTGATTTTTACGGGTCTATCTTCACACCTCATTAACTGAAAGAGGGATCAAAAGAAACATTATTCTAATGCATCTCTGAGTAGATTGTGATTCGGTAAGAATTGACTCTCTCCCATCGCAAGAAAGAAGAACTCTTTGGTGGTTGAGTCTTTGTTTGAACCTATACGCAAGGATCTGTTCAGTCAGATTGCTTCAGAATTTTCTGTCAAAAAAGGTACTTAAATTTAAGTTAGTTGGTTTTGGCCTCGAGCTGAGACGGATGGGAAAGCAATGCATTCATTTTCCTTATCATTTCAATTCTTCTTTTCTTGTGGGATTGTCCCTGTCTTGTAGAGGAAGGAATGGAGCGGACTAAACAGTCGTACCATTCTTGGACAATTAAGAAGTGACATGATTAATTGCCACATTGAACTAAGGCATTCAAATTTCCCAACCAACTATGTGGGGTTAATAGGATTCGTTCAATGATTGTAAGCTACCATACCATTGTGATTGTGCATGCCATTATTTATTGTAACTTATTATTATTTACAAGAAAAAAATCAATAACAAAAAATTAACTATTTAAACTTTTGTCCAATCGATTAAGTTCCACACTATTTACGGCATATTTTTACTTTAACATTGCATTACTCTTCAAGTTTTTCAAATTTGTAAACTATCTTTCTCAAAATTTACTTTTAAACGGGAGAAATTCTAATTAATAATTATAAAAAATTTCCAAGACAACACAACGTTAAGAGGCTGTGATGCAGAAACAAGCAAGCAGTAAGAACTATAAATATGGTGCTTTTAATCAAGAGATATCGTATCTACAATTTTTATATTGCAATTTTTAAGAAAGTTGAGGTCGATCAATCAAATTCATCATTTTCTGTTGGCTTTTAGTGTTTTGCAGCCACTTAAGGTTGCCTTTTTTGGGAATTCTCCTAATTCTTAATTTTTTGGTATTTGCTTTTGAAACCGTACCATTACGTGTTGGGATACACATATTGTAATTTTGTAAAAAGAAGAATGTTAAGTACAAAAGAATTCCATCTTTGTTTATTTTAATTTCCCACTTTTTGATAAGGGATCAAATCAAAAGTACAGAGACTCCATTGTTGTTTACTTTTAATTGAGCTTTAAGGATCAAAGCAAGCCACGATTTTGTCTAATCAACCCTATCAATCACAATTTTCTTGATTAAAGTAAAGATTATTTGCTGCTCCAGATTAAAGTTTTCCAGCTTAATCCTGTAATTTTTTAATTTTCGACATCGATGCAGTCCACGTGAAAGGCCCTAATGCCGACTTGGAACCTTGTAGGAAGTCCCCATTTACTTCAAATCACCAACTGTTTCTGTTGGAAAAGAAGTTAACAGACAAAAAAAAAATTAAAGAATTATAAAAGAGATGACTAAAAGGGATGTTTTTCTACCTCATTTTAGCTTAATCTTAAAACCCTTTTTCTTGATGAATGTAAAAGTGAGAGTACATTGTGCAATTAGGATTGAACCAACCTTTGGAAGATAAAAAGGGAAAGAAAAGCAAGCAGACGTGTGGAAGATTTGAGAGAGTTAGCACTGAAGAAAACAAACGTGAATACTCTTAACTTTGAGAGGATATAATAATAGTTTTCCACTATGCCGCAAACGGAAGGATTTGCCACCCGTAAAATCTCTAGGGATAAGAGGATAATATATAGATCATGCATGCATGAGAGGACATGTGGTGTTGTTGAATCATTATGGTCATCACGGGCAAAAGAATAGAATTGGATATTGTTGGATAAGGACTATGGTTAGATTAAAAGCTCCAAAACGTTTCGAGCTTTTTTGTACTATTCTATGTGGAATCGAAATCATACCATCACTTTTACCTTTAACGGAGATCATTTCAGAAGTAGTTTTTTAATGCTTACTCTTGTATAAACTCAATAACGTCCATATCTACGAAATTGTATTGTTGAGTCTAATTGTATAAGCAAGCTCAGTCATGAAATGATAGACCGAATCAAAACTTTTATATTAAATTGTAAAAATCTATATTATTCTATACGAAAATTTTTTTGAAAATGTTAGGAAATGCCAATTTGAAAACAATATAACTACAAAGTTAAAAATTCTATACATACAAAAGGATTTTCAAAAGTATTATGGGGATGGCCGCCCCCGCCACCCCTAGTTCCGTCCCTGCATTAAATAATTTTTTATTTTTCAAGAAATAAACTTTAGTTAATCTTTCAACGTAAATTATTTTGACACAGCACTAAAACATTGCATATTGAAGCATCTTATATTTCATCCAATGCAAGAGGTACGTTTTCTTTAGCAGATATGAGGAACTGAGGATAAGAAGCAAGGTGTGTTTCCATGGAGCTATCAAAATCTTTACTCGATCACCATTATTGTGTCTAGCATATTATAAAATGGAACTTATCCTTCTTTTCCACATATAATATATAATAAGGGAAAGTCCACAAGTAATTTCTTATTTTGGTATTATCTGGATAAATTATTCCTATTAATCGCTAACAGCATGGTTGATCCTCGTAAAATCAAGCATAAGCATGTGCTTCCAATAGTTGTACATCCATACTAGATGGATTCATTTTTGATGGGGAGATAGAAAATTATAGCCAACTTTCATATCATTTAGTGATTGCTTTTAGAACAAAAAGACAAATTCATACACTCATTGATTTATCCGTCCTTAAGTCTACATACCTTATCATTAAGGTTTTATTATGTGCGGGACTGAGATACATTGTCATAAAGAATTTATAGGGGAAAAAGATAAAAAGACTTTTAAAGTTGAGAAAATGCCATAAAGTGTCACGTTTGCAATGATGTGTTGCTTAGTCAGAAGCCTTTTTTGCTTGATTTTGAATTAGGGAAGAAGACAAATGTTAGTTGGATTTGAAATTAAAAATCTCATACTTTCACAACAACGTTTGTAATCGACACCTAATCAACCGACATAAAAAGTATATTATTCTCTCTATTTTAAAATATAATATTTTTTATTTTTAATAAAAATTGAAAGAAGAAAAAATAGTATTTTTTCTATTATGTCATTAATTAAAATATTAAATAATTATATTTATAATGAGAGTAAATTTTAAAAAATAATATTTAAAATTCTGAAAAAGTCAAATATTTTTAAAAAAATAAAAAAAATTATATTTTAAAACGAAAAGAGTGATAACTTGTATTTTTCCCTACCATGGCTTCAAAACTTGTAGTTGTTTCTAATGTTTACTCTTGCTTAAACAGTTATACATTTATAAGAAATTAAGAGTTGAACGAAGCTTATTACTATCAGCTGTAAAATTTGGAATTGAGCCAAGAACTCATAGGTTCGTGTTTAAGAATGAGTTTAAGATTCAATCATTAACTTGGTGAAAACTTCAAATAGTGGTAAACAAGGTGAATGAAGAGTTAACACAATTACATAGTAGGGGGGAAAAAAGGATGGTTAACAAAGATGTAGGAGTAGGGTATATTTCTAATGGAAAATTTTAAAGAAAACAAAAAATGCAATGCATGCATTGGCCACCTGTCTTGTTACCCGGAGATATAATACCACTATTTTCTAATTTTCGTTGCCTTTGAATTGACACCAAAGCACTAAAGACTCAGCGTCAACATTAACATATGAAAAGCTAAGTATGCCCTCTAATTGACAAAATTATAAAGGCAGCTAAAATTTATCCAAGCTTGAAAGGTGGGTCCTTCGCTTCTCCACCCCCTTTCTTCTTTGGGGGGTTTTGATCATTAAATATTCCAAATTTTACCCTTCAAAGAATAAAGGTCCATCGCGAAAACGGCCAGACAAGTTTTAGGGTTGAAACACAGTTTACTTTTTCCAGGAGAAAGATGAAGATATATGCAAAAAGTAAGCATTGGAGTTATTCACCACCGAACAATTATCTTGACGGGTGTAGATTTAAAGACCATAAATTTTTTCACTAGCTCAATTAACCAGAAAAATATTACTCTATTTGTCATCCCCGCCCCTAGAGATATGGAACAAGATGTCCACTATACATGTCTCTCACATATATCTCTGTTCTTTGATAAGAAAAAATAACGCAGTATCAGAAAGTGACGAAAGAGGACAAATAAAGAAGCGATATCTAGATAAAGAGTAAAGAAAGAAAGCAGGGCCGATCCGATCACTCGTGAGAGGGTAGGGTTGAGCACTAGCTAGGGAAGGTGATGATATGAAAACGACTTCATTGAAAATATATTCCAAAGCGTAAAAATCACCACAAAAAAAAAAAAAAAGCGACCACGATTCTTCTTCTTCTTCCGTGCGTCAAATTGTGGGCTTGAGATTTCATTCTACGGGGGCCTCACATCAAAACCGAAAGTAATTCAAATGTTGGAATGGCAGTTATGTTGGTTACTTGTCAAATTTTTGAAAATTGATTCTTGTTGATGAATCTCGCACGTATCATACCGGAGAAAAGTGAGGATTATTTCTTTTTTGCCCTTTAAGAATCTTTGTGTCATTATATTCTAGATATTGTAAAAGGGGATGCCTTCTTTTGATTTTTGATAAATTTACTGCGTTGTTAATAGTTCTCAGATCTAATTAAAGTTAACCAATACAACTCAATCGTATTAGGAAACAAACTTGAAGTTGATAATTCAAAGATCGACTTTTTACTATTATGATTCAGATAACAAATATTGCGAATGTTCTAAGATTTTATTAAATTCTTTTTCTTGGAAAGTGATTTACATTTTTTTTTTCTAGCTGACACCATAGTCAAAGAACATTACGAGGAGAGAATTGGGCTTAGTTTCGCATCATCCTATGGTGTTGCTTAGTTGATTTCTAGTTTTACAAATTGCGAATCTAGGAAAGCAACTAGAATTGGGAAAAGTGGAGATTGCATTAGATGATCGCATTACCAAAATTCGTATTTTGTACTTCTGGAGAAACATTGGAGGAATGGAGACTAGGGTTCCGAAAGGATCTAAATAGACCATCTTAAACTAGGACCGTTTAAACATTAAGGAGTTCTAGACTCGGATTCGAACTCGTACTATTTATCCCAAATTCGGGACGAGTCCGGTCTATATCTGCAGGCCTATTGGAGAGACTATGTAAATCCCGGAAAATAAATAAAATAATAATGCTTTGAAGTAGAAACCCAGAAGGAAAAAGAAACAATGTTTGTCTGGCGAAGAAAAAAGTAAACAAACAAAAGACTTAAAACTACCAAAGGAAGAAAGGGAAACAATGGAGCTGCGGGGTTTCGATCCCTGTACCTCTCGCATGCAAAGCGAGCGCTCTACCAAATGAGCTACAGCCCCACTGTATTGGCTCTTAATCCATTTATTTATTCAGCATAGAAAAATGGAAAAAGAAAACAAAAACATTAACTCCTCAGACAAAGCAATGATCATTATGCAAATCCCCCTTTGAGGAACTCATTTCAAAATAAGAAAAAGAAATGCTTATTCTTTTAAGTTGCTTTCTAGAGGTTTTGGCACCTAAAACATAAAAGAATTTCGTCAAATTAATTGGCTATAAATACGACTACGCACACATGTAAAAACAGACACTACTAAATGTAGAAGAAATTAATCTATAAAATAAACATGAAACCTCAAACATTTTATGCTACAATATATATATATATATATATATACCAGCAAAATAGAAAATCTTTGTGGGCATCTTAATTGGTTCCACCACATAGCTCCACTATCATAGTCTCATCATTATCAGACCCCAGCAAGTGTAGTCCAGTAACGCTTGTGATGTCTTCATACACTGCCAGTTTGTTGTCATCAACCAATTCAATACTATATATATGTCAACTTTATAAGTAAATCATTAAAAGAAAATTAATCATCTCACACGATAGTCAGATTTGTCTCAAATTATTCACTCTAAAAATAAATAAATAAATAAATAAAAATTAGCAGAAAGCCAAATAAAACAAAACACTTGCGTAATTATCTTTCTTACTCAAATTCACTAACACACATTTGTCACATTTTCTAGACTAATGTTGATTGGCCTTTCCCACAAAAGTTATACCTTACATGGAAAGACATGTATCGCAGAAATAGGCAGGACCTCCTAAACATTTAATCAATTTCTTGATCGTTGAGATTTTGTCTTAATACAAGAGTGGAGGTTTCTCCGACTATGAGGTCGAAACAGCGCTCGAATACAAATAGTAGGCAAGTTGCGAGTGGGCCAGTGGGAGTGAATACATGTTTGAAACTGTGGGCCGACACGGAAAAAAGCCAATCTAACAAGCACGCGCAAATGGATAAATGGTGTGGGTTGTCCAGTCGTGACAAGTGAAGAGCCAAACAATTTCCAGAAATTTGAAAATGCCACTATTGAACAAAAAAGTAGGGATCCAATCTGTTGGGAAACGGAAATTCAATTCAACTCCGTTCTGTCTTCCTCAGAAGAAGCTATTTTTCTATACGCTTGGAGGGCCGTGTTTCTCTAGGGGCCATAAAGTAATTGGCTTTCAAGTCTTGACTTCTTTTTCTTTCTTCTTTCTTTTTACCTTATAATAATACAACTCTTGCCCTAATGGTCCTTTCGTCACTTTCTTGGCCGCCAAGATAGAACGCAGAATCTCTTTCTTGAACAACTACTTCCAGGTTTTTCCTATCACCTTCGCAAAGACTTCTTGTTTTGTTGACGTTTGAGGTTAAAAAGAGTTCATAGAACACTTAAAAAACTTGCCTTCCTCGAATGTAAAATTGCAATACGACTATTTTACTTTTTTTTTCTGAATAAAATGGTGGACTTGAAAATAACAGATCAATAACTCTTCATTCTCTAATATTTAGACTTACATATTCGTTTTGCAAACATATCAGACAAGCTAAATAATCAATGCTCACCATTAGTTCCGTTAGAATAGTACTATCAAAGTTTAAGTGAGAAGAGATTTACTCCGTCAGATTACTACTATAAACTAATAATTTAAGCATAATCCTATAATACTCTATTAACAGAAGGGATTCTACGTCCTTAGTGAAATTCATTTGAACCACCACTCCAGTGGTCGAATAAGACCATTTTACTTGCATAATGTTTTTCACTGTAAATGTCTCTAAGATCAAGTGATCAATGTATTATTTCTTCCAAACTAAAAATGGCTCACAGTGTTGAGGAAGAACTAATTAAACCAACATCATATACAGTGTTCTCTTTTTTTTTTTTAAAGGAAAAAGAATAACATTTTGTCTGTAGTATTGATTAGACATATTACGCTATAAATCTTTCTTATTTGTTTGTATGTATGCTTACTCTTAATTTTTTTGTCTAAAAATATTTTATTAATTTATTATTGTCGTATGCAAAATGAACTAGATAGATAGATTATTTCAATTTTCTCAAAAAAAAAAAAAGATAGACTATTTCAATAGTCCGTGAGGGGTTTGAAAAAAATTGAAGGTTTAGAATATTAGAATCATCTACATATTCCATGCTTGGTTTAATTTTTTTAAAATGAAAGACCGCACTATAATTGAGAGAAGTTAGATGTGAATCCGGCAAAATTGTCTTCATAGACTTCAAAGTCTTCGTAGTCTTGACCTATTTTCAGTAACTAAACAGACATTTTGAGCTCTTTCTTTCCTTGTCTATCAATCATACAAAAAATTAAAAAAAGACCTATAAATTATTAAGAAAATAAAGAAAGTTTTCAATTATCAGAATTCAGTAGGCAAAACAAACATGGACTAGGGGCTTCTCTTTTTCTTTTTGACTGGATATCAGGACTAGGAGGGCTTCTCAATAACTGCATTTATCTGCTTAAGAGAAGGGACAAAATTCTTTAAAAAAAAAAAAGGAGAAAAAAAAAAGACGAAGTCAGTTTATTCCTCGAAGACTATCAAATACGAAGATGATGATCAGACCATGTCATGAACCTCGTAATGCATCAAAACTTGCTGCTTAAGAAACCAACGGGTCGACACGTGAAGAGGTGCGGCGGCCATAGATGACAGAGAATGTCGACACCTTCTTGTTCCTTCCCCTTCTTTGATCTCTTGTTATTAATCCCTTTCTTTTCTCTTTAAGTATATGGGTTGCTTAATCGACGACATTAGTCTTTGATAATCGTGTAAATTAAAGTGAATCTTTGAGTTAATAAACTTATGTAGTATTTTGTACTTTGAGTTGTCAAACGCTGGATAGGAATAATTAAAGTTCTAAAGCAAACATTGGAATCCTATGAACGTAGAAAGTTGTAATAATTTTTGGAGATTCTCCTATAAATATCAAGCAATATGAGTATATTTTGTTGTGGAACATAGGCATCAAAAGTATTGCGGGTTTTTTAATTAATTCAAATAAATAATTTCTGTCCACAATATATACTACGTAAAGTCGAAGAAGATCTTTGTTTTGTGATTTAACTTTTAAGCGCGGATGGGGTGAATGTGTTAAAGTTGTCTGATGTCTTCTAAACTCTACATTAGTATGATATTATTCGCTTTGAGCTAAGTCCTCACGGATTTATTTTTAAGTATCTCCCAAAAGGTCTCATACTAATGGAGTTATCTTAAATATTATATTTAGACAACTCTTCCATCAATTTTTTCATGTGAGACTTAGTTGGCATCCCAACAATCCTCCCCTCAAACTAAGGACCACATAGGTCATGACCTCTCCTTCAGAAGTAATCCATTTGATTTGCCAACCATCTTGCACCGCCGCTACCAACCAACGAGACACGCTACCTGATCATCACATTATCAAGAAGACTTTCGACATAAGGTATCAAATACAAATCTCCAACGAGGGGGCTTCCCACACAGTGGCACATCACCCAGACGAACCATCGGCTCTGATACCACTTGTTAGGAGTTGTCTGATATCTTCTAAACTCCACATTAGTATGATATTGTTCGTTTTGGGCTAAACCCTCACGGATTTATTTTTGGGTATCTCCCAAAAGGCCTCATAATAATGAAGTTATCTTAAATATTATATTTAGACAACTCTTCCATCAATTTTTCAATGTGAGACTTAGTTGGCATCCCAACAGAAGGTTCAATGCAAAATACTGAAGCGACATTTATATTTGTGAACAAAATTTATTTCGTCCTATATATGTTGGATTCTTTTTTTTGAGCTAATATTATTTGTATAATCGTCAACAAATATTTGTTCAATCAATGATATATATATATATATATATATATAAGATACGATGTATAAAGTGAATATTAGATTCTTCCAAAAATTTTAAGACTAGAATCAAATCGTGTATGGACCTTCTCTTCTACTACCATAATCGTCAATGGGAATACCTTTTTTTGATTCCATATTTCAATGGTAAAACATGTTCCCAACTCATTTCTTATTTAGCAGAACATGTGAAGGGAAAGATGGTTTAAAATTCCTAGCAATGAACGCGGACAATTGCTGTCTTGGATGGTGAATATGTTCACTACTTCATGATACTTATGCTACTGCTAGAAGAATGTTCACCTTGTATCCCTTGGACAATTATAAAACAATAATTTTTTTATTTAAAACTTTGAGAAATAAAATGCCTAAGCATAAACCCAAGAGATTGATGAAGTAGATGAAGAGATTGATCACTGATATAAACTACAAGATCTACTTGAATTGAGCGTTTATTCTAAATTTCTTGCCTTAATTTTTATGAGAGTGTATTGTTTATAAAAAAGAGTAAAATTATAAGTGCAAAGTCTAATTTTTACAAAAATTAGATTAATTGAGAAAAAAATTGTGTCTTAAAATTTTCAAAATAAAACAAGTAAAATACATTCTTGGAATTATGATTCGATCTTGATCAAGCTACAGCAGCCCTATATATGTAGGGGGGTGGCTATTTTGCTGATATTTATGGATTAAAATAAAACATGCGAACACGTATATATTTAAATGTTCAGAACCACAGATTCCGAACCACATAAAGGGCCAAAAAAAAAAGAATCAATTCAAATTTTGATTTGCTGTTCCCTCAAAAAAAAAAAAAAAGGTTTTCCGGAACCAAAAAAATTAGTAAAAGCAATGGACCGACCAAAAAGTGAACCTGCTGGTGAACATGTGGCGTGGAGCGGGACCCACATAGTGCCATCCAAATCAGTAGAAACACGCCGCGTGTAAATCTAACCTTGTGGAAAAGGTTGATAAATAAAGGAATCAGAAAGCACACGTGTGGTGTCGGGCATCAGAACTCAGCTCCTGTTCCTCAAAGTACAATCACCGAATGCTTCGTAGACCTCGTACGCATCACATAATTGAGACATCGCCCTTCCTTTTCCTTTTCTTTTTTTCTTTTTTCTTAAGAAACTTGGGACACGTCTCGAAGTTTTTCACAATTTTGATTTTGTGGTTTTAAACTTTTAAATGGGAACAATCACTTTTCAAGGAATCAAAATTTTCTCTTCTCTAAGAATGGAGTTAATGTTCGACTAAAGAAAATGTTTGTGAAATATATATATATATATATATATATATATATATATATATATATATATATATATATAATATTAATTGAATCAAACTCGCACCCTCCATCGACATTGAGACATACAGCTTGGTTGAAGGGAGATGTTGGAAAAGTTTTTCTACCCCTTTTCTTCATGATAAGTAATTAAACAAAAATGTAATTTTCAATAAAAAATAGTGAATTGTTTTTAAATTTATTTCTGCTATGTAATAAGTCTAAAATTTTCCTTTGTCCAATTGTTACACTTGGTTTTGTCACAAGTTGCTATAGGATAGGTTCTTATTCAATAATGTTCTCTATGTTTCAAAATATAAAATCTGTTGATATTTTTCTTTCTTCTAAAAATATTTAGGTATTTTAAAAATTTTAATGATTATTTTTTAAAAATTTTCATCATCATAAATATAATTATCTCATTATTTATTATATTAATAAAATTAATTAATAATATAATAAAAAACACTTCTTATTTTTTTCATAATTAATGTAAAAAAGATTAAAAAAAATTATATTTTAAAATAAGGAAAGGCGATGTTTTCAACATAAAAAGTGCAAATTCATTGCATAAAACACCTTTTAGTGTAAAGTTTCGGCACAATTATACTCTTAAAGACAAAGTCCTCGAATTCCTTTTGAGCCTTTGAACTTCGACAATCAGCTAATTCTCATTCTTATTGACGTCTAGCTATATTTTTGAAAAACCCAGAAAAGAAAATGCATTAAGTAGAACTATGCACAACAAATGCCGCAAGGACAGACCTTCACGCCAATGTCTACACATTTTATTTGATATTTTTTGAGGGTTCAGGTTTTCCTTCTTTTTCTTTCTTCTTCTTCTTCTTCTTCTTTTTTTTTTTTATGGGGTCCGAGAATTTTCTTCGAGCTATAAAAGTTCTAGAAGGTTGAGAATCCTATCCTATAATATGATCAAAATTAGAAGGGAAAGATCAATGCAAATGAAACTGTTTAGGTTTCTAGGGATGGGCAACAATAGAGTACAGATGAATTCAAAGATTCCCTTCAAAAGATAATCTCTTTAGAAAGAATGTACTATGATTCCTTAACTTGATTGGCTCAAATTATCAACAAAACCAGGTTTGAAATCACAGAAAAGCACAAGGATGATATCACCTAATTCTAGAAAAATTTCTCGAACATGCTTGATTCCCTAGCTTGGCTCACTATCAGGGGGGCTGGAAGCCTGCTCGATCATCAAACCTTTTAACTCCACATAAACTTGTGATCTTCCCCTTAAAAGCCATATCTTGCCTTCATCATCTGCATATTCCTTCTCATTATTCATTCAATAATCAGATGATCAACAAACACAAACAAGAATCAAGATTGAGATCTTAAACGTTACATTTTACCGACCATCAAGACAGTATTTTCTTTTCTTTTCTTGATCATCAAGATCATCAATAATAGACTGGCCAAAGAGATATAAACTAAGCCTGAAAGCGGTGATTTAGGCGAAGAAAGCGGGATTACTTTTTGTTTAATTATAGTTTCTTTACACTTTAATAACGATCGCTTTTCCTTTATCTCTGCACCCAGAAACCAGTGGTTTTCTCGCATCTAAAACACTGTTTAGGGTTTTGACCATTGAAGTGCCAATGAAGATCTCTCATGCGCATTAAAATATCAAGAAAGTTACAAGAAATTGTAGTTACGTGGATGCAGACGCATGTGAGAAATTCCCAACAATGTCATTACAGAATCTCAACTTTACGTTGTGTGTATGGCAATTTGTGGAAGGAATAATTTGGGATTCAAAAATCTCTTCAAAGGTTCTGTTTTGATTATTCTTTTATTCTCCTCCTCGTATCTTCATGAGTCTTTCTAGCCACGCTGTGGACTTCCATTTGTCTAAACCTTGAGGCACGCATACACAAGATGCCTAGATTAGCAAAACTCTCATACGTATTAGGGGCAGATTTGTAATTCTGATTTTTCTCGTTTGTACAAACTATGCAGTATTTGTTTCAATTCTAATCTTTTTTGTCAAGAAACGAATCCCCTTTAAATAGTTCAAAAGACCCCGGGGGAATTTTATATGCTTTGAATACCACTAGATGAAGTTGGCAACAATCAAGTTATGCTGCTTTTTCTATTGAAAAAATTGGGTTTAGATGTAAGTTTCAAATTAAGAAAATTATCTGAATCTTATAAGTAATTAATTATTATATTAAAAAATAAATATGATTTTTTTTTATTTTCCAACATGTTTATGGCCAGAGTGTGGCCCTACTCAAGTGCATTTGCAATCAATTGATTCAAGTGTAAATCACATTTTTTTTATAGGAGTAAAATAAAGATGCATGCGCAATAATACATTTATGAAATTAGTACATAAAAGTTAAGGAAAATAAGTTTAACATAGGTGTAATTATAATTATAATTGTACTTAATCTTTTTTTATAAGTATGATTGTCCTTAATCGATTGATTTTGTAATCCTCGTTGATAATGTTGTATTTCTTGTATTTGAAAAAAATAGTCTATTTGATACCTAAAATTAAGAATCCGTACTGTTAATTATTTTTTTTCCCGCTAACTTGGTTCTTAAAAAAAACTTATCAGCTGCAAAAATAGTTCCACCATTGCTTTTCAATGGCAAATAAATCAAGCAAAATATATTTGTAAGTGAACTCTTCTCATTTTAGACGGAATAAGACTGGTGGAGTCCCAAGTCTTGCTTCTAACACATAGTTGGGTAAGTGGTGGATAATCGTCCGTCAGGTAACGAGCGAATTCTGAAGATGAAAAAAGAAGGGAAGAAAAATAAAGTGAAATAAAAAAATTTTAATTAGATGGACCCTTTAGCCCTTGAAAAGGAGGTGGTAGAACTGCATGTCCAAATTAAGTTGTTTAAGATCATATTGGTAGACGATATATATATTCTTAACTTTTAAGGGCTATATAAATTCTTAGGGCACTCTTTTGATTTTAGAATGCATTAAGAGATATTTTCTAATTCCTTCCTTTGTAATTCATAACTGCACAAGCTACAAACACATTTTTTTAATTAAGAAAATGAGATAGGCCCATAGATGACAAATCAATAACCCTTCATTATTTGATGTCTAAGTTTGTATATTCATTTTACAAATATATAAGACAAAATAAATTTATCACTATTAAAATCTAAATAGACAGAGTCTTAACTCGTTGAAAAGGATTTAATATAATAAAGTTCGAATTCTTAATATTTAGTGGATATAAATATTCTAATAATTTAGACTACCGCTCCGTGCTAAGCTACAAACACAATACCAAAAAGCTTATGTACGCAATAGAATTCGAATAAAGACAATAAAAAGAGGAAGGACCGAGGAGGAGTTCCATGTCCATTGTCCACAGTGATGAAGTTGTCTTTTGAATGAGTAGTTCACATTTAAGGCCAGATACGGAGAAGTGAACCGGGGCATAAAGACGAATGGTACAACGTCGCCCTTACAGCGCCGCCCCCACCCTACGCCCCACCCCCTGCTCTTCCTCATCCACTTCCAACTGGATTTCTGACTCTCTTTTCAGTCTTCTATTTTGACAGACATATCAATTGAGCTAGAGAAAGAAGAACATTAATAACTACAGGCCTAACATGTAATTTTGGAATTACTAGGCTTTGGCCTTAGTTTGGAACTTTCAACTCTGCTTTTATCGTCTTCTCATTTATTTATAGGTTGTTTCCAAAACAAAATAAGGAGGATGACAGTAGGCTCTGGCCGCCCTACGAATTAGGACAGGTGGCTGTCGTACAATCCCCTTGATATTTGTAGTGCTCCGGAGGACTACACATGTTATTGACACGTTGCAGGTCGGATTCGAGATGCAATGGTGAATTGCTTCTTCTTTCCAAAATGTTAGATCTATTTAATTTTTTTTATTTATCATATAATATGTATTTCGAGAAGAAAGAAATATATGATAACATTTAACGTATTCCGAATAATATACATAATATTAAAAATTTCGCATTGGACATCATATTGCACAAAACAGACACACTATACTATGTTACCTTCAAATCAGTAGCTAAATATCTTGTATTCTAGAGAGTGTCAATAGAAGTTAATCGGTGAATTTAATATTGCGTGTGCGAAGAAATTTTGATAAAAATAGAATGGCGTATGTGAATTATTATATAACTATAAAAGCTTACATAAAAAGAGTTAGACTTAACTTGGAGGTGGAAACTTTGAACATCCTACTCTTTCGAAGGAAAAATGGAGTTTAGAATGGTTTGATAGCTTTAGTTGTCTGAATTTAGGTAAAGCTCCACAAATGGAATGTTGTTTGTTTCTCGGGTCATCCATATGTACATTTTAGTCACAACACTTCATCTTCATTCTTGATTTTTTTCGTGGGTTTATGTTGGCATTAATTAGACAATATCTTAATTCTAAATGAATTTAAAATTTCATGTTCAACGCTGACATTTCTTTTTATAAAGAACTCGATTTTTACAATATCTGAGACAAGAAAAAGCTCAAGAATCACCTTGTCAAACTTCTTTAAGCGAAATTAGAAGAGTGTTTGAAAAATTGCATTCCAACACGGTTTTAAGCAAGGCGGCCATTTGCTTATCTTGTTTAACATGACTTTTGTAGTCAAAGAACTCTTAATAGTAGCCATGACTTCCAAATTAATGCGGTTCGTGTGTCATCCAAAAACCATACAAATAGTTAGGTAATATTTTCTATATATATCTATATGCATATTTTGCAATCTCTTTCTCTTCAAAGACATATAAATATATGTACTTTCTGTTTCCCAAATTGAAGACTATATATATCTACAATGATCTCAAAAGTTGCCAATCGCATTCAAGAAGATTTTGCATTGATACTACAATGGTGGAAATCCCAATACCTCTTGATCTAAATTAATGAAGGAAAAGTGAAAGGAAAAAGCTCCTAGATTTGTTTGGTAAATCCTATAAATGTTCGTCCAAAGTTGTTATTGGATTAGTGATCTGGCAAATGTTTCAAATCCATTGAATTCAACCATCCTCTCATTTCTCACTTCTCAGCAAAAAAAAGTTATAAACACACTGATTTGGACTTGTTGATATTTATATTAAGTTTAAAGTTAAAGCGATATCTCAATTTATAAAACTCTACTTCACAAATCAATGAAGTTTCTAATTTAGTATTCACTACACGCACTCTTTACTATAATGTTTGGTACAACAATTAAATGGCGCCATATGAAATTATGTGATTAATCCAAATCCATTAATTTTCTTAATCATGTCGTTGCTGCATATAGTGTAATTTAATTCATGTATTAGATAATGTACTATAGGGTGTATTAAAAGATTTAGAGCCATTACTTCAATGATGATTTGAAAACTTTGGCATGAAATCTGAATCTAATGCTAATACTTATAAATCAAGTACTTAATGCTACACAGTTATTATTCTTTATTTGATTATTCTTTTACGAGAATTTACACTATTATTAGAAGAAAAAACAGAAAATGAATAATGGTTATCAATCTAAAATCTTTATTTGGAAAAGTTAGTAGTATTCGAATCCAAAATTGGGAAAAGAAAAGGAAAAAAGTCTTGACACGGGTGCGGTCCAGTTCTATTGAGAACTTTGTCAGGTCTGTATCTATTTCCTGCCCTTTTTTTTTTGATAAATAATTACACGAGAAAGGGAAGAGACAGACCACATGAATCCGGAAGCAGCGGAGCACAGAGGAGAAAGAGAGGCAAGACCAAGAGGGACTCACACTCTCACACCATCCAGGCAATTGCTGACTGGAAGGGGAGGTGTGGACTCTTATGAATTGCTTCTCAATTCTACTCTGAGTCCAATGTGAGACTGTCTCAATTCTACTCCGCTGCGTCCGGCTGTCCATGTGGTCTGTCTCTTCCCTTCCCCGTGTAATTATCTATCAAAAAAAAATTTCATGCCCCCTCAAGTCTTAATACAAAGGTGCCAGACAAATTTAGAAAATCTCCAAACGGCTCAATAATTGAAACCAAGCCACGTGGGTTGGAAATTCGGCTAAGTATGGGGACGCTGTACTCAGGTCCGGTGCAACGACCTCCGCAGGGGCTTGGCGCCGCCAGGAAGTTAACCAACTGCTAACCAATGCATGACCAGTTTGGGGACGCAGCTCCCGAGTCCGGTGGCTTCATTTTAACTGCTTGGGTATGGTGAGCTCCCCAATATGCATCTCGGTTAACTACGGAACGGTCTTAGATGGGATTAGACATTTTTTTGTTTGAATATTTTTATTTTATGTCTTATAAGAAAATATAAGAATCTTAAATTTAAAAATTTTACCTTGATTTCGAATTCAAAAGAATTTAAAATGGAGGCAAGCGTCTTATCTCAAGTGCACACTTGAATCTTGATGATTATATGGATTCTTATTCTCATCTATTTTTACTAATTCCTCCTGATAGAAGTTTAAAGGTAAATTTGGACAGGATTTAATTTCAAAACCAAACTCAAAATTTTAAGCATGGAATCTATATATCTTTTTACAAATAATTTAACTTTTAAAAAATCCAAAACAAAAATCTCAAAATCAAATCTTATCCAATCACATCTAATTCTTTTTAAATTTATGCACAAGAATCAAAGTTTTTGAAATAATTTTTTTAAAAAATAAAGTACTTTTTATACTTTTAATAAATATAGAGAGACAAAGAGAGAAAGAAAAAGAAATAAATAAAAGAAATATATAAATAAAATTAAAAATATATAAAATAAATACTACTTACAGCAAGAGACCAACAAAAAGCTTCCTTGATCTTTAATGGATTGGAAATCATAATTGGCCCCCAAATATTAATAATTTTAGGCCATTCATGTGCTTCCAAAACAAAAAAGTATATATTAATGCAAAGCTTTTCTACCCTCAAAAACACTTGCCCCATGGGGACCTCATTTACATTGAATCTTCTCAAGTCCCTGGTTTTGCACAAGAAGTAGGTTTGTGCTGCTTGTTTTACTCAAGACTTACAGAGCTCCTTTGTATCGAGGGACCATTGTCATTTTGGGCAAGTTCTCACACTTAGGAAGGCACTTTAATATGTTTTCCCTCACTTTTCATTCTGGTTTTGCATCAACTTAGGAAATTCTACTCCAAAATACTCTCTGGTTTGGCAACCCTTTTAAGGTTATCAAACTCCAAATCCCGTGGATCAACTCAAAGTCCCTGGTTTTTAGACACCATTACAATTCATCGACAATTAACTGGCGCCTTTTCTTTTTGATGTATTCATTAACATATTGTATACTATTTCAGTATTTTGCTTAGAAGATGGACCAACCCTCGCTCCAATCCTGAGTATGCTCTTTTTGTGAAATAATACTAAGATTTTAACAGTAAATCATCATATTTCAAAATTAAACTCTATTCAATCATCTTAGTTCTTGCTTGTCAAATTAAATTTTTTTAATTTTGTTTATTATTCACTAATCAAATTTTTTCCGTCGACATATATCTCTTATCTTTGGATGCAACATACATCATTTTGTTGTATATATATATCAAATCGTGCTCGATTATTTGGTTATGATCGTTTATAAAGAAGTAATCATTTTTATTGAGCAAGTGTAAATTAAATTAAGCCTAGCTTTAACAAATGAACAAAGGAAAATCGAAGGCTAAAGTTAAGTTTGGATTGAATTTTGTTTTAAGTTAAGTTGTTTTAAAAATTATAAAAAATTATTTATAAAGGGAGGTGTATGTTTTAAAATAAAAAATAAAAAATAATGGAAAACGCAAAACGGAAAATCGATAATCCATCTGTCAGCGACCACGTCAGATACGTTGTCCAACTGATCCTACCCAGGTGGCGAGAGCCCCCCAGGCTGTCAATGGCCAAGGGCTATTCTGGTGACGGCGAAGACGGCGGTGATTCTTGAGAGGGAAAGGAAGGAGAGGAGATGCCAATACTCACTACGGTGTTATGGGGGACCACGTGGGACGAAGAGGAACCCTCTCAGGATACTGAGACACCCACTCGAACCCACAACTTAGAGTGGACCCACATCAGGACTAGGAGGGTATGGTTTCGTCCGTTACTGTCCGGTTAGTAACTATAAAACAGCCAAACTGCCTCCAATTTTTCTCGCAGTCAGACGCTCGCGCTCCTCTCTCTCTCAGTCCCTTCCACTCCTCTCTCAGTCCCTTCCACAAATCTTTGTCTTTGTGTCCCATTTCAGTTCTTCACTTTTTCTGGGATTGCTTCCTTTTTTCCATTATCATCATCTCTATCAATTTGTGCCCCATTCTCATCTTCTTGAATCTTGATTCAGAAACAGAGCACTCTGCTCATCATCTTCTTCTTCTAGCTGACACTTCGGGTTGGTTTTACAGGTGAATATAATCTTATAATCTGCTAATGCTTCTTTATGTGGACTGTTTTCAAGAGAAGTGGAACTGGGAATATCTTGATTTTTTGATTTTCCAGGGAAAAAAGTGGAGCTGCTTTTTGATAATGTCTTTTGGTTTTGATTTCTTTCGGTTTCTGCAGGGAGTTTTTGGATCCTTTTGGCAGAAAGGTGGGCAAAAATGACCAAGCAAAATGTGGTTGTTTCCGACACAAAATCAGCTATCAGCATGGCTATAACGGTGGCTGTCACGAACTCATCGCTTTTCACCACGGCGGCACAGAAGCCGCCGACGGTGCCCGGAACTTACATCACTATCAATCAGAAGAAGCTGCTTCAGAACCTTGAAATCAATACTGGGACAAGAATTAACGCCTGGGTTGATTCAATGAGAGCGTCCTCTCCTACCCACCTCAAATCCACTCCTCCCCTAGCCGATGACCACAGCTCTTGGACGGTACTTTTCCCACCTCTCCGATACTACTCTCTCTCTCTCTCTCTCTCTCTCTATATATATATATATATATATATGCATATATATATATATATATATACCTATCTATACAGTTGAATGTAGAGTTGGAGGTGATGAGGATGAGGATATGTTGTCTTTTGGTTTTTTCCAAAAATGACGTAGCTGATGACTCGACTGTGAATATTTTTGATGAAACAGCTGCACCACCCGTCAGCTCTGGACATGTTTGAGCAGATAACAAATGCTTCAAAAGGAAAGCAAATAGTGATGTTTCTGGACTACGACGGCACACTTTCGCCCATAGTGGAGGACCCTGATCGAGCTTTCATGTCCGACTCGGTTAGTCAGCTTTCAACCCACCTCGATTAACCTAATAAAATGAAAATTATCAGACACTTATCATCAGCCATTGGTTCTTGTTTGTGATTTTGCTGCTGAAACTCTGGAATCCTCTTGAACAGATGAGATCGGCTGTGAAGAAACTTGCAAAATACTTTCCCACTGCTATAGTGAGTGGGAGATGCAGAGACAAGGTCTACAGTTTTGTGAGGTTAGCAGAATTGTACTATGCCGGAAGCCATGGCATGGACATAAAAGGACCTTCAAAGGGTTCCAAATGCAAAAAAGTGGGTAAATTTGAACCATTTTGGTCTGTCTTTGATTCTTTTGCCCTCCTTTCTGTTCTCGGTTGGTAAATATTTTCCTACTAAAATTCCCTCTTCTTGATGTTTCAGGGGGTTCAAACTGTGCCTTTCCAGCCAGCTAGTGAGTTTCTTCCCATGATCGATGAGGTAATAATTCAGTGATAGATTATCTTTTAAAGTTTTAATAAAAGTTCTGGAGAATTTTATGGAGCGTTAAGTTTTTATATATGCTTTTGTTAAAATGAAAATTTCAGGTCTACAAACTATTGGTAGAAAAAACAAAATCAACTCCAGGTGCTAAGGTGGAAAATAATAGATTTTGCCTTTCTGTGCACTTCCGCTGTGTTGAAGAGAAGGTATATTCTTGTATACTACGTCCTCCCTTTGTTACTATATTTATATTATTTGTCCAATATTCATTATGATAATTTCAGTTTTTAATGTGTTCTATTGACATACACAACCTGGGGTAGAAGCACAAAATACTTTGTACACCCCCCCCCCCGCCTTCCCCGGCCCTCCGCCGCCCCAAAAAAAAACTATTTTCCTATTTATTTTTTCACTTTTTGCGCATGGAAAATGCAGGAATGGAGTGATCTGGCCAGACAAGTCAAGTCAGTTCTGGAGGATTACCCAAAGCTCCGATTATCCCCAGGACGAAAGGTATGACATGGCAATTTATTATTTCAGTATTTTGTAATTTTTTTTTTATTTTTCATGTATATAATAAGTATTAATGTATTTTATTCTATAATTCTCACTTTCAGCGTCTTTTTCATCTAATACAGGTTTTAGAGATCCGTCCTGTAATTAACTGGGACAAGGGGAAGGCCTTGGAATTTTTGTTAGCGTCACTTGGTGAGTTTTTCTTAAAAATATCATTTTTTTTTAAATTTTCTATTCCGTATGAATATTTAAATAGAACTGTAATATTATTTAAATCAGTTTCATGAGTTGTAACCGATGTTTGGTAGTTAGAGCAAACACAATCTGTTAAGAATAAGGATTAAATACAAAAAAATGAGATTAGGAGGCTCTAATCTTTCTTAATTAAAAGGTGATGTGATTTAAAATATCCTTAAACATAAATTAATCATCGCTAACTGTCATTGTAAATCTCTATCAACAGGTTACGCCAATTGTAGCAATGTTTTTCCTGTTTATATTGGCGACGATCGAACCGATGAAGATGCTTTCAAGGTATCCGATGCTAATTTATCATTTGATCGACAGGAACTCTCTTTTATTTTAATTTGCTGTTTCTTCCGTTGATTTTGGGGGCAAAAACGGTGATAAAGATTTTTGTGATTGTGTTATTAGGTTTTGAGGAAAAGAGGGCAAGGTTTTGGAATTCTTGTCTCAAAAACACCAAAAGAAACAAATGCGTCTTATTCCCTCCAGGAACCATCTGAGGTATAAATCGACGTTCCTGCCCTTCATAATTAATACTATTTTCTAAAGGGTTTGTTTTATTCATAGACTTACGGTGGAGTTTGGTTAATGTTTTAGGTGATGTATTTTCTCCGCCGATTAGTGGAGTGGAAGAAGTCATTGAGACGGCAGTTTAGAGTTCGGAGAAGGTTGGAAGAGATGAAAGTAAAGCCAAGTAGTTAATAGAGGAGTGTCTATAGCTAACAAAATGCAAATATGTACTTATTTTCTTATTTATGGGAAAAAGGAAGAAAGAAAGAAAGAAATATTAATAGGGGAGGGAAAAAGGAAAAGTTCTTTTTCTCTTTGGCTCTGAAATGCCCTGTACATCTGTGTAACTAGCAATGTACAAGGGAAAAGACTCTACTATTTTTGCAAGTTTTTTCCTAAATGCAAAGTATTAGTTGGGATATTTTTTTTTTTTCCCTCTTTCTCTACATACGTATACAGACATCAATTTAAAAAAAAAAGAAAAGAAAAAAGAAGACTCAAAGACAAATTAAATTGTTTATATTGTGAAGATGGGGTAATCATAATGAAGGCCCAAAATCTCTGCCCCAAAATGGGCCAACTATGAAGGGATCTAATAAAGCCGAGGAACAAAACTGAATCCTATGAAATTTATGCTTGAACCTAATAAAAATATGGGCCACATGTAACCTCTTTTTCCTTTAAATAGTAAAAAATTTAATTTTCGGTCTCTTTTAAACAATTCAATTTCAGAACTCCAACAGTAACACCAACTGCACCCTCAAAAAAAAAAAAAAAAAAGAGTTACATTGATAACCATCCAGAGATGTAATGGACTTCAGTTTTAGCATGAGCTTCGCTTGTTAAGTATATTTTTTTTTTATTTACAGGTTATGGTAACTTTAAAAATAATCATTTAAATATTAAAAATATTTTGAAAAGGAAAAAGTGACCCAAAAATCTAATATTTTGAAAAAGTTTATGGAGGGTCATGTGTGGATGGGAGCATTTCATAGTTAAAAAAAAGGGCACTGCTATATGCAGTTGTTTTAGATTACACGTAGTGCAAAAAATATTTATTATTTTATTTTCATTTCGAAAAGTTTTAAAAATTTTCTAAGATATTCGGATAAAAAAATTCAGATATACGCAAAATAATGAATAATTTTTGTAAAAAAATGATAATTTATCAAATTACTCATAATTTTTTTGCATAGTGACAGAATTTATATAGTGACGGAATTTGTTCTCAAATTTCGCCACTCAGTTGGCGAAATTTGTGGAATTAATTAGTCAACTTTAAAATCGGTCATTTTAAGGCATATTTTTAAGTTTTTTCTATGTAAATCGATGTAAAATTATGAGTAGTTTGATAAATTGTTATTTTTTTGCAAAATTTTTTTGCCATTTTTCATAGATCTGAATTTTTTTGTTCTAATGTCTTAGAGAATTTTAAGAACTCTTCGAAATAACAATGAAATAATGAATATTTTTTGTATTACGTATAGTGTAAAAAAAATTGCATATAGAAATAAAGGAAAAAAATTGAGATCAATCCTATTAATTCCAAAAGACCTGGTGAGTTCCAAAGACGGGCAAAAAGATGGCATTCGCCCTCTGCCCTTTGCCTCTGTAGGTCCGAGGTCCATCCCGCTTTGACCTTGGAATAGCAGCAAGGCAATGCTGGTGCTTCACCTTCAAGAGCCAGCGGGGGCCATGAAAACACTAACTAGGGAGAACTAGAGAAAATTTGCAGATATCTGCATTTTCATGAGAATAAATTTTAATAATAATAGTGCAAGAATTTAATGCACGCATTAATACTATTGGTCAATTAACTTGGCACAGTAAGCTTAGAACATAGTAACTTATAAATTATAATAATAAAAACACTTTTTATCAATAATAGTCCTCGCATATTTAATCTCTAGATTTTTTCTTTTACCAGTTATTAAATCGTGGAATCACGTTGGTCTCAACTGTCTCCTAAGAGACCATAACCTTAGGCCCCCACCCCACGGGAGGAAGATCCAGGACCTTCAAATAGGTGCAGCAGAAGGGAAGGAAACTGTAATTCGAGCTGAACGAGCACCAGACTAATATGCTTCCTGCTATAAGGGATAGGAACCACCCAATTGAACAAGAGTGCGGAATCTAATATAACTCTCATCAAGATATTATTGAGCTCCTTATGAGAAGTCGAAATCACATAACAGACAGCAGTAAAATTATGATCATTATGTATTTTCTAATTCGTCTCCGAACTCTGAAATCTGTGTGCTTCGACAAAGCCAAAGCCAAAACAAGGGGAGCATTTCTTGTTTTCTTGCGGTTTTGAAGAACGTCTCCATAATTGATTTCCTAGTCATGCATGCACAAAGCCATATAATCCAACCCCGACAAGGATGACCACAGTTCTTGAAGTGACGGTTGATATTCAATCTAGTACAATCTGCAGAGAAACGACGTAGGCAAATTGAAGTTAATTTTCGGATAAGATGGTTTTTTGAGGAACTCCATGATTCATGATCCTATGAGATTCAGGTTGGTCTATGGACTCGGCCGGAGAGAAGAAGAAGATGATCAATGGTGCATCTTTTTCTTCTTTTACCAGAGGCGTCCCATGCTGAGTCAAAGAGGATGGCTTATGACCAAGATAATCAAGTCTCTTGAATTGATGGTTCATTTATTGTATGCATCAAGATCTACCCACCCCCCCTCAACAACCCCTAACCTCACCCTCTTCTTGCTTAAATGCTCTGATCATCTCTGAGCAGATGAGGCTTTTTGGTTCTTGAAAAATGAATAGATTTCTTTAAATGCACCATTCATATTCATTTCGTTGCATGGGAGAGAGACATATTGCAGCAGGAATGATGACAAGAATTCGAACAAAAGAAAATGATTCAGAAGTCTTGAGTCAAGAATCTGCAGAGGTAGCTGATTGCCCATCACTGCAAATTATTGGTGCAACTTGTTATTTCTTTTATCTATATGATTTAGATGTATATTCAAGTACATTCTCTTACCAAAACAACCCAATTATTGGCTGCATTTAATGACCTTACATTAAGCTGAAATGTAGGATAGATTAAACCAATTATTGGCCGCATTCTTTTGCGCAAAAACATTGATAAATCTTTAAGAATCTTATGGAAGACAAGCTATGAGCTGGGGCTGCGGGAACTATAAAGAAAAATTAAAATAATATGAAAATAAAACAAAATAGGTTTTTGGAAAATGATAAAGAATATATTAGCTATTTGATTGTGTATATATAACTGCCTTCTTACTGGACATGTCGTAGGTCCACAACACATACACCACTTTCTCAGACAAGCAAAAAAGTTGATTTCTTGCAAGGTTGGGAAACCCTTTTCTAATCAAAATCATGGGTTGGCAACACAATAAGACATAAACCTGATTAATAAAGAATTATACGAATTGGCTAAGATATTTTCCACTCCCGAGATTTCTGTACTCATGTTCTGGAAACAAGAAACATAGTATGCCATAAGCAAAACGTTTGATTCTGCGAAAGTAGCCACACTGAAGAAATCTTATATTAAATAAACCCTACTTTGTCAAACCAAGCCTAGTCATTGCTCTCCTAGATTTGAACAGGGCCATTTATTGGGGCAACTAGATTTGAAGGAACCCACATGAGAGAGCTGGATGGAATCTCCCCAAAAATCAAGTCTTGTTTTTTCCCCTTACGAATTTCTAAGTAAAGAGACCCTGGAGGAATATTTCTTTCTTTTTCTTTTTTTCTTTTGGTAAGGTTGTGAAAGAGAAATCCACCACCTGGTCTTGGGAATCTATGGTTGAATGAGGAGTTGGAATCCACTAAAAAGTAGAGTGTCTGATGTGAACTGTGAAGAAAAACACATGGATTTTGGAATGAGAACATTAACTTGCCTTCCATGTTTTGACAACCTCGGTTCCCTTTGGACGTGGAAAGAAAGAGTCCACTTGATCCAAACACCATCATTGGTGTCTTAAACACAAATAAACTCTTTCTTAGCTTCAATAATTGGTGGGAAGCTAGAAAGAGATTTCTCTTCTTCATTACAGGCAAACACACCACTCACTAACTCCCAAAGCCTTCTCTACTTTTCCTTTTCCACAATCACTTCACCTTCGGAAAAGGATGCATCCCATTTAGCTCTCCTTTTCTACATATGTTAAACTTGCCATGTTTCCATTGACGTCTATTCCCTTCCAACACATTCGTAGCACCATGCTATTTTATATTTGATATATAACAATTTAACACACTCAATCGTTTCACAATAAATGTTATTATAGTAAATTTTATTTTGTTATCAAATAAATATTATTAGATAAAATTTTAACTTTTTATTTAATCTCATAACGTAATAATTATATTTAATGTAACAAAGATAATAATTTCTTATGTTATAATTTTTTATGAGAATAGAAAATAATTAGTTAAGAATATATGTAAAGATTTTTATGATGACACTTATAATAAAATAAAGAGAATTAAAGTTTTAAGAATTATATAATCACTTAATTAATATATCGTGAAGACCTAATTGTGAGAGCCAAAAACGAAGATATCTCACATCATCCTTGACAAATAATGCAATAAAATTTCCAAATAAACGCAGGCTTATTGTCTAGACAGTTGTTGGTATACAAGAAGATGACAAATTGACAGTGGCGGAACCCAATGCAAATGCGGAGAAGTTAATATGCTGGGCATACCTTTTTTCAGCATGTGTGGGCTGCCCTCCACAGCCATTAGATCAGAAATTTTTGATCCGATGGCTGTGAGAGACCGAGGTATTTTGGAGCCAAATTTATTTTTTCAAGTCCCGCCTAAAACTATCGGATCAAGAAGGACAAATGTCATGTCACTGTTTCTACCAACTCTCGCCTAAATATCCCATCTTTTCCATTCTGGGCTGCCATTCTTCATTTTCATCTTTCTCCGGTGTTATTTCTCCTCTCTTAAAACCAAGAACGCTCATGTCTTCAAGAAATCCTGCATTTGGAATGGATTCAGTTTCTTGGATGCATTAAATAATCTTCCATTCTGGGCTGCCATTCTTCCATTTTCATCTTTCTCCGGTATTATTTTTCCTCTCTTAAAGCCAAGAACGCTTATCTTGGCCAAGAAATCCTGCGATTCGGATGGATTCGATGCAGTATTTTCTTTGTTTTCTTGGATGCATTAAATAAGTTGGTTATGTTTTCTTATTTTCCTTTGCATGGCCAAAAAGAAGGAAACGAATGATGCTCAGTCTGAATCACAACGTACTGGGAATGAGATCCTAGTGGAATCAGTCGTTGAACATCAATCGGCTCTCCTCTCCCCATCGAGTAAAGCAAATACTGCTGAATAATTATTCACTCTTACATGATGTATACTTGTTCACATGCAAATGAATAATTATTTGGTGCATGTTTTCAGAGACAGCGTTGAATAACTCAAGAAAGCGGGAGTTCAAAAGCAGTAGAGGAGGCTCGTGAATTTTACACCCATTGTTAGAGTGAATAATTATTCACTCTTGGATGCTCTATCAGTCTGCATTGTAAGAGTGAATAACTATTCAGCTCTTGGATGCACTCGATCTGCAGTCGAAAGAGTGAATAACTATTCAGCTCTTGGATTCTCTTTAATGTACGAGTGAAAGAGGGAATAATTATTCGCTCTTGTATTCTCTTCGATCTGCATTGTAAGAGTGAATAATTATTAGCTCTTGGATTCTCTTCGATCACATTGTAAGAGAGAATAATTATTCAGCTCTTGGATTCTCTTTCGATTCAGCTGTTAGAGTAAATAATTATTCTCTCTTGGATTCTCTTCGATCTGAGTGAAAGAGTGAATAATTATTCGCTCTTAGATTCTCTTGATGCTGAAGTGAAAGAGTGAATAATTATTCGCTCTTGGATTCTCTTCGATCTCGAGCTAAAGAGGGAATAATTATTCGCTCTTGGATTCTCTTCGATCTGAAATTTGTAAGAGTGAATAATTATTAGCTCTTGGATTCTCTTCGATCTGAAATTGTAAGAGAGAATAATTATTCGCTCTTGGATTCTCTTGATTCACATTGTTAGAGTAAATAATTATTCTCTCTTGGATTCTCTTGATCTGCAGTGAAAGAGAGAATAATTATTCGCTCTTGGATTCTCTTCGATGCCAGTTTGAAAGAGTGAATAATTATTCGCTCTTGGATTCTCTTCGATACCAAGTTTGAAAGAGTGAATAATTATTCCCTCTTGGATTCTCTTCGATCTGCAGTGTTAGAGTGAATAATTATTCTCTCTTGGATTCTCTTGATCTGCATTGTTAGAGTGAATAATTATTCTCTCTTGGATTCTCTTGATCTGAAATCTGTAAGAGTGAATAATTATCTTTCGATTCTTTCGTCATGTAGAGTGAATAATTATTACTCTTGGATCATCAGTGCAGCGTAAGGTGCCAATAATTATTCACTCTTACGAGTCGATGCTGAAAGAGAATCAGAGAAATGATTATTCACTCTAGCGATCAGATCGTGAAAATCAGAGAGATAATTATTCACTCTAGCGATCGATGCTGAAGAAATCAGAGAGAATAATTATTCACTCTAGCGATCGATCTTGAAGAAATTCAGAGGGAATAATTATTCACTCTTTCGGTTGATGCTTGAAAAGAATCAGAGCGAATAATTATTCACTCTTTACGATCGATCGTGAAAGAATCAGAAGAATAATTATTCACTCTAGCGATCGATGCTGAAAGAGAAATCGAGAGGGAATAATTATTCACTCTAGCGATCGATGTGAAAATCAGAGGAATGATTATTACTCTAGCGATCGATGTGAAAATCAGAGAATAATTATTCACTCTTTCGATCGATCTTGAAAGAGAATCAGAGCGAATGATTATTCACTCTTTTCGATCGATGCTGAAAGAAAATTCAGAGCGAATAATTATTCACTCTTTCGATCGATGCTTGAAAAATCAAGCGAATAATTATTCACTCTTCGATCGATGCTTTGAAGAGAATCAAGAGAGAATAATTATTCACTCTAACGATCGAGTCGAGAGAATCAGAAGCGAATAATTATTCTCTCTTACGGATCGATGCTTGAAAGAATCAGAGCGAATAATTATTCACTCTTACGATCGGTAATGAAGAGAATCCAAGAGCGAATAATTATTCCCTCTTTCGATCGATCTTGAAGAGAATACAGAGCGAATAGTTATTCACTCTTTCGATCGATCTTGAAAGTGCATCCAAGAGCGAATAGTTATTCACTCTTTCGATCGATCTTGAAGTGCATCCAAGAGCGAATAGTTATTCACTCTTACGATCGAGTCTTGAAAGTGCATCCAAGAGCGAATAATTATTCACTCTAACGATCGGTGTAAAATTCACGAGCCTCCTCTACTTGTTTTGAACTCCCGTTTCTTGAGTTATTCAACGTTGTCTGAAAACATGCACCAAATAATTATTCATTTGCATGTGAACAAGTATACATCATGTAAGAGTGAATAATTATTCAGCGTATTTGCTTTTACCGATGGGAGAGGAGAGCGATTGATGTTCAACGGCCCGATTCCACTAGATCTCATTCCCAAATGACGTTGTGATTCGACCGAGCATCATTCGTTTCCTTCTTTTTGGCCATGCAAAAGAAAAATAAGAAAACATAACCAACTTATTTAATGCATCCAAGAAAAACAAAGAAAATACATCTGATCAATCCATCCGAAATGCAGGATTTCTTGGCCAAGATAAGCGTTCTTGGCTTTAAGAGAGAAAAATAATACTGAGAAAGATGAAAATGGAAGAATGGCAACCCTGTAATGGAAGATTATTTAATGCATCCAAGAAACTGAATCCATTCCAAATGCAGATTTCTTGAAGACATGGCGTTCTTGGTTTTAAGAGAGAGAAATAACACCTGAAAAAGCATGAAAATGAAGAATGGCGACCCGAAATGAAAAGATGGGATATTTAGGTGAGAGTTGGTAGAAAGCAGATGACATGACATTTGTCCTTCTTGATCTCGATAGTTTTAAGCGAGACTTGAAAAATAAATTTGGCTCCAAAATACACTGTCTCTCACGACCATCGGATCAAAAATTTCGATCTAATGGTCGTGGAGGGCAGCCCGCACATGCTGAAAAAAGGTATACCCAGCATATTAACTTCTCCGCATTTGCATTGGCATGTCAGAGCTCAAAGCAGGGAAGCTCTGGTCCTGTAGAATACGTGTCTGTTACAGTAGATACATGCAATAGATTATCAACACGTATATTGATCTCGGGAATCAGTCCCCGCATAGAGGGTCGAGCCAGGAAAGGAAGGGAGACTGGAAGAAGATGGTGGATGTCTTTGGGATCAAAATATATTATTACAAAGAGTTACATTATGGTACAGATGAAAGGTTCTGCTAAATTGGTCGGGTTTTCCTCACCACATAAGTAGGTCTCTCACATGGCGATCCATGTGACCCAGATGCCATTGCTATGGGAAACAAAGGAACAGAGAGCTTATGTGGTTTTTGGGTCTTTTGTAAGATCCACGCAAAACCAACTGACATCGCTGAAAGAGATTGATGAGTTCAAAAGGATCGAATAATTGATCCAACTTCTTTGCCAAAATTTGTAGCATATGCACTAAAACTGGAGAAATTTTTACTACTTTTTTCAACTTTTGTAAATTTTACCAAATATCAGCGGATGGAATATATATACACACATTTCCTTTACAGAGGGAGATGTATTAATGTCTTGGGTTTTCTCCTTTTTACTCCATTGATCCAATCATTGATGCCAATCCGAAATGTTTCCATGCATTTCGTCCGGTATACACCGGCAAGGTATTCATATTTGCTTTCTTTCTTTAGTTACTTAAAAATATGCATCATAGTTTTGCTGGGTAGCTGCAATAATTTACTTCCCATGGGAGTAGAGTTTTCATATTCAATGTTGCCAAGCTGCACTACGGTAACAGAATATGGGATGATGAAGAGGTGAAGTTGAATAACAGTTACAGTTAAATTGACACTAATAAATACTTCATCTATTTCAAAATACATGATATATTTTTTTTATATGAAAACTAAAATTTTAGTAAATTTTATGAAAAATTTTGATACATATCTAAATTGTTTATATTTAACAATAATCTATATATATATATATTATAGAAATGTAACCCTTTCTTTCTTTTGTCTTCAAATCTCTCATTCTAATTTCTTAAAATTTTTACTTTTTTTAATTAGTCTTTAAAAATTTGATTGGTTAAGATCATTTTCAATCTATTAAGATAACTATAAAGTAACTTATACATTAATTTTAATTTTGAATATGTATATTAAGTTATTTTACAAAAGTATGAGACTTTAATTATTACTTAAAAAATTATGACTGGTTAGAATCATTTTTAATTTATTCAAATAATTTTAAACTAAATTATTTTCAATCTATTAAAATAATATTAAATTAACTTATACATGAATTATAATTTTAAATTTCATATTTTAAGTTATTTTTTAAAGTATGAGAATTTAATTGTTACTTTAAAATTTTAAATGGATAGAATCATTTTTAACCTATTAAAATAATTTTAAAATTTATTAACTTGAATTTTGAATTATCTTAATTTTTAATTTTTTATTTTTTAATCAGCCTTCAAATTTTGATTTGTTGGAATCATTTTTAATATATTAAAATAACTTCAAACTAACTTATACATTAATTTTAATTTTAAATTCTGTATATTAAGTTACTGTATAAAAGTATGAGACTTTAATTATTACTTTAAAAAATTTTAAATGGATAGAATCATTTTTAACCCATCAAAATAATTTTAAAATATTTATATATTAACTTAAATTTAAAATTTTGTATTTTTTGGAAAATTAAATTCTGTATTTTCAGTAACTTTATAAAAGTAAAACTTTAATTATTCAATAGTTGTTAATAAACATAATTTTTATTTTTATAATTTTTATTTAACTTAATCTTTTAATTTAAACTAAATTCATTAAAGCAAAATTTTGAATGTCTACCCATATTTTTTACACATAATACACATCATCATTATTTTCTTCTGCGCATTCTTTTCTTCTTTTCTTCTTTTTCATAAAATGTAACCACCTTTTCCACTTTTTTTTTTGTTTAATCATCACTCAAATCTCATCATATCCAGAAGCTCCAATTCTTATACTTTTTCATTTTATCGTCACTTCTTAATGTAATTATTTCGGTTTCTTCATTTTTTTTCATTTGATTTAGGTTTTTTATAAGTATTTGAATGTTGTATTTTATAAATTCTTTTAGAATTATTTTATTATTTTCTTAAATAATGTCTTTACTTTAATTTGATTGAACTCCCTAAAACCTCATTTAAGGTTTTTCTTTCTTGAGATTGATATCTATTACATGTTTTATTTTGTAATATAAAATTTAGTGATTTCTTTGGTATATTTTATTATTGTATCATTATGCAATGCAAATGAATCTTATTTATTTATTTGATTACATAAAAATATGTTTAAACTTTGGATCAAAGTTATTATCTATATGATAATTTTTTGAACTAGAATTTTAGATGTACTTCATAAGTAGATGTAAGAGCTCTAATTTTTTTTCTTTTTCTTTTTAAAATATCAGAGTTTTCTGCTCCATTCATCTTTGATCACGACTTTAAGACTTAAAATTTTACATTACATCTTCTACTCTATTATTTTATCTATTTTGTATTTTTTTAATATTCTGTCTTCTTTTATCTGGTGTTATCACAATGGCACGATTCATAATATCTACTTCTGATATGCTTCTAATATCTTTAATTTTTCTTGGTGTTATCACAATGGCATGATTCATAATATCTATTTCTGATATTCTTCTAATATCTTTAATTTTTCTTCTTTTTCATAATTTTTCTCCATTTTATGTTATATTTCGTTCTTGCATTTCCCGGCATCTTTCTTCCTTATATTTGTTAAGCTATTATACTAAAATACTTATCCACTTATTAGAAGAAAAAAACAAATAAACATTATATAATTTGAAGTGAAATAAATGAACTTTTATTTAAATTTCAATGTTAAACTTTGTTTCAATTTTCATTTGCTTTGATTTACCCCCAATAAAAAGCCTAAGAAATGGAAAAAGAAATCTTGATTAATGAAGCAAATAAGGGAGCTTCTCGAACCTAAATAAAAGTTTGAATAAGTTCAACTCTCTTTGATCTAATAAATGGTACATGTTATTTATGTTTTACATAAAGACATTAGTGATATTTGTATGTGAATAAAAGATTTCAAAAAAGTAAAAAAGTAGATTATACGTAATCAATATTACTTTGAATTTTATATTGAAATAAATAAAAGAGGTAAAAATTATGTATTAAGAGCCTAATAAGATGGAAAAAGAATGCATTGGATCTTTTTTTAAAAATAAAATTAATGTTTTATGTTATTCGATTATTTTCTTAAATACATATATTTTGAGAGGTAAAAAATATTTTTTTAGATATATTTTTAAAAATTTTTAATTTTAAGATTTTTTATTTTTAAAATATATCCGTGCATTGCACGGGTTTAAGCTAGTTGGTTAGTATGTCAAAGTTAAATTTAATATTAAAGATTAGTAGCATTTTAAGTAGTTAGTTGGAAAGCTACTTAATGGTTCTTAGAAAAGATAAACATTTAAATTTTGGTTGAAGATAATGGTAAAGTTGAAAATAAGATAATAAATAAAATTTTTATAATATATACTTTGAAATAAATTAAAAATAAATACATGGCATATATTTTAAAACATAATGAGTATTTTCTAAATGCACATTTTGCTGTATTTGTTTCTATGAAGTTTACAATACTTCACGGGAAGCCAGTGTTTACAAGACTCAAATCCAACGAAATAGGAACCGGTGAAGTTGATCATTGACTTATTTTTAGTAAATACCCAAACCGTCTCTCAAATTTTTTTCTTTTGTCTATTGTTACTCGTTCATTTGTAATTTAAAAAATATCTTTACAGATATTTTATTTTTTTAATACAAGAACGTCACATTATTTGTGTAAATTACATAATCAATCAATGAAGAAAAAATTATGAGTTACAATACCTATATACTGATAAAAAAATCCATTAATACATGTCCCAAATTAATATTTTTTCTTGTCTATTTTTCCTTGTTCATTTGTAATTTAAAAAATTTTCTTTTATAGATTTTCTTTATTTTTTTAAGTACAAGAGTACTATTAGGAAAAAATTATATAATTAATTAATAAAAAACAGTCTCTTAACTATAATATTAAAAAATGTTTCTATAAATAATACAAAATGTCCCTATAAAATCTTGCATCAATATAAATATATACTAATAAAAAATATCATTATAAATAATAAAAAAAATTATAATGAAAGAATAATAAAATCTTACACTAAGTAAGAATAGAATCCTCAATGTCGAGGTTGGCGGGCTCTAATGCTAAAGTAGGATAACTACCTAATATTTCTGAGTTTTGAGTTTGAATATTTGACCAGCGCGTCAATCATTTTCACTTTGCATTCTGCTTTACCTTGTGCCATTCACTTGTAATTGTGTCCTCGAAGTTTATGGAAGGCGTTGTGATCTTTTATTTTCAAATTTACCACAAAGGTTTTATGCTTTTTCTAATGTCAAATTGTGAAGATATCTCCTTTTGAGGTTCATCGGTCCACAGTCATTTGTGAAAGCTTGTACATAATCCACATTTGCCAATGCATTTGAACGGATGAAAGCACAGTGGATATGTTAGGGAACCAACTTTAAACGAGTCTAATAGATAATTAGCACGATTCTTAGGTTGACTGAGAAGAAATAAAGAAAGAAACTCGTGGCCATGGAAATGCATTGAAGTTTGAGGCGTCTTCAATGAGCATCCATGTGCATAAATTTTTATTTGCACCAAAAATAAAATAAAATAAAATAAAAAATATAGTCTAATTTTGAATTATTTATGATCTTTGTAGAACATATGGCAAATAAAATAATTTTTTGAAGTAAATCTTTTTATAAAGTAACCATAATAGTATAAGTAATTATTGTTCCCCATATGTATAACAACCCTCTCACTTCTTTTTAACTAGGAAAACTTGTTCTAGAAGTCGTGTTGATCAACTACAATATATATATATATATATATATATATATATATATATATATGTGTGTGTGTGTGTGTGTGTGTGTGTGTTTGTGTGTGGGCTTGGAAAAATGAGAAACTACAAATTATGGGCTTGGACCTTGTACCAAATGTGTCCAGTACTCGATGTGGTAAGACAGGCATGGGTTATGAGATCTTTAATATAAGCACGAGAGTACAAGCCCATTGTCGTTTAATATATATGCGGGATTTGCTAGTTGTGTAATAGTGCATTTTTGCATTTGCTCATGGGGGAAAGTAAACTGACTCAAAACTTCAAACCTGACAATTTACCCACAAATGTGTAGAAAAACATTTTTTAATATTTTACTGTAAAGGGGATGACGTCTTGTCTGAATAACAAAAAGCAAGGAGTTGTCAATAAAAAAGTTGAAACTTGAATATTTGACTTAGCATAAAATTTATTTTCCTTTATATCACATTGATTATGTGATATTTTTCAATAACATGACACTTTTTGTACTAAATATATATATATTACTGTCATTTTCATTATTTTTAGTTTTTTCTGATTGGAAAGGATTGGCAATTCCATGAGTGTATAATACATGAAGATATACTTTTTGAAGCCAAAGATTAATTAGTCTACTTGGATTGAGTTTTACACAGAACACAATGCAAATTTCTCATATCACATCTCAATTTTTCTTTCACAAAAATTTTTCTCTCCCGAAACCCAAGACAGAAAATCTCAAAATTAAACTCTATCCAATCACACTCTAACTCATAATTCAAATCATTTTACATTTAGTTCAAGACTTTGCTCGTTGTGAAAGGAATACTTCTTTTTATGTACTCTCTCTATTTTACAACATAAGGTCTTTTGTTCCTTGTACATAAATTATAAATACAAAAAATAAGAGAATTTTTTTTTTAATTAACTTATTTAATTTATTTTTTACTGACATAAAAAAATTATAAAATTATACTTATGAGTGAGAAAAAACATTTTTTAAAATTGATAAAAAATCAAACATTTTAATAAATGAAATAAAAGATATAGAAATGTCTCATGTTTTGAAAGAGAGGACAGCTGATCTCTTCCAACCCAATAAGCTTGTATGATGGGCTTCCAAGGCCTCTGGATTGGGTCGGCAGACCAAAATACATCTTTTTTCATTTTTTTTTGAAGGAACAAAAAAGGACTATTCATATAAAAGAAAAAACGATTTACTGGGTAGATTTGGTTTTGGTTCAGAATTTGAAAATATTTTTAATTTTTAAAAATTAATTATGTATTTTTTATAATAGTAGACTCGAAATCTCACCAAAAAAAATTACAAATTCAAACAAAAAAAAAATCCAAATATGAGTATTTTATGCAATAAAAATTATGATTCCAGGAAAGAGGATTCTGTGAACCACAAGAAATCAAACCTAGTTGCTAAAATTTACGTCCTCAGAAGAAAATAATTTTCTTTCTTTTTCTCTAGATTTACTAGAAAAGAACAAATTGTTGCACATTAACAGGGAATTGATTAAAAATAAATATATTTAGGGAGGAAAAAAGGGGGGAAAAAAGCCAGGGATATCAAATTTATTGATACATCCTCGTTGCAAAGAATACTTTTATCAAAATTCTTTTATGAAGCTTTTTCTTGGGTTAATCGTGGCTTATTTCATTGTATATTAACCAAGAAGAAAAAGACAGAGTGAAAAGAAGATAAAACTAAAAGAGAAAAAATTAAATACAAAAATATACTGTTTAAAACCAAAATTTAAAATAATTAATCTAAAATTTCTGTCATATATTCTTCTATTTGTTAAAAAAAAGAGAGAAGAAAATTAAAATTATACAATGCCAGCAAATTAAGTTCCTTCTTTCTAAAATTAAATATTTACTTTTCTATTAATTTTGAGTAGAAAATTATACATCTAATTATTTTATAAAAAGAATAATAATTAACTAAAAAGTATTCTTCGATTTAAAATTGAATGTCGATTTGCTAATTAACACTAAATTCGGCACAGACCAATGTGGCAATAAGCAATGAAGAATCTTCTCCATTTTCTGACCAAAGAAACCGCACACTCATCTTTTGGAAGCTAAAAATCTGTTCGACATTCTTGAGATAGAATATTCCTACCCTTCTTTGCAAGTCCGCTCACCCTGAAATCACAAGTAACAATCATATTTTTCTTTGCATTTCTCACCCAACTTTCAACCTTTATCGGCACGTTGATCGTCAAAATCATAGGTTTTGGACGTTTTTCATCACTCAAGCTCTTTACAATAGAACTAGGCAATGCCTTTTTGGTGCCATGTAAGGTTTCAACAGCCTCAATTTCCTTTGTTGCTTCTTGTTCCATTGGTGAATATCTGCCGAATGCAATCTCTTTTCCCTTAAAACCAAGGGACATTGTTCCATTTCCATAATGCACATCCATTCTCTTGTTCGGGTTCTCGAGTCGCAACGAGATTGAATATTTAGGCTTTTGATGGGCGCCTCGAGAATGAATATATTTTGATGAAGGTAAATTCTTTGCATGGAAATGCACGACGGCAAATTCAGGAGATTTTGGGTTGTATAATATGAACCTGGTTGCAATCAAGCTGGCAATGGCGAGGCCTACTATGACGTGAAATATGAAAATTTGCCGGCAGCAGGAAGAGGTGCCGCATGAGCTCTGATTGTTGCGTGGCCGGTGACTCTCAACAATCCGGGCATTTTCTGGGGGCGGTATGCGATATACTTGGTCCCGAGGAAAACACACGACGTAGGTTTCCGACCACTCGGACATCCCAGGCGGTCGAGCGAGTGGAAGCGGTGCGTGTGGAAAGGAATTCAGCGGAGGCTCATCTTTCCCGTCCCCGGCCGGTGCGTCCCGCTCCTCCATGGAATGAGGAGGAGTGCTGCCACAGGGGGGAGGAAGGATTATGCGAAGGAATAATTTATCGCAAACAGGAAGTTAACGTGCATGAGAAATTTGGGAGATGAAGCTGAAAGACGTTGCCGGTGAGTCCCACTCCTCCATGAATGATTAGGAGTGTTGCGACATTAATAAATATAATTCTCGTATTTTTTATTATATTAAAGGTAACAGGAAAGACTTTTCATTAAAATTGCATGTTTGGTTTATTAGGATACTACAATTGTCATTTTTCCTCCCCTTTATAATTATGAACCGTACATGTGTGGCCTAAGCGAACCATAATTAAGAGTCCAATTATCAAACCATAGACTAATTGAGTTACCATTGACCAATATTCCAGTAAATAGAATCCTTGCAAATCTCCCATCCTTTAAGGAGGCTTTCCCATATTAGTAAATGACCTAATTTTGCAGATTGCTGATTCAAGCACTTGGATCTTCTGATAATCATGTAATGCTAAACCCTTACATCATTATTAGTGAAGCCATAGAATACATTGAAGGAAGCTTCTAACTACTCCCCAAAATTCGAAAAGGACAGATCAAATACATCAAACGGGAAAGAACTGATAAGGATGTAATCAAACTAAACGCAGATGGAGCTTTTCATAATAATCCTGGGAATGGTGGTGCAGGTGGCAATTTAGACAGAGATCACAACGGAAGATGGGTTCTTGGATTTCAGCGAAACATATATTTTACGACCAACCCCCTTGCGGACTTCTTGCATTTAGAACAGGATTACAAATTGCTAATGCTCTGGGACTTCAAAAACTCGAATTAATTTCAAATTCGGCAATATCTATTCAATTGATCCTTAATCAAAATTCTCCCAGATACTCGCATCTACTTGATGATCAAAATTCTTCCAGATACTCGCGTCTACTTGATGATTGCAGGTTCCTGTTATGCCAAGTCTCCAACTGGATGCTGGAGCACACACCAAGAGGGAATCCAGCCGGGTAGCAGACTTTTTGGCAAACGACGCTGGAGACATCGCGGAAGCAAAGAAAATTCTCTTACCCACCCCAGACAGTTGCGGAGCATTTTGCCGGAACTATGGTCCCTCTCTTTGTAACCAGACTATGATTTCGCGTGCCTCTCGATAGCTCACATGAAATCGGTTTTCCTTGTGCATTTACAACCTTATCTATTTTAATAGCCTTATTTTAAAGGAAAAAATACTTTTTCGTTTCAAAATATAAAATTTTTAATTATTTTTTATATAATTCTATTAATATAATAAAAAATAAAATAATTATATTCATAAGAAAAATAATTTTAGAAAAATAATTTTTAAAATTTATAAAAAATTAAATATTTTCAAAAAGAAAAAGTAGTTAAAAGACGTTATACAAAACGAATGGAGCATTGAAGGACATCCCTGGGGGGAAAATATATTCAAGAATAAATACTTTACTAATAGCTCATTTGGTTAGGGTAGAAAGAGAAAGAAAATAAATACAGAATTAAATAAATAATTTATTTCATTTAATTAGAAAGAAAGATAAATAAAAGTAGATAAAGAGAAAGAACTTTTTCCTCTACATTAATAAATCAATACCATCTAAAAGAAAAAGAATTAAAATTTTGCTTCTCTTTCATGCAAACCAAATAAAATTAAAGCAAAAGCATATACTTTTACCACCGAAAATAAAATATGCCACTTTCCCTCACTCTCCCTCGGAGCGAACGAAATAAAGCCAAATTATAAGTAGTTGAAAAGCATTTACTAGTTGTGCCGACCACGTGATTTTGTACTACTTGGGAACGTTTTTTTGTTTCCATTAGAATATGCCATCTTGGTTCGAAGATCTAGATCTAGAATTTTACCCATTTTGGCTACGGTGCTGGTCCTATTTCGCATGAGCCTGCAGCATTAAATTGAAATCGTGGAATCAAATGAACGATCTAATCTAATAATTATTTTTAAAAATAGTTTTAAAAAATTTAAAATTAATGTCATTAGATCATCGATTTAATTCCACGACTACAATTTGATATATATATCCTATATAAAAAAAAGATATGCAGAGTAATCAAATTAAATTTTTTCGAGATCGGAAGAAAAATATTACAAGCAATCACTATTTATGTTACGTAAATGAAATAGAATTGAATGTCCTTTTACTTAAAATGCTTTTCTACTCAAAATATATTTGGAATGCTCTTTCTATTTTATTGTCTAAAAAAATCAGAATTGTATAATAATTCTTTTTTCGTATTTGATAGAATTATTATTTAATATTAGAAAAGAAAAAAAATCACAAGAATGACTTAAATGCCTTACTATTATATTTAATATATTGTGTCAATAAAATTATATTATACCTAAAATTGTTAAATTAAATATTTATTTATAAAATATCATTTAAATTAAATTCACACAAATATTTCAAAAACATTAAATATTTTAAATATTGAAGCATAATTTAATTATAAAGACAACACTTAATTTAAATCAAACTAAAAGAAGTATTATTAAGAGAAATAAAATAAAATTTAAAGATAAATTATATTTATAATAGCTATAAAATTTTTTTTAGTATTTCTACTTCCTTGGAATGGTCTTTCTTTAAGTTTTCTTACTCTTTCTGGAATTATTTTTCTTATTTAAAATTTTTATACCAAATATTAGAATAGAATAAAAATTTTAAAAAGTTATTCTATTCTTGTGTACTAAATATACCGTTATTGTTTTTTATCTAAAATTAAATATTTATTTATTGTTATAATTTAGCAAGATTTTTAAAGAAAAAATACATTCTAATGAGGAATAATTACAGTATTTTGTATATGCTAAAAAATAAAATTATAAATTAAGCTCAAAACCTCTTATTGGTATGAATGCTTCTAAGGAATTACTATGCCTTTGTCATAAATCGGCACAGTACTTTTGAAGTGTCACGAGCAGAATTTATTGGCTTCCAAGCCAAAGCTCTTTTCATTAAAGGGTTAAAACTATGGTTATATTCGTTTAGGGGTGTATTCATTAGGCATCTACCACTGACACGCAGTACAAGTCTTTCTCAGAAATGAAGGGGCAATTTTGTCGTATTGAAATTATATCCTTACGAAAAAATGGACTTCAGTTCAATAGATGTACAACAGGTGTCCGTCGGTTACTTGTGGAGGCAGAGCGTTTCCCGATCAGCTGTTTTGCGCCCTTAAGATTAGATAACCGGTAAGCAGAAGACACCTAAGGCTGAGAATACGCTGCCTTTCTTCCTTTTCTTTTTGAGAGAAAAACGGTTTGTATTTGCATTACCCGAAGAGATAATTAATAATTCGATCAAAAGGTTCGAACATTTTTTTTTTCGTGAGAGGAAAACATCTTTTTCTTTTGGTTCGGAACTCGTGAATGATACAAGAAATTGTTTTGGAATTTTAAAATTCTATTTTAATATTTTATATCTTTTTAAAAAGGGAAAAAAAGATCTGCTTTTCTGAGGAGAATTTGAAAAAAATTTAAGTATTTATTACTGAACTAAAATACTATATAATTTAACCTCATCTTTTACTTTTATTATAATTTTTTAAAATTAAAAATTTTAAGATTTATGAAAATAATAAATCATTTTAAAAAAGATGTCATAGTAAAACTAAAATTTCAATTCCCAAGTAAGAATAAATTTTAAATAATTCTAAAATATAAGAACGGTAGATATTTCCCTAAAGAAAAATTAAAGAAGAATCAATACTTTAAACTTATCAGTTATTGACAAATTCCAATCAATTTATAGGCCATGTGCCAAATTTTTATATAGGTAATGGGATATCTCTTATGAAATTAAAAAGTTATAGGTAATACCGAACTATAAATTTATTAGCATATGCAATTTAATGTTCTTTTTTACAGAAATAATTTTTCTGAAATTGCTAACCAGAAAAGGAACGAAAACAAGGTTGAGGGCGATAATTGGATCACACATAAAAGAGTCGGTATCGCTTACAACATCTGATTTTTTTTTTATAGATAATTATACGAAAAAAGATAAAGACAGATCACATGACAGCCGGACGCAACGAAACACAAAAAATAAAAAGAGACAAGATTAAGAGATACCCACACAATTGCTGACAACATCTGATCACAACTCTAATCTAAGAAAAAATAAGCGTGTTCTCCACGCCCAACTAGACTAAAATAGATTGATTGCACTATCTCCTCCTTTCACATTTACTAGACACGTATAAGTATGTATATATAGTAGTAGTACAGAACTTCACTCCCCCAGCTCCGGAAGCTTCATCTTTCAACCCTTTTAATCATATCTTTAATCCTCAGATCCCATCTTCTATCTTCTTTTAACAGAGAGATCATAAAGCAAACTTTCTTGAGATCCCACAAGAAAACAAAAGAAGATAAAGAAGCCATGGGAGGCGGAGGAGCAGCTCTGGTCAACCATTTCTGGGCTCATTTCTTTATCCTCTTCTCCCTCTTCGCCATCTCGCGATCTGTAAGTTTCAGTTCTTGACGTTTTTCTTTCTTTACTTTCTTGTTTTTTTGCTAGATATTCCGATTCAACAAATCAAATAAATTTCCTTCTTTTGTAGGACGACGCAGATTGTGTTTACACTGTCTATATAAGGACTGGCTCCATTTTCAAAGGAGGGACTGATTCAATCATAAGCTTGACCTTGTACGATGCCAATGGCTACGGCATAAGAATCAACAACCTCGAAGCTTGGGGCGGTCTCATGGGGCCTGATTATAACTATTTCGAGAGAGGAAACTTGGATATCTTCAGCGGAAGAGGTCCATGTTTGACCGGGCCAGTCTGTTCGATGAACTTGACCTCCGACGGTTCCGGCGCCCACCACGGGTGGTACTGTAACTACGTAGAGGTAACCACCACCGGTGTCCATAAGACATGCTCTCAGCAGCTTTTCACAGTGGAGCAGTGGCTGGCCACGGATGCCTCGCCCTATAAGCTCTTTGCCTTCAGGGACAACTGCGTTTCAAAGGCGGTGACGGCCAGTTCCGGATCTTCTCCGGTGTTGTCTGTGATGTAAGAAGAGGCCACTTCGTGGTGGTGTATGCCCCACTCACGTTGTTGTACGGACGATATTTTCCTAACTCTGGTCTGGTTTAAAATCTCAGCTTAGTGGCCGGGCAGTAGGAAAATTTAAAGTAAGAAGGGTACCTACTACTTTGTTGTTATGTTAAGTAAGAAGAGTAATAAGGAAAAGGGCAGGCAGAATAATGGTGAAGAGGGCATTTGTCGGAGATGTCCTCTGTTTCCAGACTTTTGTGTGTAATTAATGGTTTTTCCTTTGATGTTTGAGAGTCTTTAACGTACCATATTGTCAAACTTTAAGTGATCGACCTAGGTGGAAAAATGAAGCTGTTCATTGCTAATTTCTAAAACGTTAGGGGTATTTTCGAAATTGTTTATTTTATCTTTGAAATATTAATTTATTGGTCAGTCAATTGTAAGCCCCTCGATTACCAATCCCGTTCTGGTCATACACTGAACACAGAAAAAATATTCGAATTCCAAGAAGCGTATTGTCCGTGTGACAGTTAAAATAAAAAAAAATAGATGTTTTTAATTTTAATTATATTTTATTAATTAAAATATTTAAAAATTTAGATAGTAATTAAAGAGGTGTAAGAATAAAAAATATTTATTAAAAATTTTTTTGATGTTATAAATGAAATAGATATTATGAATTAAATTTAAGATAAAAAATTTTAAATTTTATCTAATTTTACTTTTTGAGATTTGGTTTAAATTTTGTGAAAGGAAACTTGAGGTTCAAATTGAGGTTTTTGAAAAAGCAATCCAAATTCATTTGGTAAAAACATAAATTTTTTCTAAATTCTTATACTTGACTTTTTTTATGTAAGAGAAATGAATTTTACTAACACTTAATTTAACCATTGAATTTTAATTAGCCTTTTGAATTTTAAGTATGTATATAAAATTAAACCTTTTGACTGTTTTTTTTCAAAAAACACTTTTTTCATTTTTCCAGAAAACACAAAGTTGAACCTGAATAACAATTTATGCTATAACCCTACCCTGGATTGTAAATGAGCGACCTGCAGCAGCACCAAGAATATTCGCATCTTCTCGTCCCAAGGCTTCTTTTGGGTTGTCTTTCTTTTATTTACTTATTTATTGTTTGCCTGAATGGCCCTTTTTTTTGTTGTCAAGATAGGGCCCGCAGCTTTAGCTGCCTGGGCCAAGGGTCCCGCTAATCCTTTTAGGGCCGCTGGGGACATGGCCCCTTAGATCCACCAACCCAAAAGGGAAATGTAAAAGGATGCTATTTGAAATGGATTTCAATTCACAAATTGACGTGTTTCGTCTTATATGTTTTTTCTCTACTATGTTACGTCATTATTTTTTTATTTTTATTTGTTAAGTCCCTCATATATTTTTAAAGCAATTGTCAAGGACTGTTCCGGTAGTTTCAAGCCAAATTCTGCACCAACCCCTCACGTGGGTAGATTGCAAAGGGTAAAAAAAATAATATCGTAATTTTTTTTAAAATAACTTTACCATCTTCATCACCTTCATTCACAGTTAGATTTTCTCCCAAAATTGCAGTTAGGCCTTTTTCTCCCAAATTTCAATCAAAACAAAATTAGAGAAGGAGAAAATGGGAGAAGATCAAAGGATCTTCACTTCACCATCAAAAGAAGATTGAAGATTTTTTGTTAGAAGTGGGAGATGTCAATTGGAAGCAGCTTTGGCATTCAATCAAAAGCAACTAGAGATGGCTTCTAATCCCAATGAGTTACTTCTATGGAAATGTTTGTTTGTGGAGGACTTTGTGGATAAATTCGAATCCAGAAGAAGATTTCTTGGTTGTCAAAAGTACTGGGTAAGCCATCTAAAGGTATTTGAAATGGTTGTAAATTTTTGGGGCTAGAGAAATTTTGAACAATGTTGAACTCACACTTTGCAGGAGATAGATTGCTGCGGATTCTTTTCTTGGCACGATTCTCCTATGTGTGAAAGGGCAACTACTGTTATCCCAGGATTACTAAGAAAAATTAGAGAGTTGGAAGTTGAAAATGTAGCTGAAAAAAAAAGTGAGAGAGTTGTGGATCGTTGTGATGCTGTCTTAGTTTATCGTTTTGGCAAGTGGGTTTCCACAACATGAAATTAGTTCTTGGGTTAGGAATATCACAAGTAGACTCTGAAGCTTCAAATTTTCCAAGCATAGGAAGCAAATTTATGGCTTATTGTGCTAGTTATGCCAATAGAATGGCTAGGAAAAAGAATCGGCTAATATTGTTCAAAATTGCTATTTTGATTGATAATATTCTGCTTATGACTATTTAGTTCAAATCAATATCCTGCATCATACATTTTCAAGTGCTAATGTTAGTTTTCAAATACATTTAAAATGGTTGCAAAACTTTCTTTCTCTGTAAAGATTAATTTTTAATTAAAGACAAAAGCTTACAAAAGTTCTGTACTTATGTCCCTATCAAGCAAGAAAACCCTTAAGAAGTCTTTTATTACTTTGATAAATTCAAAAACTACTAAACAGATTAATGCAAGGCCTAATATCAAAATACAGTAATAGCTCAAAACCTAAATGTCCAAACTACAATCTATGCTAACTAAAGGCAAACTCCAGCATCATCAAGCCAACAAAACATGATCTAGTAGATTTTCAATTACGACTCAATCTTCCTTTTGTAGAAATGTGGCACATATTTTCTTAGGATACAAAGATGCCCCTAATTTGTTGCATTTGGCCCCGTTATGGCCAACATCCGAACACCAACTTCACCTCACCTGTAATTAAATAACTAAAGTTAATTGATGTACCATGTGTAATGAAGTGAACTATTCCAATGACATAGATCATGCCTGTTTGATAGCATTGTCAATAGCCCATTTGCAATGATTTTCTGGATGTAAAGTAATAGTTGATTGCTGGGTGGATGGTGTTGCTGCTTGACTCTGGTGTTTTTCTACGTAGCTTGATGTTCCCTATTCTTGTTGACTTGGGTGTTGAAGCGAATAGGTGATACTGTTGTGCCCTAATGCACCACACCTTCTGCATTTGTTAACACTATGCCCATAGGTATTAGTGGCATCATTATCAATCTTACCATCTACAATAGAGTTTTACTTATTAGTTCCAATAATGCATTTCCTTTTTTTATGCCCCACTTGCCGGCAAGCAGTACACTTTTGATTCCAACGTTCTGTGACAGTAGCATTCTGGTCTTTTAATGTGCAAGCATTTTCAGCATTCCTCATCAGGTTCTCCACTCTGTTTCAACATAATGGGTCTGCCTTATATTAGTTTCAATTTCACAGTCAAGAAAATTATCTACATTACTACATATTTCACCATCAATCCCAACATTTAAACAAGTAGGAGGTCTACCACTATCACTATTTTTGCCTTGTCTATTACTGCACTGAAAATCGCATTCATCCATATCAAGATCACCAATAACACTATTTTATTTGCAATATGCCCTTGATCATTATGATTCTCAACTTCAATGCAATTCCCATCACCTATTGCTTTGACATCTTCAAACTTTTTTAAAAATTTAATAAATTTAAATTCAAGTATGTCTTTATACAACTCCACCACATATTTCTAATCACCAAATACACATATCTCCTAGACATAATCTTCACTCACCAAGAATTTCCATGCATCTCTAGTCACTATCTCTTGAATTTTTCAAAAGAGACCAACATAATAGTTATAACCCAGACATGATGTCTCTTGAACAGTAATCAAAATGACCAACCCGTTTTTTATATATTGTTTAGAACCCTCTCTTTCAACTAATTCCCCTCCATGAAAAAATCTTATAGTAAAATCACTAGACCCGTCTCCTAGCAGAGAAAATACCAAAAAGCAAAGTACAAATTGAAATTAGTTTTCCTCTATAGACCAATCAATGCACAAAGAACAATCATAAGGTGCAACACTCACACCTAAAACCACAAAGAAGTAGTGAATGTAGAGATGTCCAAGAATGTAAAAGAAGTAAAAGGAAGTAGGGAGCATATCATGAATTCACACCATTCAAAGACAGAAATTGTTTCAAGAAACGAATAAACAAATATGGCCAGCAAGTAAGATACCAAAAGCTTCCATTAAAAATTTTAACTTTATCATCAACCCACATATTTTCAGATAAAGATTAACCTAACTAAGATGCACTTACTGTAACAAGGCTCATTGTCATCTGATTGTCAAAATTGCATCATCAAACATATCATTCTGATGGTGTAGTGAAGATCTTTCGATCTGCTTCTGTTTCTCTTTCTCTTGCGTGAAGATTGACAGTAATTTTGCTTCGATTTCAATTTGGGAGAAAAAGCCATAACCACAATTTGGGGGGAAAAATCTAACTATGAATGAGAATGTTGAACACGTGAAGGTAAAGTTATTTTTTTCAAATATTATAGCTTTGTTCTTCCTTTTTTACCCTATGCAGTCTACCCATGGAAGAGCTAATGCAAAAAATAATAAAATACCACTATAATAGTGTTCAGGAGTCCTTGACAATTGCTTCAAAAATACATGGGGGACTTAACAAATCAAAAAAAAAAGGGACTTAACATACCAGGTGAAAAAACATATAGGACGAAATACGCCAATTTGTCGATTTTAATTTGAGAATATATGTTTGAATATGATAAAATTGAATTATTTATAAATGTAGGGATATTGCCTAAAGTGAAATTTTGTATTAATTTTGTGTTGAGAGGTAATCTAAAATGGGTATTTCTCCTTATCCAAAACGTCAACGCACAGATAAATTATTTTAAGTGCTATAAAAACAAATAGAATGTTTTTGAAAACTTTGAAAGTGTTTGTTTGGCTACGGGAAATTGGATAGAATTTTTATGTGATAATTTATTCTTAAATTTTGAAAAGTATAAATTATTTGTAAGAGAATAGATGGAGTTAATATAAAATCTGTATTTGGGTTTCAAAATGAAACCTTATCTAAATATATCAATTTAAATTACAAAAATTTATAATTTAAATTTTCAAATATAAAATTTTAATGTTAGAGATACAACATCTACTAACGCATGAATTCTATCACTAATTTTTTCAATTTTTATTAGTAATATGGTAACTCACTTATGACTTTATGCTCTTCTAACTCTTTTTGCAGCAAATCAAGATAAAATTTTAAATTTTGAATACAGAGAGATCATGTGTTACCCCAACTCCTCTAATAGGTTACACTGCGATTGCGTAAGATACTAGCGTGACTCTCGGCACTGATATATGAAAATAGAATCACGTTCGGAGAAAAAAGGAGGAGAAAAGTATACATACATTACAATATAATACAATTATAGAAAATATTGGTAGAAATATATAAATGCATAGGTAGTTTATGTATCTTATATTATCTAAATTTAACCTTTATTTACAGATAGTTGTAAAATAAATTTCTCTCTTTATCTAGCAAGAGTTAACAAAAAAATTACAAACTGATCAAATACATATGTGAATCCCTCCACGAGCTAACTTTGAAACGAATCAAAGAATCAATATTCTAATCTGTGGGTTATGTCGTCTGAAAATAAACATTAAAAAAATATGTGAATTGGAAAGCTCAATGAGTTCATATGTGTGTAAGTGTGTTTAAAAAATATGAGATTTTCAAAATATGAGGGTAGATGCGTATGTACAATATATATTCATATAAGTTTTCTTATCCAAAATAATACAAAAATCTTATGATCAAGTTTTGGGCTTAGCTAGAAAATTTGAGCAAATCAAGACATATCAGCATAGTTTTTCAAATCAAATTTATCAAACATGACAAATAATCAAATACTGACTTAATGGTAAATCTATCGGAATCAATAACAAGGTAATAAGAAAACAAATTCTAACATCCTGTAGTCAAAATCAGTCATAAAGCAGTGTAAATATATTCGACCTCACATATATACCTTATGTCTCCCCAAACAAAACCAAGCTGAGGATTCTTGAGTACCTACTATGATGCGAGCAAGACTATGGACTGCCATGATGGGTTGGACGTGTCCAATAAACAACTAATTATACCAATTGAACATATGACCAGAGCTAGGTTTAAGGCATTTCAAGAGGCATTGTTTGCGTATGTAGGCTAACATTTGAAGATGATAGAGCTAGCCAAACCTATTGGAGGAGAGTTAGTTGGGTCACAACCCAACTTTGTCCATTTGTCTCAAATATTTGGGCCGGATGATCTTGACACTTGAAGGCTATGGAGTGGGCTTAAGTCCAAAAGGGAGTGATGTAAGCAATGACATCATAATAGAGTGTGATGTAAGCCATGATGTCATAGCATAGTATGAAGTAAGCAATGACGTCATAGGATAATGTGATGTAAGTCATGATGTCATAGTATAGTATGAAGTAAGCAATGACGTCATAGGATAATGTGATATAAGCCATGATGTCATAGTATAGTATGAAGTAAGCAATGACGTCATAGTATAATGTGATGTAAGCCATGATGTCATAGTATATTATGATATAAGTAATGACATCATAGGATAAAATGATGTAAGCAATAATATCATGTTGTATTCTAGAGTCTTCCTAGGAGTTCTATATAAACTCCTAACTTGTATGGTTAAGAAGAGAAGATTTTGGAGTCATTTTTTAGAAAGGGGTTATCGCCACCTTGAGATATTAGAATTCCTCTTGTTCTTGTTACTCAAAGAACTACTCTTCACTTATCAATTGAGATTTACGATTATGGCGTGTAAGTGTTCTTTTGCTCATTAAATTCTGATTATCTAGATTGCTTAGAACAAGTTTCGAAGAGGTGTCGTATGGATTTAATTATCTTGTGTGTTTGGTCATAAACTTGTTTTCGGAAAGTCATAGACTTTCTTGTTCCAAAAACTGAAAAGATATCCTTTACATCTTCTCTTCTGCGGAAAATGCGTTATTTGGTATCAGAGCCGTAGTATGGAGAAGGATCTCTATTCTGCTCTATCGAAGTTCAAAGACCTTCCGAACAACCTCTTCAACCTACTTCTTCAAAGATTTACCGACGTCATCTTCAAAAGGTGTGAATTTCAGCCTCGATTTTCAATTCTTCTTATTAAGCATTTGTAATATTCACTTTGGTTAGATTGTTATAAAAAAAATAGTACAATCAAATACATAACCACATATATTTCGGACAAGAAAAAGAAAAAAAGAGTGGTCCGAAAAAAAAAGGAGTGATCTAAAAAGAAAAAAAGTCAATGCAAACATTTTTTCCTAGCATATTTATACTTCTTGTTGGACCATTTTGAATTACTTGTGATAAGCGGTTTCAAGATTCTTTTGTATTCCAATTGTTAGCTTCTTGTATTCTTGTTTGGAGTTTCAAAGATTGTAAGTTATTGTTAGTGTATTGGTTGTTGTTTATAACTTGGACGATTGTAAGTAATTGTTGTTGAACTGGTTATTGTTTGTAACTTGGGTAATTGTAAGCAATTGTTATTGGACTGGTTGTTGCTTGTAACTTGGGCTACAATCGGGCTTGCTGATTTGTTGAATTGTGGTTCTGAAATGTAACTTGAATTTAAGAGGAGTTTGAGTGATAAAAGGCAAGAGTGTACGAGATTATTTAAGGGTGTCATTGCCGTGACACAAACACAAGGGGAGTAACAACACTCGAGTGAAACACGTGAGGGAGTGTGTGAGGTTGTTTATCACTAACTCTATTTTGCATGTACAATATTACTTCACAATGTCACAGGGAGATAGCACCGAGAAGCACCAAGGGGGAGATGCAAATATCGCTTTCACCTTGAGAGCCATGCAGTAACAATTTGAGAGGTTCAACCAAGCCTCTGCTGAAATTAGGGAACAAATAGAAGAGATCAGGCAATAAAAGCGTACTGAACCTCAAGAGAGACGTTCGGGAGTACGGCAACAGCAACCACCACCTCGTCGACCTCCAGCTCGGTATGAACCAGAGGAGGATGAATTTGAGGAGGAGGAAGAGTTTGAGGCACGCAGACCCAGGAAAGTTTAAAGAGAAATGTCATTTAATAGAAGAGACAGAGACCTCAAATCCATTAAAATATAGATTCCTGCATTCAAGGGGCGGAACGATGCAGACACCTACTTGGAGTGGGAAAGGAATGTAGACTTGATTTTTGAGTGCCACAACTTTTCTAAGGATAAAAAGGTAAAACTCGCAACTGTTGAGTTTACAGATTATGCACTAATATGGTGGGATCAAATTTCACAAATACTAAATTTTTTTAAATACTAAATATTCTCAAGTAATAAATATTGAATGTTTAAGAGAGTGAAAATATTATTTTAGGAGAATAAAAATATCATTTTAATTTAAATCTCAAATCTTAAAATTTCAATATTTAACCACGTTTAAATATATTTCAAATTATAAAGTATAAAAGTTGTAACTAAAATAAAAAAGCAAAAGAAAAATGGAGAAAAGCAAGACACAAAAGAAAGAAAGAAAGAAAATGAAAGGAAATGTAAGAAAACAAAGAAGCAAAATATCATATAGAAAGAGAAAGAGTTGGTGGAGAAATGGACAAAGTAGGTGCCCAAGCAAATCGAATCAAAAGGCTAGTGGCATGCATGTTATTTGGTTATTGGCTCTTTTCTTTTATACAAAATTTAGAAAATTTTAGAATACTTAAAAATATTTAAGAATATATAAGATTATATTTAAAATATTTTTAAAAATGAAAACGCCTAAATTATTTTTAAGTTATCTTTAAGGTGTAATGTTACATATCAAAATTATTAAAATCATATACTCTAGGAACTCAATCCTAATCTCCTTCTCCTATCATCTCCTTTATTGATAATTTGTACATCAATTAATGATGGCAATATGTAATTCTATCAAACCTCTAAGGGCCCCTTTTCCTCTGCATTTGGTTGTTTCTTCTTCTCAACCTGTCAAGATCGACAGGACTTACGAGTCTTAGACTCTTATGACAACTTAACCTCAGTACCTCACAAAGATCAAACATATCCCAATCGAGAAAACAAAAGGCGCACCTCTGTGGTGTTGTAATGTTGTATTGCAAAGTCCGGGAACATAGTTTGACGAAAAAAAAATAGACATTTTGCTTCGTTTATGAATTCTTTGCGCCCGACGACCGGCTGCGCTGCACTTGCTGACTTGTCAATTTAGTTAGAATTTTTTATTATATTTTTATGTAATATTTTTAAATATAAATATTTTTATTTACATATACTAAACAAAATAAAATAATTTTAAAATAAATTTATAATTATTATTTAAAAAATATAATAAGTATGGCTTGTAGATCACCTAATAGCAGATCGCCATCTCACTGCACGTGATCTGACCTCAGATCTAGAGGGAAAAAAGAAAAATCAAACATGTGATTCCCGTCCAACACTATTTTGTATCAGTGACATTGTTAATCCTCAAGCCCCTTCTTCTCCGTTCTATTTATAGAGATCAAAACCTATACTTTCTTGAAAATCTTCACAAGAAAACAAGAGAAAAGAAGAAGCCATGGCAGGTGGAGCTGCAGTTTTTTTCAACCATTTCTGGGTTTATTTCTTCATCCTCCTCTCCCTCTTCGCCATTTCTCGTTCCGTAAGCCGTAGTTCTTGATGTTTCTCTTCGTTCATTTTCCTGGGTTTTTGTAAATTTTTCCGAACTAACTAGAATGAGTTTCCTTTTTTTCGTAGGATCAAGATACATGCGTTTACACAGTCTACGTTAAGACTGGCTCCATTATCAAGGGAGGGACTGATTCGAACATAAGCTTGAGTTTGTTCGATGCCAATGGCTACGGCATGACCATCGAAAATATTACGGCTTGGGGTGGGCTTATGGGGCCTGATTATGACTATTTCGAGAGAGGAAACTTGGACATCTTCAGCGGGAGAGGCCCGTGTTTGAGAGGACCGGTCTGTGCCATGAACTTGACTTCCGACGGTACTGGCGCACACCATGGGTGGTACTGTAAATAAGTTGAGGTGACCACCACCGGCGTCCATAAACCATGTGCCCAGCAAGTGTTCATGGTGGAGCAGTGGTTGGCCACCGACGCTCCGCCGAATGAGCTTACTGCCATCAGGGATAACTGCTGGTACAAGGCTGATATCGGTGGTTCTCGGGTGGTGTCTATGATACTAGAAGAGTCCATCTCCTAGTTTCCTCTGATCACTAAAATTTTGCAGGGGTCTGTATGGTCGTTACGGGGTTTGGTTCAATCCCGTTTAGTTGTTGGCTGATATGAAACAGCCAGGAGATGTTTCTGTAGACTTCAATAAAATCTCCATCCTCCAATATCTCCCCCCTTGCTACGAGAAATAGTTGCTGAGAAGGTTTTCGATTAAGTTACAATGGTTAAGTTAATAAAGTAACTATTTATCCCAAAAAAGATTGATAAACAAATAATTTCAGTAGAAAAAAAAACAGTAACAAGGTCTCAAACTAATAACTCATCTAATATCATTTTACCTTCTAACATAAAGTGGGGTCAGTTTTCCCTAAGGTTAACAATGAAGTAATCGTAATTTGAATAATATTAAATAGCGTTTCAATTTAATAACTTTTAAAATAATTTTTATAAAAATAAATTTTTTGTGATTACAATTATTCATTCCATGAGCTCACGCATTTGAAATGTGTAGAAAGTAGAAAGAAATTGATCATTACATCTTTTTCTCATGAGGTAATTGTTTTTTTTTTTTTTTGTTTAAGCCTTTTTGGACCTAGTTTTACAAGGTGCACCTTTAGAGGAAGCGAATTACCAAAAAAAAAAAAACAAAAAAATTTAGAGGAAGTGTGTTACTTTTGCTAATGCAACAGAAAATTTAACCTTCTTTGTAAAAAGAAAAATAAATAAAAGGACCCCACAAGGATCAATTTAGTGCATTGGTGGGTTAAAAGTAACAGAATGAGATTTTATTTGAATGGTAAAAGTTAAGTTTTTCTAATAAAAAAGTTAAAGAATTTATTACTGTTTAATGTAAAATTTGTTCTCTATTATTAGAAAAACTTGTAACTTTACACTATATTTGATATATGCAGTCTCTACCAAATAATATAACCCCCTTATGTATTAAAAAAATGAAATATTATACTTTTCCTATTGAGGTTTGACCAAACTACCAAATAAGCCTCCTCGTTTGACTTCACAAACCATATACTAACATTTTAATGTTTACCATTATTCAACTAATGATTGCATTGATGAATTTCTCATAAAATTAAAATAAAGGGTTAAAATTATTGTTCAAGAATTTATTAAAACTATTATATCATCCGTAGTGTATATTTATTTATTAAAATAACAGCACATTTTATAAAAATTTTAACTTTATGAAATTATAATATTGAGACCATTATTTAACTTTTATGGAGATACTGGAAAAGTATGTGGATATTTTTTTAAAATAAAAGTATAATATAATAAATTACTAACTTTCATAAATTTTAGACAGGTAATATTGAACTTTAAAATTAATTTTATAATCTATCCAATAGTCCATAATTAGTTGATTAACAATAAGAATAAAATATTACATGATTTGAGAATTAAAGGGCAAATTTGTAACTTTACAAACATATAGAAGGGTAAATATGAAATTTTTAAATAAATAAAAAGATTTATTTTCTTAATTTATACAAACCTCATGATAAATATGTAATTATTCCTTAAAAAAGACTTCTTAAAATTGATTTATCAAACATTTTTTAAGAGAATGTAGCAATTGTAATTTTTGGAATTAGAATTAAAGGAAATAATTTATGTGTTTAGCAACTATATCTTGAATGTGATTTGTATTACAAAAAGTCAAAAATAATCGATGCTATACCTTTTAATTTTTTACTTTTACTTAAAATACTTTATATACTTACTAATTAATGAAATTAATTCGAATTCAATCCCGACTACACTTGGAAGAAGACCTGATTTAAAATTCTTTCAACATACTTTTTTATTTAAAACTCAAAAAAATTAACGACCTTTTTTGTTGCAAAATGATCGAAAAACAACAGATACTTTTCAAACGCAATTGTAGCTGCATAAACACAGCCGTTAACCGATTCTAAATCATTATCTGCATTTATATTTACAAAATTAATCTTCCACATACAAAAGCAAATTAGCAGTAAAGCAGCTGCATTATATCTAATTAATCAACAGAAGGACCCCACATTCATCATTGATGATTGCTAATTTAGCACAAAGTGCCTCAAAGATAAGGTAATGATCATTCCTTCAAAAATTGCGGGCAGAATTTTTTGAAGTATAGACACAAGTGGCAACCGGTCGCAACAACAATTCGACATTGCACAAATATCGAAAGAAACTTTTATAGTCAAGCTCGAAATAGTTTGTTATTCTAATTGTATATTTTTTTTCTTAAACAAAAAATATCAATCAAGTAGAACAAAAATTTAATAGAGCAAAGCATCCTCGAAACTCCAAGTTTTTCTTTTGTCTTTTTTTCTAGAGAAGAAAAAATAATGTGAATTTCACTGCAGATAATTCTTTGGATACAATCCACCCGTTTACTTGCGTTCCCCATGGAGAAAAACCCCGTGAGTGTGTTTCCCATTTGAGCATCTTGCATTGATCTAATGAGAGATTTGATCCCTTCTCAACTCCTTCTGTAATCCCTCCCGCGCGGCGGCATTCGTTGGGAGGATATGATAATCTAGAGTGGCCTCCATAACTTTGCGTCCATCAACTGGTGTAGAGTTGGATTGTGCTCTCTAACAAATCATGGTTGCTTCCTGGAATATCTTTGGTCTTTGAACCATTCCTGTATATCTTGAAGGCCGGAAATGTGCCTACACCTTCTGATTTTACTAAGCTATGTTGGTCTTCAACCTCCACCTACAAGCAAATTTAGGGGAAAAGAAAATTAAAAAAAAAGGCCAAAAAGACATATTTCAGCTTGTGACATCATTTTTGGGACAGTAGGAGACTGGGTGTTCCCGGGGCTTATAGAAGCAAAGCCTCATTGGTTACAACGCATTTCTCAACCTTAGACTTGGTCAACCTAGTCCCAAAGGAGGCCCGGGGGCCCGCAAACGAAACTGACGTGGATGCATGTCACGGAATAAATTCTTTTGACCTCGATTAGAAGCATTTCAGGATCATAAAACTGTTTATAATAATATAGATGGTGCAATCAATCTGGGGCACATAGATCAAAAGATTTAATTTACTCTATCAAAGAAAACCTTGGATGCCATTATGATTGTTAGAGATTTGTATATAAAACCACTAGTAGATGAAAATAGATAAGAAACCTTGAGAAAGGTCACTGTTGAATATCTCTTTTGAAGTTGTTCCAAGAACTGCATTATTTGCTTTTCACCAGGCTTGTTGCAGAACAAAACCACAGATATACCTAGAAAATTTGACAAAAACCACAAGTAAATTCCCATTAATCTGCAAATTCCTGATCAGTATATGTGAATTTTTGCCTAAAAATCATACCGGATGAGGTTACGTAGTCTCTGAAACCTTCTTCACTGGATACAATAACTATGTCGTTGGCATTCCCAAGTACAGCACTACCACTGTTCATGACCTTCACGTCTTGGCCTCCTCTCTGCTTCTTCAGCAGTGCCTGAGCCTCCTTCAGCATCTTCCCCACCTCCTCATCGTCTGGTGTCTCTTTCAACAAGAACTCAAAATCTTGTATACATGCCTCCCATTTTTCCAACTATCACCGCGAGAAAAACTTCTCAAAATCTTATATTTTGTAACTAAAATCTCGAGAACATTAGTCCTAAGGGCTAAAAAGCAATAAATGAGTCTCCAAATCAGGTCTAACGGGCTTTCAAGTATTACCTTAGCAAGGCAATCACCTCTTCTTAGTCTTGCTTTGTTAAAGGATGGACGTATACTGAGGGCAACATTGCAATCTTCAAGGGCTTTTTCATGTTGGCCTAGTTTGGAACGACAAGCAGCTCGATTGCACAACAAGACAGCGTTGTAAGGGTCATGATCTAGTCCTTCTCCATATGCAACGCATGATTCCGAGTATCTTCCTGCTTTGAAGAGTTCATTTCCGTGAAATCTAGCTGTTGCCACAGCTCTCGTTCTCCTGGCTACCATGCTTGCTTCCTTATTGTTCGAATCAAGCCGCGTGGCTAGTTGGGCTGCCGCCACTGCATCGTCAAACCTACCAACCCCAAGAACATATCAAGCACATTGATCAATCATCATTCTATGGGAGGCTGTAAATTCAGTTTGGTTGAGAACTAATTAGTTTACCAGTTCTTTGTCATGTTAGTTTATATGAATCAAGTGATGTGATCCATTAGCAATATTAGAGAACTCTGAATTTTACATTGGGAATTTCATTACCAAACATGTTGATTTTATGCTTGAAATACTAAGTCCAATTGACCGATTCAAACCAAGATTTTCAGAAAAAGAATGTGCAATTTGGACCTAAGTCGGCAGCTTCAAGGTAAGTCGTACCAACAATAAAATTAATGGGCCTTTTGGTTTCTCTTTTCTCTAACAAATTTGCCTTTTTGAGTTGTTCTAAAATCATAACTAAAACTAAAATAAAAAACACATCCCCCTTTTTCTAAAGATTCGACATCTCTAGCCATCTTGGCTAAGAACAAAACTTTGAATAAAAGTATGCTTCCTCCTATAGCAAAAAGAACTTTTCAAAACCACCTAATCAATGATTTGTGTATGCTTTTGTTGTAAAAGTACTAACCTGCCTGCAGCCATGTCAACCTGAGCTCGGATGACTAAGAGGCATGCATTACCAATCGGACCAAAGAATTTTGTACATTCATCATCGTCGAATTTAGGACAACTGTTCAAAGTTTGATCTGCTTCTTGGTGCCTCTGGAGCTTTAGATAACCTTCCGCTTTCAATGCGAATATCTTTGTTAATCAGAGAACAAGAACTCAGGCATATCATTCCACTAATGACAAATATCAAACTAAAGCAGAAATTTCAAGAGTCAATTATTGATAATGGCTAACCTGTGGTGCAGAATCGGCCCCTGATGATATAGCCAGCCCTGTTTCTTTTATAAGGGTCTTCCAATCTCGTTGGATCTTCGCCTCAGTACATCTGTTCAGGTGCCCCTGAAGTTTCTTGGCCTTGGTCTGAACATCAGGATCAGCTTCTGCACCTGCATGCTTGTAATGATACAATGTCTTTTCTGCTTCTCCTAATCTAACAATAGAAATGCATAACAAACGGAAACAAATTAGCAGGACCAGATATTGAAATAGTGATTTAGTCCTAATTTACGGTTTCTATACCTAAGATAAAGCGTTGCCAAACGATTATGAGCTCTTTGGTATTGAGGTTCGATCCGAATTGCTTCTCTACATTCGAAAACTGCCTCAAGAAGCCTTCCCAGAGCTGTTAATGCAGCAGATTTATTGCTTCTATAAGATGCTTTATTTGGATCAATAGAAATTGCAGCATCGTACAAAGACATGGCTTCTGCAAACCTTCCGTTCTTGTAATCTTCATTTCCCAAGATTTTCAATTCCTCAGGATCCATCCTGGTGGAAATTGCTCTACAAAGTGAAGCTGGTTTTTCAGGTTCTTCATTTTGCCTCTTCACTACATTACCCATAACACTCGTCGAATACTTTCCATTTGGTGCCGATACAGGCTCTTCTTTTGCAGTCCTTGGAAGATAATCAAGAACATTGTTTGAATTCGAATTCCCACTACCACCTCCTTGCCTTAAGTTCCCCAAATTGCCAAACAGCATCACGTTGCTGGACGAAGCCCGGACTAACTTACCCGCACCGTTCGATCTCTGGTGATCTGCAATCATGCTATCAAGCTCACCAGATAGCCCAACTGTGCCTTGTGGAGCCTTTCTTCCACAGCCTTGGCCCGTCGGTGCACTTCTGGCCGGTGCACGCTGATTTTGGTTATATGCAGGAGGGACCTGATTTTGTTGTCTAAGATTCATAGGTTGGGACTTGGCATGGTTTGGTCCCGGTCTAGCAATGATTCTATCGGCTTGTTTCTGTGAATTCTGATCAGCTTCAGAACCAGAATCATCGAAACAGACCTCATCGGAGGTGCCACGCCGCCTTTTCGAATTCGGGGTGCTCGGAACTCTTACATGATTGACACCGGCGGTAGGAATTGAACCTGTTGATGTTGTTCTTCTGGTCGTACCACTCCTACGTCCAAAAAATGCATTTAACAGGCCACAGCCTGATCTTTTCTCAGGAGAGGCATCTCCCACTTCTGACATTTGGGAGGTCTTGGAAGTTAACAAAACTCTCAAACCCCTTTTATAACCCAGGAAAATGCAGCTTGCAATGGAAGAATGTCAAATTCAAATAGCTTGCATGGGAATTTTCTAGGGAAGAAATGCAAAGAAACAGTCTGGTCTGAGGTGATATTTCATTTGGTGGGCAAGAAAAATAAGCACACAACAACTTGTGGGCCAAAGGACAAAAAGAAAACCAAGAAAAAAAGAAAGAAAATCAAGAAACAGAGCTTCAATGTGTCCCTAGCCAAAAGTGCAGAGGACCCAAGTTTTGAAACTAGAAAGGAGAAAGAAACGGAGAGGGGGGAGAGAGAGAGAGAGATTGTACCAGAAATGGGGTATGCAAAATGGCTACACCCCAGGAGATGTTTTCATCATCTGTAATAGAATATAAATTATACAGCCTCCTGGAGTGGCTACACACTAACAAGGGGAGAAAGAATTCTCTTTTTCTTTCTTTCTCTCTTAAAATGATGCGATTGCATGAGAGAAAGAAAAAAAAATTGCAGAAAAAAGTGTGACAATTTAGAAGCTTAATTTTTTAGGGAAAAGGATTCTAATGAGTTGTTGTTTGGGCATTCAACGTTTTCCTTATTTTTTTCTTTGTTGGTCTCTTTGTGTGGTGGAAATGAAGAAAACAAGAGAACCGGTCATTGAAGCAAGGAGGATCTCTGAATTTTTGGCGAGCAGAAAGAAGAGAAAGTTGGTGTGCTCTTGTCTTGCAAATGTCCATTTGGGCTACTAGCTAATTTCACAGCCAAATGAAGCTCATTCAGGATTTGAAGTTGCACAAGTCATTTGTTTGGATAATTTATATCAAATGTCGTTTAAGATAAATTAAGAATAAAATTATTTAGCATACATATAAGCTGAGAATGTAAATTAAATTTAATAAAATATATTCTTAACTAATTATATTATTAAGATTATATATGAATTGTATTTGATTACGAAATTTTATGTCTTAAATTTTATAAAAATAATTTTTATAAAAAATAATACTCAATTATATATTTAATTGAGTCAAATACTATTCAAATATTGTACTGAAGGGTAAGACGTTCCAATGGATGCATCCTCTACGTCTGCTGTTGACTTGCTCCCTGGCACCCCACTTCCTGCCCATCCTGATTCCTTCGCAGCCCACTCTTCTTCGTAACACGAAAGAGAGGCTAGAGGAGGACTTCACGTAGGTAGCCCCGAATGAGAGCCAGCTGGAATACATGAGGAACTCGTTGGAATTTATTTGGACCTAATGTGGCTATTTCCTCCTTTCTTCTTCCTCTCAGGGTCTACTTGGATTGGATTTCACACAGAATTTATTGTAAATTTTTTATCTCACATCTTATTTTTTTTCTCACAAAAATTTCTCTCTCTCGAAACTCAAGACAGAAAATCTCAAAACCAAACTCTATCCAATTATATCCTAGGTCAAATGAACCTATCTATTCTTTTCTTTTTTTGAGGGATTTTTGAATATGAATTCAAAGGGTGGCAAATAAGCTATCTTGTTTATTCATGAATCATTGAATCAATAGCACAAAACATATCAACCCGAACGAAATTATATTTGGATTCAAAAGTATACAATTTATAAGGGTGTATTTGGATTGGCTGTTAAATAAAAAAATTATACATTTTTTTTATTTTTTTAAATTTGAATCTGCTTTTTTTCACAAATAATTTTAATTGTACGAATTTTAATACAATTCAAATCAAACAAAAATTCAAACATTTAAGTAATTGGTCAAGGAATTGACTTATTGTCAGAATGGTGATTTTGCCAAATGCAGGGGGCTTGGCTGACAGAATTGATCAATTCTGAAATGGATTATAATAAATGCATCTATTGAAAGTTGAAAGAAAGTAACCATTGTTTCTAAGGAAAAAGGCAGAAACCGGAGTCAATCTGATCCGGCAAGCCAATGGAACATTTGTTGCAATCGGGTTTTTATTTATATTTTTTGAAATTAAAGTTTTGTATATGTTCTATTTCACAATTTCCAATAAAAAGAATAATTTTTTTTTTGTACATTTGAAGGACAAGGAATTTTTAACCTGGCTGGATTCAAGATGAAGAAATCACAGGAATCAAAAGCTCACTTTTAACCAAAGACTTCGTCGTTTTTTCCTTTTTTTTTCATCCTGGGATTTCATTTGGCTATTTTTCTATCGAAAATGGATTTGAATTAGTTTTCGCCTTTAAAAATTTACCTACTTTTTTCACTCCAACTTCCATTTCTCTTATAAAGAATCAAATTAAACAAAAAAGACGCTTGTAGAAAGTTCAGTTACAATTACTATCCGAGCGCAAACTACACCAGAAAGGGCTATACGATACTTAAAAGTGCAACCAACTAGACCCCAGAAGTATGTATATTGAAATGCAATAACAAGAAAAAGACTCTGCTTTTCCAGAGTCTGTCATTGCAACCTAAGGCAAGAATGTCAAAAAGCAATAGAATTACGAGAGAGAGTGTGCACTAAGATCAACAGCAGCACCAATCATTCAGCAGAGAGAGATAGAGAGAGGAAAAAAACAACAGCAGCGCCAACCCTGTGAATCTGAATATACTCTAGTTATATCAATTGAACAATACAGTTAAAATCTTTTCCACATTAGATGAGATCAAACCAGAAATACTGTAAAAAGGCAAACAATTAAGTAGAATTTGCCAGTTTTTCAAAAGGCCTAGTCTGAAGATGCATTTCAAACAACATTAAATAAGGCTCGAGTCAATCAAAAATAGAACTTCAAAAATGGTTAATGGTAATTGCTTTACTTGTCTTACATGTGTGAAAACACCCTGTAAGCAGCCTTAGAAATGCTAACACTTCTTTTCTAATCAAGCATGTGAACAAAGAAGTGGTTAGGGATTGCCTCTTTGCATTCTCGTCAATGAACATTTCCTAGGACCTAAAAGCCTCCCGAGAAAGTCAAGAAATTAATCCCTACAATCATTTCTATTGTAACCAAAAAGCACCTCTAAAGAACATATTCAACAGAATCAACCTTTAAATTTTGATGATCTTGGGATAAAACATATGGCATCCCAAGTGCAGTGCTCTACTTAATCCATCAAGACAAATTTTGATGTATCACTGTTGCAGTGTGACTACTTCTAGCTTTCTTCAGCTCCTTGACTATTGCATCAGACAGTTCCTCTGTGTTGTATTCTACTCCAAAGCTTTTCACCACTTCCATGCTTGGATTGAGCAAATACCTATGAATTTTTCACTTGTCAAGTTTGTTCATGTTTAGTTTAGATAAAGCAAAAGGAAAGGGAAGGAGAGGTGCAGATGAGGGTAAAGACAAGATTGAAGTGTACATGTTGTGGGAAGACTCAACAAGATAATCATCTCCTTCTTCATAAACCTTCTTAAAATAAACTCGGTATTCCTGCGCCATCTGTCTTATTGCAGCAACTGGACCAGTCAATCCGATGATTCTTTGATCAAATTCTGCATTCCAATTTAGCAGAAGCATTGCATACAAAACAAAGACAAGTTGCAGAACAAAATTTAAATTTCTCAATGCTTCCAGTGTGAGGGAAGTGAAATTCCACCAGTGAAAATCAAATAAAAATTGAATTCTTACCTCTTAGGTAAGCATGTAAGTGTGAGGGGCAATCACGCTGAGGATCGACTGTCACAAACACTGGTAGAACTCTTTGATTCTCTTTTGATTCTTGTCACAGTGAAAATGTGCAAATAAGTTGTCATGGAAAATAACAAAATAGAGTTGGACATACTAGCGAAGGAAGACAACCAACAATGTCAACAGCTTTAGCCATCTTTTCAAGCTCTGCTGGGCCAACATCTGGAGATGAAGTATAACCAAAGTAGAGTAGAACCCAGTTTCCTAGAAAACTGTGTTCATTCACCACCCGTCCTTCCGTGTCAATTAGAGTGAAAGGACCACCAATAATAGGTCCTTGAATGGCACTTCTTTCAAACTTTTCACCCTCTCCTGGTTCAGTTTCAATGGAGACAAGCTTTGTTAATATCTAATCAACTTCTTTAGCAAAGTTCTATTTTCTATTTCAGCAGATAATAACTTATCGCTATAAGATCCCAAGTCTACTGTGACATTAACAACTCATAACGCAAGACATCAACAGTAACTACTCCTAAGATTCAGACTGAACATACATCCAAACAAGATTCTAAGTTAAAAGATACAAAGTCAAAAAAAGCCACTTTATACGGTCAAGGTAATTAATTGGACTCATCTCTTTAAATATGTTCTTGCAGGCTGACTAGTATGAAGTTACAAAGCTGGCCAGCTAGATGAGTAAATAGTTGGTGACAAACTTAGTGTGGAAGAGCTCTACTGTCAGCTGCAAACTCAAGTTTCAACCTGACAGAGAACAAAGTAGATTGAGCATAATCTTGATCATAATTGACAAAAGGAAATGGACAAGCAAAAGTTGACTCACAAGTTAAAGAACAACTTCTCACAAAAATATGAGGTCAACCATATTGTACAACACTTCCTTAGGAAGGAAACAATTGGTGCTTCATCCACTTCAAGTAATATTTTCGGATGTGTGCAGGATTCAACAATGTAGTGAAATATTTCATGTTGAGAAAGTAAAACTAGTGCTTAAAAGGTTTGGCTCTGTTAACCACAACTAGACTGTTAATAGATATCACTTCTCCACATCGAGCACCAGACACTGATAATGAAAAAGTAATCAATACAGACATGGAATTCCTTCATCCCAGAATTACCCCTATTTAGTATATGCAGTAAAATAAAAGAAACATGATGACAATACGAATAATAGGTTGCTTATAATCTTCCGAAGGTGATAAGCAATATGACCCCAAAAACAGGCACTCACACTCATCAAACAGCCAATGCGAAGTTTGAATAACTGAAGTTCTTTATCTGGAATCGTCAACAGAAAGGTTCACATAGTAATAATTTTTCATAGAAACCTTTATGCAGAACTAAAAAATTTTTAAAAAAAACCAATAAAACAAAACAAAAACAATTTGTCATATCATTTATTAATTATAATTTTTTTAAAAAAATTCACAGAAACCTAAAAGTTAAGACAGCATTTTTACCCAGAAATTTATCTGACAACTTCCATTTCTCTCTTGTTGTTGACTTAGAAACAACTAGAGACTTATCTAGAAAATAGCAAAATGTAACTGCTAGAGACACAAGCTGTCATAGCATGAGAAAATCCATGTCCAACTTGCGAGTTATAAAAACATGTAGCAAAAAAGACCCATGTTTAAATAAGTTCACTACCATTGATAGGTTAATGAAGCACAAAATTGACACTGCTCTTCTGTTTCCTTCCTAAAGAGAGATAGGAGAAAATGCAAGCTGGGAAAACTTAGTAGGCTCTAGAAAGCCTCATTAAGGCTCGATTTAGTACATTGCACATTGGAGCCTGGGGCGGATGCCTAATTGTTGAAGGCAAGTTTCAAGCAATTTCAGTCAAAGTTTACAGATCTCAGAGAAGCAAACCCATAAAAACCCTCATACAAGTATAACAATAATTTTCAAGTCTTTTTCTTTACCTACTTTATAGTGGGAAACTGGGAAAAGAAATGCAAAATCCAAAGTTTAAAACTATTACTGATACAGAATAGGCCACAAATTTCTAAAACAAAGCTATTGCTGCAACATGAATTAGCACTAAATACTAATAAACAAGAGGAATTCGGCTTTGGAGAAAAGAAGAAACAGCATTCTATAAGAGCAAAGAGAATTGAGCTATGGAAAATCTGAACCACCTTTGGGAACTGCTCTCCTTTCATCATTGTAATGGATCAGAAAAGCCAAACCACCAAATCCACCCAAGAAAGCACCAGGCTGCAAAAACCAAACTAAGTTGAACATAGTTAAAAATAGAGAGAAGAATACATTAAGTAAGAAAGCACAACCATCTAAAGCATAAAGAATAATAGTAATGAATTTTAAGGCAACAAGGAGCTGAATGAAGATACAATGATATAATTTCTCCAGGAATGAGAAGTCGGGTTTTCTCTAGGCAACAAAGGAGTAGGATTTGAACGTTCTGCTGATTTCAGATAGCTCCCTGAATGGAACCTCTTAGATGGACCAAACCTACAGAAGTATGAAATAAAACACAGCTAATGAATGAGATGAAAACAATATTATGCTTCTAAATGTCTGTGCTCTTTTGCTTTGGAAGGAGGAAGCAAACAACTCTATGTTTCTAACTCTCTGAATATGCATATAAAAGAGACATATGGAGATATCCTCACAAAAAGAAAGGAATAAATTATTACACTTCTATAAAAACTAAAAATGAAAAAGTGTACTTCGTCGGAAGCTCAAACCAAAAAAAAAAAAAATCCATTTAGAACTAGATCATACTTTGCCTCAGCTGTAATGAGGCAAGATTTTGGTTAATCCAGAAAACGTAGTTTTTCCATTCTGGTACTCACAGACAAATCTTTCCTACAACTAAAGTAAAAGTCACACCACATTCAATGCAAACAATTCCAAAAAGTTATTAACAAGCCATAAACATCCAAAAACCACTTCATTCAAAGAACCATTCATACATACATTGAAAAAAGTCACAAAAAGCCTTGTCAATACGCACACCAATAGTCTAAATCAATACAATAAAGGAAGAATATTTAAGCAACTCCCGAGTGCTTATAACTAAAAAAACAATTAATCATCAGAAGAACATTTTAACAATTAGCGTCTCATAGCAATGGGTATTCTAGTATAGAGAAAAAACTATAGTAGAACGGTGGACTCACCCAAAATGTCACTCTATAGAAGTTACCAGAAAACTTCATAAATACATCTTGAACAAGAAAAAAGGAAAAAGAAGTTAAGCAGAATATTCAAACTAAGCCAGCTTTCTTCATTCACGATTTTAACAAGAATTATGAAAATGGAGATTACCAATACGAAAATTTTGTCTCATAGTTCAAGAATCACATCATCTCACGGCTGACTAATGTTGGCGCTTCAATATACACCCATATTAACGAGCAACTGCAGATATCATTACTTGGTACCCCAAAAAAAGATAAAAACTCCAAACTGAAGCAAATAAACAAAACCCACCATTCATTGAAAAATATAAACTACAAAGAACCACAATCCCACTGAAATCCAGAACTAAAAACAAGACAGAATAATCTTGAAACTATTTATCTTCAACATGATTATGGGTTAGCCTTACCTTTTCAGAACACCAAAAGACTCTGCGGAGCGATTTCTTAAGTAGCTCAACAGAATCCTTGACATCGACATTGGTACTTTCCCTCTTTGTCTCTTCTTTTTCTTGTCGACAAATTTTTTGGAAAATTTTCTTGGCTTTTTATAAACTGGAGGGCTTCTGGGTTTATTGGCACCAGGGTCCGAGTATTTGCAGCGGGTGGTGATTTCTAACGTCGTCGTTTCAGTGGCCTTTTCCCCAAGAACAAAGTGTTTCCTCACGCATTTGCAGCCTCATCGAGCAATCCGCTGACCTTATACATCCTTTGACCGATTACTGGAACAGTCAGTTCAAAAACTTCAAAGGGTTCAAAGAAGAACTGTGATTAGAATCATGAGTTCACAGGTCCAAAGGAGTAAAAGAAGCCTAATTACTGCTTAAATGATTTTTGAGTGAAAAGAAATGGGAAACTTTGGAGCGAGTTCCATTATTAGTATATACTATGAATTTTTGAGTTCTTTAGGTGATTTACAACCGATAAACCTAACCGTTTGATACAATTAATAAGCAGATTATTAATATTAATATAAAGTCATAAATTTAAATTTTACTTATCGTGTCAATTTAAATAAATTCTTTCTCTGAATAAAAATCTTTAACTCTATAAGTGTAAGCGTAATTCAAGTTGAATTTAAATTAACCTTACATATTAATTAATATATCACAGAATTTAAGGGAAAATAACAACTGATCGTTTAACTTAAGAGAAATGGTACAAACAGAAATTACAGTAATTTTGGTTGTGATCTCCTATGCAATTTATTTGCTGCAGTTTGTTCCCTTTGTTCTATTAAGTAGGAGGAATGTGTTTATTTCTAATTATGATGAAAAGATTTTTTCCTTTTACATGAGAGGAAAATAAATGTGAATTAAATATAAAATTCATTTAGCATTATTTCTTCTACAAACTTTACTGACCTCTGATAAAAAGAAAAGAACCATTTCTTTTGCGTATAAATTAAGAAGCATATTTTACTAATCCTTTGAACCATATATGTACATAGTAATCTCAAATACTAATAATGAGGAACAATGTAGTCTTATCCTCCCAGAAGAGCCAAATATGATCAGGCCTGCGGAGGGGATGGCTCGGGTTGATCTTCTGTTTCTTCAACTGCTTGATCTAAAAGATGTCTGGTCTTCATCTTGTTGATGGCATTTGCACAATCCAAATTCTTGGGACACGTCGCCGTGCAGTTTCTGATTGTTCTGCACCGATATAATCGTTTCTGATCCTCCGTCAACGCATGCAGTCTCTCTTCTGTGTAATCATCCCGACTGCATCAACAAAGAAAAACTGATCAATCATAAAACAACTACTGTGCATCTTTTTCTGATCATCTTTTGTCATCTCTTAGAACATAAACCAACCGTAGGTAGTAAGTATCTCAATTTTCCAACACAGTAGAATTACTATATATAATGTGTGTGTTCATATACAGTTAGTGGATCGAGTTGTTTCACGAACCTGTCGGATATCCATCGATAGGCATGGAGCAACGAAGCCGGTCCGAGGAACTCTTCGGGATTCCACCAATACGAGGGGCAGGAAGAACTGCAGCAAGCGCAGAGTATGCACTCGTAAAGACCATCCAGCCTTGCCCTTTCAGCAGGTGTTTGCCGGTACTCTCGTCCCTTTTCAGGAGGAGGCTTCTTAGTTTTTAGCCACAGCTCAATATACCTGAGCAACACATTTCAGAATATATCTACTTAGCTCCAAGCACTGGCTCTACGTACCTTACACCCTTCAACTATATCAATACATCTCCGAACTCAAACAAGACCATTAAAGAAGCTCATAATGCAATTTGATTGAAGCACAAAACATGAACAGAACAGAGAGAACTAATGGAAGTATATACATCAATCTTTAAAAGGGAACTCACTTGTATTGTTGGTAAAAATTGGTTAAATCAACCACCGAATCTTTGATGACAAACATGTGAGGAAGAGGAGTAATGGTTGTAGCCTTGCTTGTGTCTGTATCTATGGGCTTGAGGCATGCCACCGTATTAGTTCCATCTATATTCATCGCACAAGAACCACATATCCCCTCTCTACATGACCTCCTATACGTCAAACCTGAATCCTGCTCATTCTTTATTTTCCCCAATGCATCCAAAACCTGCATAACAATCGCCTTCAATAAATGTGTAATCTTGCTATCCTTGACAAGTATGAATCCAAATGCACCCTTTCTCTTCTCTTATCAATTATATTCAAGAACCGAATTTCTTTACCTATTGGAAATTTTGGTGAAGGAAAAAGAATGGGCTTACCATAGTCCCACAGGTGGAGAGGTCCACAAAAAAGGATTGGAGATAAGGCTTCTTGGTGGGAGGATCTGGGCTCCATCTATAAATCTTGAACTCCTTCAGAGCACTGGTGCTATCTTTCACATCATAATTGGATTCAAGAGCTTCTTCTGCATGCTGTTGAGCAGCAGGATGGCCTTTTAGAGTTGGAAATTTTTCTTCTTTCGGCTCAGCTCTGCCAAGCAAGCGATTCATCTTCTTGTACCCATCTCTTAGAAAATTCTTCGACATTGTCCTTCAGTTTCATTGACTTGCTGGCCGCTGTGTGATCTGTGTGAAGTTTTGTGCATTTGGCTGCAAATAGAAGAAATAAAAGAAAAGGGATGGTGATTTGGTGAGAGAGACACCTGCTTTCAAGGAGTGAAACGTGTTCAGTTGATGTGTCATGCAGGTGGAATCAGCAAGTATCTTGAACCCCCTAAGCAAAAAAATTTGTTTTCTTTTCCTGCTCTAAAGTTGAATTTGGCACTTCACATAAAATTTCGGAGCATATTTAGGGGGGAAAAATAAAATTATCACAATTTTTATTAATTAGAGAATATATTAATGATAAGATAGTAGTTTAGTCATTATGATAGATAAACTTATATCCTCTAATAATATTGCAAATATTACCAATTGTGTGATTTTTCTAGCATTAAAATAACATTGAATAATGTCTATAAAACATTAGTATTAAGAGTTATTCAGTTTGATTTTTGGGTTGGGCCACTAGACTAAGACCCGACCACAACGATAATAGCCCGATCCCTGAATATGTTGTAGCTCATTGGGCCCTCATAGCTTCAGTAATTTTGGGTTGGCTACTTTATCTTTTTGTAAAACGCTTTTTTCCTTTTAAGTAGTGCATCCTAAGCTAATGGAAATTATTCTACGATTATCAAACTTAATAAATAATTCATATATGTAAAAGTTTTGGTCAATTAATAGATTTTTTCTTGGCTCGTTTTTAATAAAATTTGTTCATGACTAAGGCCCCGTTTGGTTTAGGAATTTTAGTGTGGAAAAGAAAACACTTTTCTTAGAAAAGGTTTTCTATGATTGGTGATGAGACAAACAGCTAGGAAAACAAAATAAGGAAAATAATGAATAAAATTTTGTTTAAAAGTGCTGAAACTCCTTTTCCACACAAAACTGCGAGGAAAAGAAAAACTCGAGGGAAAAGTGAGGTCAAAGCGCGCTACTCTGCTTCTGTCTCCAACCTTCTTGCTCAACTAAGCAGTCATCATCTTCAATTCCTAACCCGAGTTTTTCAGACCCTGATCTGTGTGTATCTCTTTACATAATAGAAACTTTTTGCTCTTGAATTCTAGAAGATTTCGAAGGGCATAGTTTATTTGAAGATTTCCAACCACTCCTGTTTCTATCTTGAGACCAGGAGGCGGAAACAGAATGCTCGGTCCTTTATTCTACCCTTCTTCCAGCAACAAGAATAGTCTAATCTCCCTCTATTGAGACCCCATGGTGGCACCGGTGCTGGCATTTCTCTTCTTCTAAAGGTATAATTTTTCTTGTTGGATGAGAGTCATTTTTATCAGTTTCTTTGTTCCATCTTTTCTCAGTTTATTCTGTCTCCCTTTTATGCAAAAAAATCAAGACTGGATTTGTTGTTGTTGGAAAATTGATGGGTTTTGCTTTATCGAATTCATTGGAGCTTTTTTATCTCTTAGTTCGTCCTTGTGGCTATGGATGGATATATGTTTGTCTTTATAATCATGTTGGGGTGTACGATATATCTCAAGTGGTTAAAATTAGGTAACACTGTGAATATTATTATATACTTGCAATTATCTATTTTTGTCTAAATATTTGTGCTTCGTTCATATTTGGATTATAAATCCCCTGATTTTTTTTTTGGAGGATTACTTTCCCAGTTTACGTTGCTACTTTGATTGAGATTGAGATTTTGATAGATGAGCTTTTGCCACGTTTGTTTAGATGTTCATATCATGGCTGCACTTGTTTAAATTGTTTTCCTAATCGAGCTCAAGTGTTAAATATGAAAATGTTATATCTGACATTGAATTTATAAGTCTAGTCTCATTTACAGTTTCAGTACTGCATCAAGCATTTTCAAAATGTGTATCTTGTCTTCCTAATTCAACCAATGTCCTTTTTCTTTCTTTTTTTCCCAAGAAAATCCTAGTCAAGAAAGAGCTCAAGAAACCTCCCAGAAGCTCTCAGAATCTCTTCTTCAACCAGTTTGCTAATCTTCTTTGCTAGGAAAAAACATATAGTTTATGGATTATCAATGGCAGCTAAAAGTAAGGGCAAGGCCACTGGCATTGATCTTGGCGTAACATACAGTTGTGTTGGGGTATGGCAAAATAATAGGGTAGAGAGATCATTCCAAATGATTAGGCAACAGGACAACTCAGTCTTATGTTGCCTTTACGAGCATGAAGGGGTTTAATTGAGATGCAGTTAAGAATTAGGTGGTGATGAACCCTTGGAACACTGTGTTTGATGCTAAATGACTCATTGGCCGGCGATTCTCTGATCTTGCGATTCAAGCTAATATGAGGCACTGGCCATTTAAGGTGATTCTGGGCCCTGGTGACAAGCGTATGACTGATATCCAATTCAAGGGTAAGGAGCAACAGTTTGCTCCTGAGGAGATCTTAACCATAACTGCCAAAGATGAAGTAGACTCCTAAATCTTTCTTGAGCCATACTGTGAAAAATGCTCTAGTAACAACACATGCTTCTTTCAATGACTTTAAGAAGGTACACAACACTACAAAGGATGCCAGTGCTATTGCAAGGCTTAATGTGATGAGAATCATCAATGAGCCCACTGTTATTGCTGTTGCGTATGGGTTGGACAAGAGAGGTTCAAGTAGCAAAAATAACATGTTGAGGTTTGTAATTGAGGAAAGAATATTTGAAATGAAGGCTACTGCTGGTAATACATATTTAGGCAATGAATACTTTGCAATAGGCTTGTCAACCACACTGTGCAAGAGTTCAAAAGGAAGCACAAGGACAGTAGTGGCAATGCCAAGGCTTTAAAACGGTTGAGAATAGCATTTGAAATGGCTAATTATACTAATATTTTTAGCAAATGAGAATTTGTAATTATTGCATTGTTTACTGTTAAGGCACGGACTATTATTGCTTCGAAAATTTCAAAATTTCAAAATTTCTAATGGGTTAATCTCTCTTGTATTTCCACTGCAAAATCTCTCAAATCAAACAAGAAAAATTATTTTTCTTGGAAATCATTTTCCTTTCTTTATTATTTTCCCTAGCAATACAAGCAACATGTGAATTCTTAGTTTCCTAAGGATTTATCTCTCAAATCAAACAAGGGAAATCATTTTTCTTTCTTTAGTATTTTCCCTAGAAAACCAAGCAACATGTGAATTCTTAGTTTCCTAAGGATTTCATTTTCCTTTTCCTCACTAAAATCTTTGAACCAAACAAGGCCTAAAAGTCAATATGAAACCAAGCAGAATTGTGAGAAAATTTTGTGCAACAAAACATTATTTTGAATTTTTAGAAAATTTTTAATTGACATATTTTAATAATTTTCAACAATTTATTTTGAAACTTTACATGCAAGGCTCAATTAATTTTGAATTTGAAAGATGTCTAAACTCGAGCTCATTTATTACCAGTATTCCCACGAAACGTTGCAAATCAATATGTTGACGTTTCCTTCGGCCCAATAAATCAGCAGTATTTCCCAGTGAATAGGCCGATCTTTATTAGGCTTATTATGTCTCCTCCTTCTATTGGGCCCGAATACTAATCTGCATTCGAAACCTCATAACTTTTGCTGCTTCACGCAAATTTCAAATTCCTCAAAAAAAAAATCAAATATGGAATTCTATATATATATATATATATATACATGATAGACTAATGGAATTACCATCTTATATCATTTTAATATAAAATTTTCTACCATAAAACCTCTTAGCAAAAGCAAGTTAGAGGAAAGACTTCTCTATCATTTTTTTTATTTCAGAGGGGACCAATGTACGATTTGTAAAACATTTGGGTGTGATTGGATAGAGTTTGGTTTTGAGATTTTCTGTCTTGTGTTTCATAGAGAGAAATTTTTGTGAGAGAATAAGTGAGATATGAGATGAGAAATTTGCATTGGGTTCCGTGTGGAACCCAATCCAAGTATACCCTTAAGTGAGAGTATATACATATATATAGTTTTTTGTATTTGAAAAGAAAAAGAAAATTACTAAACACATGCTGATTTTAGTAATGCAGGACATTACTTGATAATTTTAACATTTAATAGTTTTTAATTTTTTTATAAAACAGTATTGCATAGAGGGGGTGAGCCCAAGTTGTGCGGTGAAGCCCGTCCACCCCCCCTTAAAAATTTTTTCCTTTTTATTTTTAAAAAGTAATGAAATTTTATTTGTTAATAAATATTATTTTATTAATTTTTTTAGATTTTAAGTTTATTTTTAAATTTTTATTTATATTAAGATTTAGAATTATAATTTTATTACAATCATTAAAAATTAAATGATAAGATTAATTGACTATCAATATTCACTACAAGAAAATAATGAATTAGCGACGGACAAATCCGTCACTAATACGTTGCTAATTGACGGAAGCTTCCCTCGCTAAATAATGAGTCACTAATTGCGACGTCAACATTTTCCGTCGCTAATTAACGACGGATCTACGCCGGAAAAATTTAGCAACGGATTTGAGACGGAAAATAATATATTTAAATGTTAAAATAAAAAATTAATGTTAATTTTATGAAATTTAATTTTAAAAATTATTTTAAAAATCGTCGCAAATCTGTCACTAATTAGCGACATATTTGCAACGAATAAAAATTATAATTTAAAAATAAATAATAAAAAAATATAAATTATTATTTAAAAATTTTTAAAATGAAAATTTAAAAATAATGTAAATCGAACCTTAGTTACCTAAAAGTTGGATGACGTCTTCTTCCGCTAGGCCAAGTCACTTCTTGTATTTTATTTTATCAAATAATATTTTTATATTATAATTTGTTGTTATCATATATTATTTTATTAATAATAATTTATTATATATTATTATAATATTAAATAATATATTATAATATAATTATATTTATTATTATATATAATTTATAAATTAATATTAAATTTTTTTATTTTTTGTTACTATCCGTCACTAATTAGCGACAGATTAGTGACAGAATAGTATTTTTAAATATAAAAAATAATTTTTTTAATTTCTTAATCCGTTGCTAATTAGCGATGGGTTTGCGACCGAATAGTGTTTTTAAATATTAAAAATTAAATTTTTTAATCTCTTGCTAAAAATAAAAAAAATAGCAACGACTTTCTTAGTAAAAATAGAAAAAGTCTTCATAAATACTAATTTAGTCTGATCTCACTTATTTTAAACCTTAATTTATTAAGCATTACTTTTTTAAATTGATATTACTTATAGTCTAAAGTGTCTAAATATATATTAATTATCATTTCTTCTATTTATGTACATCTGTGTCTATTTCTGCACATATTATCTTATATATATGTGTTATTAATAGATTATACTACTAGAAATGCATGTTTTATTACATGTGTATTATATAAGAATAATCCTACTTAATAATTGTTATATATTATTCAATATAATTTATTTTACTTCTATTCATATTCTTATGTCAAGTAGAAAATAATATTACTAAACTAAATAATATTAGAAAACACTATTTCGTCGCTAATCCGTCGCTAAACTACGTAACAAATTGATAATTTTTAAAAATTATTTTTAATAATTAATTTATTATTCCGTCGCTAATTAGTAACAGAAAAAATTAAAATTTTGAAATTTTTTTTTTTTAATATTTCAATTATTTTTCCGTCGCTAATCCGTCGCTCATTAGCAACGGATTAGCTACGGAACAAATTGAGAATTTAAAAAAATATTTTTAATATTTAATTTATTTGTCCGTCGCTAATTAGCAACGGATTAGCTACGGAACAAATTGAGAATTTTAAAAATTTATTTTTAATATTTAAATTATATGTCTGTCACTAATCCGTCGCTCATTAGCAACGTATTAGCTACGGAATAAATTGAGAATTTTAAAAATATATTTTTAATATTTAATTTATTTGTTCGTCGCTAATCCGTCGCTAATTAGCAACGGATTAGCTACGGAACAAATTGAGAATTTTAATAATTTATTTTTAATATTTAAATTATTTGGCCGTTGCTAATCCGTCGCTAATTAGCAACGGATTAGCTACGGAACAAATTGAAAATTTTAATAATTTATTTTTAATATTTAAATTATTTGGCCATTGCTAATCTGTCGCTAATTAGCAACGGATTAGCGAGGGAACAGTTTGAGAATTTAAAAAAAATATTTTTAATATTTAAATTATTTTTCCGTCACAAATCAATCGCTAATTTGTAACGTAGCGACAGAATAATTTGAGAATTTTAAAAATAATTTTTAATATTTAAATTATTTTTCCATCACTAATCCGTCGCTAATTAGCAACGTAGTCGGGCCGTCGCTAATTAGCAATGGACGTTATCCGTCGCTAATTTTGATCGCTAATCGCGTATTTTCTTGTACTGATTTATTACCCAATCATGAACTGCTTGTTTGATAATAAATCAAGAACTCATGTGAAAGTATTTTTTTTAATATTTTTATAATATCTTATTTTTAAATATTATGTTATTTTAAAACACAAATCAATATAAAAATATTAATACTATTGAATAATAAATTTCTTAAGATAATGATAACACTATTAATAAATAAAGATTTGATTTGATAAAAAATTTTAACATAATAAGAAACTAATTAAATAACCTTATCCTACTAGCTTTTACAGTCGCAATGCTAATATTTACTTAACACCAATGAATTACTACTTGATACCATTTCACGATAAATTTGTCTTAAATTTATGAGTGTATTTAGATATAATATGAGTTTAAATTTTTTTATTTTATATTCATAAAAATAAATTATTTGTTAAAAAATAGAATGTAAAATAAAAAATTTGCTTAAATTTTACCACAAAACCAAATCTATATACACCGTATCATTTCTAAGACTACACTGTTTCCTGACAAATTCGATTGGACTTCTTTCTTGATTTTTTTTTTTTTGGGGGGCTGGGTGGACCCCTTTCTTGAAGCCAAAGATAACATGAACTTAGAAATGCAAGTTATTATCAAACTAACTAAAAGTGGTAGAAAAAGACAAATAGTGCTAACTTAGCAAGCTATTCTAACCTAAGAGACCATTCACTTTCATCTTATCGCAATTGCACATCCTAGGGAGCTCCAAATCAGAAAAAGAAAAAAAAAGAGAAAAGGATTAGTCAAAGAGCAGAAAAGTCAAACAAACAGGTGGACATGATGCATGAAGATCAATGGACAGTCAGTGCTTAGGATCCCATGTGTGATTGATTATCACGATTCAAATCAGTCAACCTCCAAATTCAATTTCTTGGAATTTTAGTAGCAGAAGAAATTCCAAACTTCATTTAGCTTTCCTGCTGTGTAGTCCCATGGACAGCAGCACGCCTTGACCAGAAACTTGGAATTTTCTTCTTGTTCTTCTCCTAAATCTTGAAGGTTAATTTCTATTGCTAATCAATACTAGTAGCTGAAAGACAGTAGCTCTATCTACGTTTTAAAATATTTGGTACTTTTTAACTATTGATTGATTGCAAACTGATCCCAACTGATTAATTCATTTTCAATTTGCGCCCGTGAGTCTACTGCTGAGTTGACTTTTGTAATTCATAAACATATATATATATATATATATATATATATATATATATATATATATATATATATATATATATATATATATATATATATATATATATATATATATATATATATATATATATATATATATATATATATATATAAAGCATTAATGTTTTATTTTTAGTTTCAAATGACAATATTGAGTTAAAGCAAGAAAAGTATTTAAAAAGAAAACAGTGGTGTCTAATCACTCATGTAAAAGAAAGGAATTTAAATTTAACACTAATGGGGTTAGGTAAGGTTGATTAAGAAAATTCATCTTGACATTTTCAAGATTGGATCAAAATCGGACTATCCGGAAAAATGCTCCAAGAACCAATCAATTCCCCTCTTTTTTTCTCTATTTTACTGTGGAGAAAAATGAAATGACAAATGAGAAAATCTCAGAAGTTTCCATTCTGAATCATACATTGGCTAATAAAATATGGTTGCGTGTCCTCTCAGTAAAAACTAATTAATTTATTGGTTGTATTAGCTGCTCGATTTCGTTGTTTCCATATCGTAATTATTATGAAATGTGATTATTTTATTGATTGTGCTTATAAAAAATATAATCAAAAATGATTATTTTATTTATTCTAAATGCGATTTTTACATTTTAAGATAATTACAAATAATGTCGAATATTATATATGCATATGGAAAAGGTTTTTAATTAACTTATTCGACAAAAAATATATAAATTAATTTAAATAATTTCAATTATAAAATTGGATTAAAACTTTAATATGTGTTTTTCCCTCATTCCGAAAAGAAGACCAAAAATAATGTAAGTGGCCTCTTTAAGTAAAAGGTTTGGGGGTTCAATTTCAGTCTAACATAGGTTTAGTATTCTCCCTTTGTTTGGATATTTTATATCTATATATAGATTTTGTAAATAAAATTTTTTTCTTTATTGATTGATTATGTAATTTTTACTAATAATATGGTACATTTTATATTAAAAAAAGTTAAAAATAAGTAAATTAGAAATCTTAATTAGATTGAGCAATTGTCAAAAGTTTTTAAGTACCTTTTTTTTTTTCAATCATAGAAAATTCACATTTCAAAACATTAAGGGGGGAATTGGATAGTATTTTAGTTTGAAATTTTTTATTTTAAATTTCGTCAGAGAAAATTATTTGTGAGAGAATTAGTGGAATCTAAAGTAAAAAATTTGCATTGAATTTCATAACGGAATATTGTCCAAATACACCCTAAATTTTAAAACCATTTTTGCCAAATGGCTTGAAAAACAATACCCTAATGGAGCTTTATCTTGATAAGACATTTATCAAAGAGAGAATCTATTACTCCAACGTAAACAATTCAAATGCTTAAAAGGATCTTATATTCATTGTAACTTCCCTTAAAAAATATTATATTAAAATTACTTTTTTTTAAGGAAATACAGATTAGAATAACTTTTTCCAGCAATTCTGTCCATGAAAATGGCTCACAGCTATTGTGTCATTCATTTCCTTTTCTTTTATTTTGTGCTTTTTAAGACACATGTAGAGGAGATGTGCACCCTTTTCTGATACTCGGTTTGCATCTTATTGGCTAGCAAGGAATATAAACCAGACAGGAAACCACAAAAAAAAAAAAAAGGTAGAAAAAATATTCCACTGTGTTTCTTCTTTTCTGAGAAATTCTGATTTGGAGAATAAATTTACTTGTAGAATATAAGAATTTTCGTCTGTCAGGCCGTAATCATATACTTGAACAGTTAATCTATTCATTAAATAAAATTTCAAAAAGCTAATCATTGAGATAATGCTACTGTTTCTTGTATTATTATTTTCAAGCTTAAGTCTTAAATACAAACTAGTACGTTTCTCTCTTTCTCTCTCCTCTTTTTTTTTTTTTAACTTTTGGTGGTTGAGAAAAAGGTCCTCGTGGCATTCACCCGCGTTTCTTGTTTTCTCAACAGTCTAGGGGTGTTCAAACGGATTACGGTTCGGTTTTCAATTTTACTATTCGATTTTGGTTCGATTTTTTTTATTTTTTTGAAAACCAAACCAAACCGTAATTTTTTTCGATTTTACTATTCGGTTTTTCGGTTCGGTTTAGGATAAAACCGAAAACCGAACCGAAAAACCGAAATTTTAAAAAAAAATACAAAGAACGCATTATGGTAATGCGTTCTTGTATTTTTTTAAAAAATAATAATACAAGAACGCATTACCATAATGCGTTCTTTGTTTTTTTTCAAAAATTTCGGTTTTTCGGTTTGGTTTTCGGTTTGGTCACCTAAACCGAAAACCGAACCGAATTTTTTAAAAAATTTAAAAACCGAACCGAATCGAATCAAAAAACTATAAAAACCGAACCGAACCAAAAAATTCGGTTTTTATAGGTTCGGATTTTCGATTTGATCCGAATTGTGAACACCCCTACAACAGTCGATTGAAGTTTGGTTCATTTTGAATTATAAGGGACTTGATGCACCGAATTTCGGTAGTCTCTATCACTAATTTTGGTCAGGGCCATGGGGAGCCAAAACTTGACACTGTATTTTGATCGGAATAGTTAGAAGAAGAGAGAGAGGAAAGAAGAGGAAACCAATTTGTGTTCCACTTAATATTTGTGGAGTAGACTAAATTTACTATTCTTGGTTTCAATATTAGCCACTACTGATTTTTGCTTAGCCGTCGCCACCGGTGATTTTTGCTTTGCGGAAGTATATGTTTAGATAAAAAGTCTGACTTGGTCTCACTATGGGGCTAAATACGAAAGGGTGAGGAAGGAACTCCTATTTGCATATTGTGAAAATCATTTTGTTCCAAAACATTTGCACATTATGGAAATAAAGAGATATTAGTCAATTAAATACTGCCATTAATTTTAATTTTTCAAAAATTACAATTATACTCAGTAGTATTAGGTGAAGAAGTTACGTCAATTAAGAATTTTGTTCCAGAAGTTATTAAAATTGGGAGTTGTAATACACTCATTAAATATTTAGATTTTTCCCCCCATAATAATGACTATCCATTCATTATCTTAATTCATGTCTAACGTCAAAATATGACTACTATTATTCTCAGTAGTAGTTACGATGCATTTGTTACCGGAAGTAGTTTATTAATTTATATTTATTTCATATATAAATTATATATTTACTAATTACAATAAAAGGCAAAGCTAAAAATATCAATTTATTTAAAATTTTAATTAAAAATATATTAAATATTTTTATTTTTATATTTATTTTTCTAAATCTTAGTAATTAGATTACTTTTCTAAAATATAACAAAATATAATGAAATCAAGGATGCAACAAAACCTTTATGAAAAGTTGTACTTCAACTTCTCTAATTTTCAATTTTAGTCCCTAATATAATTTTTTTTATAACGTCGAATTACTTTCATTTTTTTGTAGTTGATCCTGACCATCATATGGGCATGGCAACATCTGACAATATGATGCAAAATCCAAGGTAGTTCTAACTATAGAAACCAAAAATAGTTTGAAGCATAAAAATAGATTAGAGATTAAAAATGTAAAGCAAAAATAATTAAAGGATTTGTTTTTTATAATTACTAATTTTTCTTATAATTACTCTTGAAAAAATTGTTATCATCCTTTTTTTCTAATACAAAAAATATTAAATTATTAATAAATATTATATGGTTACGTGCTCCAGTTACTTATATATAGATAAAAAATGTTATTATAAAAAGAAAATAAAATGCTATACCCTAAATAGTAAATAAGAATAGATTTTAATTACCCCTCTCTCTTTCCACCTTCTCCCACCTCTCTCTAAGTCTCTCTCAGCGCACAACATTTCTTGTTCCTCTTCTCGGGCTAGATTTGGTTACTGGCTCCGACCAGAGACCAGATCTTAGCCAAACCTCTCCTTTCCGGCTAGATCTGACCATGGGTCATACTTGGTGACCAGATCTTGGCCAGATTCTCTCCATTTTCCTTCTGTTCTTTTCTACCTTTTCCTACTACTCTTTGGTTTTGGCCGATCACTTATTCTCCGGCATGATCTAGCCACTAGCTTTGATCGGCGATCGGAAGTTGGCCAAACATTTATCATTTTTTGTATGTTTCTACCTTATTTTGATTACAAATCACAATAGATCTTTTTTACACAACTTTCATGAAGATCCAAGCGACACAGAAGAACTCTATTGTAGTCTAATCCTGTTGTTTCTCTCCTCTGCTTTGGAGGAATCTATCTATTTATCCAGATTAAACTTGAGCTCTCTTTCAGTATTCTCCATCTTTCCTAAAGAATTTTTAAAATCGTTAATACGCGTATAATTTTTTGTTGTTTCTATGTTTCAAGAATAGTGGTGCAATTGCATCAAAAAAGATCGATATGTATTTATTTATTCTATTTTTAATATTATAAATATTGTTCTTTACTCACTTTAGGTACATATAGTATACAGGGTGTGAGATATTTTTTATTATTGTAATTTTTATTATTTTTTATATCGAGTTATCTCAATCCTTTAATTCTACTCCTTGATGTATTGGAGTAAGAATTTAAAGATTGTTTTAATTGTAATGGTATTGACTATTTTAATTATTAATGGATAATTTTCTTACTTAGAGAAAAAATGTTAAATAGTCGAAAGAAGAAAGCTTTTTATGCACCGAAATAATTAATTCCTTCACACGTCTAAATTTAGTGGCTAAACTACTGAGTCTATGTTAGTTCAAAATTAATTTTTAAAATAAAACAAGTCCAACTCAATCGAACCTATGATGGTAAACAAATTATTCAGTAGTCGATCAAAACAACGTCACTAACTACACCTTTCTCCGCACTCCAAAAGAGGAATATGAAGCAGCATATGACCCAAAAACCCATCAAAGGGTAAGGAACCAAAAAGAGAAGTCATCAAAGGGAATCCCAACAATCCAACGACCAAGATGAATACGTGCATGGAGTGTATCCCTAATGTGAGGTACAGAATCGCTGAAAATGACACAAAGTCCAATCAGTCCACAGTTTCCTCTCCATGACAAATGGGCCTGCCTCTGTATCTCTTCTCCCCGATGGCCAAGATGTAACATGGTGCCCACAAACACTTACATCTTTCCGAAGCACTTCTATCCCAGCAAGCAACTTATTCGCACGGCAAATTTAGGTAATCTTCCCCGGCATAACTTATTGCCACGTGTCTCCACGTTTATAGCCTCGTCATAGACATGGTCGGGACCCGGGAGCCGGTGAATTTTGCTTTTATCAAGTTCCGTGAAGTGGATATCAAATATATTTTAATATATATATTAAAATAATATTTGATATGTCTTTATATATTTATTAAAGTAGCATGTAAACACAATATATTTTGATGATATATTTAGATTGAATTTAAATTTTTATTTTTAATTTTATAAAAATAATTTTTTATAAAAAAATAAGCTTTAATTATATTAAATTTTAAAACGACTCAATTTAAATATACTTTTAGAATATTGACATTAAATGTTATTTTTAATTATATTTAATATCAAATTACATTATTATTATTATGCCATCAATATTATTAATTAATATATATAGTAAGGCCACTTGCTACCTGCTATTGATGACATTACGTGTAGACTTAGCAGAGGGAGCAGAGTAGGGTTTTTGTGCGATTTGGTGGAATCAAACTTGTAAGGTGTATAAAATACCATTAAAAGAAAAGAAGAAATAGAAAATCGTATGTATTAATATATATATATATATATATATATATATATATATATATATATATATATATATATATACAAGACACTAGTAGAAGAAGAAACTTGTAGTGTAATTAAAGTGCCATTAAATAACAATTAATACAATCTAATTTATTCCATGAAACTACATATAAACAGTGACCCTTTTAGTTCTGATAGTTGCAGCAACTTCAAGTGTTGTTGAACTGATCTATCTATCCATGCCAAGAAGCCCCTTTTGTTTTCATTGTATCTCTTTCATTTGCGCCTTACTTGAAAAAGAGAATTTTGGGGGAAAAATTAAAAAAAAATTAGTAAAAAAAAATCCAAGGTAAAAAGTAGAAAATTCCAAAGAGATTCATAATGATTTTCTCCACCTACAATTCAGTGGAAGGGATGGACTGCAAGAGATTCCCTGAAATCTCTGTATAGGTTCTCAATAATAACAGTACTGCTGCAATATTCTTTTTCCTTTTCTCATTTTCTTTAATCAGTGGTTTCTTTCTTGACCTGGTCAAGGTTCCTTATTAGCAGTTTCAGATATTAACTGATTGCTACAGTATGGATTCTGATGGTTTCCCAACGAGGACCCAATTATTCACAGTATGAGATATAAAATTACGTGTATAAAATTCAAAATTTAAATACGTATAAAATTATATAAATAATTTATTGTGTGGCTTAAGAGATGACTGGAAATATCACGGACCCCAACCCTAATTTTGTATTGGAAATGAATTAAGATTGAAGCAAGTATCATGATACATATTGACTTGTCAATTTCATCATCTTTTGTGTAGCTACAAACAATATTTCAGGCTTCAACAACAACCATCTCCTCAGTTTGGCTATTTGCCCACCTCATTCTTCCAGTGACGGTCATGTTTTTTTTTTTTTTGCAATTGAATTTTGTTACTATTTTATATTAGTAATTTAATATTACGAAAATCTTTTTTGAGTACATATATTATTACTTTTTTTATAGATAATTACACAAGAAAGGAAAGAAACAGATCACGTGTGACAGTTGGACGTAACTGAGAGCGAGAGGAGAAAGAGATGCGAAAGGCAAGAGAGACCATGCACTCTCACACTATTTAGGCAATTACTGACTGGAAGGGTAGGTGTGAACTCTTATAAATTGCTTCTCAATTCTACTCTGAGTCCAATGTGGGACTGTCTCAGTGATCGACTAAGATTTTTTTCTTTTGATAGATAATTATACGAGGAAGAGAAGAGACAAATTACATGGACAGCCGAATGTAACGGAGCACAGAAGAGAAAGAGAGACAAGACCAAAATATATAGTACATATATTATTACGAAAATCTATCCTATGCTTCCCAACATTATTACAGAAACCTCAAGATTTTTTTTCCGACATTTCACACCGTAAATCTAAGCCACAAAACTCTAACATTTTGACCGCTATCTATCTGTCCCTTCACAGTCTCTCTATCTCTCTTCTTGAGAGTACACAGTCTCTCCCATGGCGACCCCACTCTGATCTTTTTAGTGGAAACGTGAGCTGAAGCCGCCTCTCGTTTAGAGATGTATGGTTAAAAAGAATAGCTCTTTTTCACTCTCTTCTCTCTCTCTCTTCTCTCTCTCTCTCACAAACCCTAATCTAACCACAGCCCGGAAAAGCCTTAGCAGAGATCTCTTGGGAAAAGATCTATTTCATGATTCATGGTTGGGTTTCAGTGTTCTTTAATGCCCTTTTGAGTTGAGTTTTGTTCAAAGACAAAAGGGAGGGAGAAAGAGAGCAAGAAAAGGCCTGAACCAGTTTTCTTTAAAGATCAGAGAGCTCGAAAGCTTTTAAAAGAAGTGGGTACTTTCTGAGGATCTATCGATGAGAAGAAGAAAGCTCTTTGTTTCTTTTGCAGATGCTATGTGCTCTTAACTGGGTTGGTTGTAAGTGACCAAAATCTCTCTGCAGCAGGTGCAAAATCTCTCTCCATATCTCTGTCTGTCTCCCCTTACGTTATTCCTTTTCTGTACAGCCTCTCTCTTTCTCTCTTGATTTCTAGAATTCAACTCACTCTCTTTCTCACAAGAGAGAGTACTTATGGATTCTGGAAACAGTGGGAGTCTCCAGTCATCAAGTGGAGATGAAGAGTATGATTCACGCGCCGATGCTATCTCAGCAGCTCTCATGAACAATCCGGGAGCTGCAGCAGCCCATGTTGGTCCCATTTCTGACCCACCACCACCGGCACCGCCACCGTCTTCCGCCATGTTTGACCCCCTGTCGAACTTCTTCGACCCCATGTCACGAACACCGCAGGCACAGCAATCACTCCACCACACGAACTCTTTTCTCAATTTAGACATGCCCTGGTCTAAAACCCTAAGATCTGAGCCAAATTGCAGTGAGATCAACAGCAACTCCGTGCTGCCTTCTTCGTCATCTCTCCAATCCCTTTTTGCTCCTCAGGGTCAGGTCCAAAACCCTGCAGTTTCAATTCCTCAGGTGCCGGAAAACGCTAGTGCTACTAACACGCCGAGAGGTGCCGCTGATCAACCCCATGCGGTACGTAACCCGAAGAAACGATCCAGAGCTTCTAGGCGTGCGCCAACGACTGTTCTGACGACAGACACCACCAATTTCAGAGCCATGGTTCAGGAGTTTACTGGCATCCCAGCACCGCCGTTTACGGCCTCGTCATCGTTCCCGAGAACCCGGCTCGATCTTTATGGTACGCCCTCTAGCATGAGATCTAATCATCCTTTAGACGCCCCACAACCACCTTATCTCCGGAGGCCTTTTCCTCAGAAAGTTCAACTACCACCGCCGTTTCTTGCTTCTTCATCTTCTTCATTGTTGAGTTCTTCTGTGATTGATCATGCTATTGCTTCATCAAACGCTAACAATCTTACTTCTGGACTGAGTATCAATACTGCTCCTAATGCAACTGCCTCTATTAACTACCAACTGCCTTTCGAGTTTGGCCTTTTGAAGCAGCCTCCTCATCATCCACCTCAAAGTTCTTCACTTTTCAACATTCCAAACCCAATTCTTACTTCCTTCCTCCAGTCTAATCCTGCAAAAACATCTCAAGGTTCGTCATTGGATATTCCTTCAGACGATTCGCGTCTCAAAATGTCACTCCTGGATGAATTTGGACTGAGCCACGGTGGTGCCATCAACACCACCGCCCTTGGCGGGCTTCCTGGTCTCATTTCTTCTGATCAAACAGCGTCAAGAAACGATAACAATCCGATCTGCTGGGGAAATGGGACAGGTTCAATTCATGAAAATGATCAATGTCAAGTCCGTCATGCTGCAAACGGCAAGCTAAATTTCTCATCTTCTTCATCCAGTTTCCAAGGCGATAAGGGGTCAGATAATGTTGCTGCAGCAACAGCACCACCACCACCAGCAGTAGCAGGAGGAAGAGGAGGAGGTATGATGGAATCTTGGATATGTTCTTCAGACTTGAAATGATTATACCATAGAAAGGAAGTGTGAAGCGAATGATGGTAAATTATGAGTGGTATGAAAGAAGACCATGGAAAAGAGGTTAATTTGTGTATCCTCTCAGTGATCTTAACCATGCCATTCACCGCAGCTAAAAGCAGTGTAGTTCTCTGAATTATTTGTAAATAATAGTCTTCTTTTTGGGTCCTTGATTATATATATCACTGACCATACATATACATATATGATATATATGGGGGGGGTTCCGATAATAGAGACTATCATGATCATGGACCTTTATTTTGTTTGTTTTCTTCTCAATGTTTGTTTCTTTTCTTTCTTCAATAGTAAAATACTGTTTTGATTTTTATTGCTTCACTCTGTGTGTGTTCTTTTTCATGGTTTCACATGGAGATTTTGACTTCTGTTAATATAGGAATGTAAACTCAGCCAAGGAAAGATTCAGAAAAGATCTCAACTTTGTGAGTGTCTATGTGTATTCTTCCTCGTACTTTCTGTTCTCTGTATTTTCTATTCATTCCTGCAGTTGGAGGAGGAGAACAATCTGCCGGGGCAAATCGGCCTGGAGTTTTGTCTTTCTTTCCTTCTCTCTTCCTCTCTTTCTTGACATATTCTTGAATGTTTTTTGAAATTTTCTCTTGGATTAAAAAATTACAAGATTTGTAGAAATGATTGGAGGCGAGATTTCGGGACTCTGTTTGGCGCCGCAAATTCATGCACTTTTATATGGCGCGTGACTTTAGATTTTCTTTATATCTTCTAATGTACTCTTAAACTGTTAATTATAATATTTAATATTTAATTTTTATTTTAAAAAAATTTAAGATTCATGTTATTTGATGTAAGATATATAAATAAAAATTTATATACTTAAAAGCATAACAAAAAATGTATAACATAAAAATATATTAGAAGATCTCAATTCATATAGTGCAATTGAATTGAATTGACGTCTTAAAACTCTAAAAGAATTAATTGTATTTGAAGTAGTAATAATTACTTGACTCGTAATTCATAAAATTATTGTTAAATTTTAAATATTTAATTATTAAATTGTTACGGGAGAGGGTTATTTCATCCAATTCGGGAGGAATTATTTATGTTTTTGTTCTGTTCTTCGTCTGTTATCGTCTTGGTATGATAAGGGTGATAGACCATTGACTACGTAAACTAGATTAGGAGAATAGTAGACGTTACTATAATTATAATTCTCCTAGTTACACGGCATGTGTGTGTGGATTTGCTACTTATATATATAAAGACCGGAACAAATAATGAATTGATTATTCTCCTAATTAAGAAATAAAAGTAGTATTGAGGGATGATTAAGATGTTAATGTTAGATATTGCTATTATCTGCTATGATGTCCTAAGACAAGAATCTTCATGCCCGTGATACAATGCAATTATACCAAGTTACTACCTTTTGGTGGGTGAAGGAATTTGGAGGCTGCACTTTTTAAATCCAAGCATTATAGGCAAACATTTGTTTTACCTAATAATCGCAACTCGCAAAGGAAAATTTTAAGATAGACTTAATTTGCGTATGTTATTACAGAAATAGCTATAATATATGGGTCCTTTTAAGGACATGTACTAGAAAGTGGGAAGGGTCGGTAGGGGTGGAGAAGGGGAGCTGTGGGCATTGCAATTTAAGGTTAGGAAAGAGCATTAGTGGCTCTTTAGAAATCTACCGTTACCACAGCTCCAGATTGATAACAGATCACCCTGTTTGTCTTGTGAGGCTTAATTATGGATGTAGACTTCTATCCTTACAAATCGTACCATACCCTGTAGGCCACTAAAATTTGGAATTTTTATCTTTTTAAAAAAAAAAATTGGTGACTTGAGGACCCTTTTTGGGATTTTAATAATTTCGCAACTTAATTTCTTATAATTAAAATGGAAAAACGTGAAGGGAGTGTATGAGGAAGAAGATGAAGATAAAGATGGATACAAGTGATGGGCATTCGGCACATACCTTCTTCTGAGAAAACAAGCCTTGTATTATCTTCTTTGATCTCGAATTCTTGTTTTGCCTTCTCATGTCAGCCTCATACATCTTGAACGCCAAGATAAAAATACGAAACTCTTATTCTGAAATTATTTCCAATGCGCATTGTATTATCTCTCCTAGTAGCCCGAACTCTTGATGAAGCTAAATAGAATGCACCAAAGTGCACAAAATGGGGGCCATTGGCTGTGTCTTTTTAGCCTTGTATTGCCCGACAATAGATTAAGGTTGCGTTGGGATGGCGCAGAACAATGTGGGGAGAGATGTATGGTGTGTTTGTGTACTACTCAATCAAAAACACCCGCAACAAAATACTAATTTAGAACCCTTTCTTTTTTTTTCTTGTTTTCTTTTTGGTGAATGATATGGTACATTTTCTTCTCTTTGACAAATTTTCACATATCCTACAGAAGATTGAAATGCCATACATCCTACTTTTCCTTTAATAACATTAAATTACAAGGAGACAACATCGGAGTTAAAAAGCAAATTTGTTTTCTGTTTTTTTTTTTGGTTTTCTTGGTTATTTGCAAACGAGGCAAGAGGACACTATTTCTTGTTGTGCATGTTGGGATGGCCCCCAACAATGCGAGTTTGCTAGCTGATTGCTTCTTGTGTGGCCAAGGAGCCTTCGTCCATGCTCAGCACCGTTTTTCCCCCCTTGATGCGATATATACTCTCTCCATCTTAAATTAAAATTAATATGGATCTATATTTTTCTAGTTTAGGATACATAAATTTTAAATTCAAACTTACTCAATTGTCAAATATATATATTTACCAACTAAGTTACAGCTATACTATATTACACTTTGTTTTTCTATAGGTAATGCCAATGTTAAACTTTGAAAACGTGAACGGATGTCAATCATTAGATGAGACAAATTAAAAGGAGAGGTTGATTCCCCATCAAAGATCTATCCATTGGTGATCAATTAAGCGCTTGAATTGTATTAGTAATCGTAAAAATAAATTATTTATAAAATAAGAAGTAAGACGTAAAGTAAAAAATATAATTTAAAAAGAAAAATAAGATTTTATTTGAGTTAAGATTCAATTCAAATACAACCTTTTATGCATCCAAATGATGACTAACGAAATCTCCATTTAAGCTAATGAAAAGTGAAAGAAAAGTAACAAGGTAAAAAGATTTAAAGGCCAATCCTTCTTTCCAATCACTTGCGCATAAGAATATACCAAGTCTTTTACTATTTTACTTGACACAAAAAGTAAAAAAGAAAGAGCAAGATTGGAGGATGTAAAAAAGATTACTATAAAAAAGCAATGAAGACAACAATAGATTACAACAAAGTGCACAATCTTTACATCAATGTCATTGATCTCAAAGGCTGTGATCTTTTTCATGTCATTGATTGATTTATCATGGCCTTTATTTTTCATTTTTTGGCCATTTCTTTGCTGCAGAGATCCTCTTTTTGTTTAAAATTTGAAATGATCAAAGATTTATCATGAAACAATTTTTTGAATGATTTGAATGATGGGAAGCTATGATACCATTGGATTTGGGGAAACTTTTTACTTTACTACACTTTTTAGCAAAGAGGGCAAGATTTTTCTTGTCTTCTTGCTGAGAATCTTTACCAAAAATTTCTCAGTTTGTGCAAGTTTGAGATGAAAGGGCCTGCCCTTTTACATGGGGCTTTCTTACTGGTTACACATATTGTTCGTTGGACCACTCTGTGGCCCATGTTTGTCAATAATTGGGCCTACAGTAATCATGGCTGTCTGATACAGGGCCTTGTTCGTCCTCAACTTTAGTTGACATTTCTCCCCCAAGAAAACTTCAAAATTGTGCCTTTTGTCAAAGGGCGTGATATCATCTCTAATCCCTTCTTTCTTTTATGTTAATTAATTTTTTTTAATTAGATTATTTTCTTTTACCAAAAATTTCTCAGTTTGTGCAAGTTTGAGATGAAAGGGCCTGCCCTTTTACATGGGGCTTTCTTACTGGTTACACATATTGTTCGTTGGACCACTCTGTGGCCCATGTTTGTCAATAATTGGGCCTACAGTAATCATGGCTGTCTGATACAGGGCCTTGTTCGTCCTCAACTTTAGTTGACATTTCTCCCCCAAGAAAACTTCAAAATTGTGCCTTTTGTCAAAGGGCGTGATATCATCTCTAATCCCTTCTTTCTTTTATGTTAATTAATTTTTTTTAATTAGATTATTTTCTTTTAGAAAATAAAAACTAAAAGGAATTATGAATACATAATTGACAGTTGAACTATTAGGTCAATGGGGAAGAAAAAATGGGTCTGTTACAAAAAAACAAAGTGAAAGTTGGTAACCTAATCAAAATTTGAGAATGAACCACAAACATTATTTCAATTAAATAAGGTTTATATGTTTGGTTCAACTAAATACATAATTGGATCATATTTTTTCTTTCATTAAAAATTCATTTTCACATTATTTCAAATAAATAAGGTTTATATGTTTGGCTCAACTAAATACATAATTGGATCATATTTTTTCTTTCATTAAAAATTTATTTTCACATCATTTTCATATTTTCACAACCAAACACAATCTAAATACACGTTTAGGTTGAACTGGAAGCAATTGATTGGTACAAGTTCTATTGCTTCCCTGTACTCAAACACTGTTGTGAACCCTTTTGACATAAGATGAAGATGCAGAAAAGGCGGGCTGTTTTGCAACTCATATGGGACCTCTTATACAAGAAATAAGGTCTATTCTTTTGTCTTCAAAGTATAATGGAAAATGTGGGGAACCCTTTTCTACTACTCGTCATGTACTCTATCGGTGCATGTATGTATACCTTGAACATCAACAGAGTAAAGAACTCTTCGTTCCTTAAGGTATACTCTTATTATTCGAATAAAATCTTATGAAAAAAATAAAAAAATAATTTAAAATATTTTTTATTTTAAAAATAAATATGCACATAATCATACTATTTACTTTTCTGTTAGATAAAAATATTATTTTCCTAATTGTTACATAAGAAGACGACACACTGCGACAAAAAATTATGTGAAAAGAAAATAAAAGGAATATATCCTCATATTGGGAGTCAACATGTTTCTTCCCCCTAAGATTCAACATATTTCTCTCTAAACAAAGGACAAGTTGGAAAAGTGAATGTTGACTTTGCACAACGCTTTTGCAATGGAAAGGTGAGTTCTTGATCTTGAGGCCTGCCTCGAGTCTCGGGGAAGTGGGGAGAGAGCAGCCGCATGGCACAGGAAGGAGTTGACTTCGTGGGATATGAAGTGAATGGGGAGCATGGTGTCATACTTTTACCTTGTCGAGTTTCCATGGTTGGCAAATAATCCTTTTTGTTTTCTTCTTTCTCTAATTTATGTTCAAATGTAAAGTATGGAATTCTGTATATTATTAGTTCATGCAACATTATTGCTTGAAACTTTGATTGATTTCTTTAAGTTATGTTTTCAATTATTTTTCAACTTTTGATTTGTTGAGAAAAAGCAAGAGTTGTTATAGATGAGTTTTTTTAAAAGTACTTTCTAAAGTTGTTTGTACTCATTCATGTTACTAAAAAAATAATATAAAATTAGTTCTTAAATTATTTTCTCCCCCCAAAAAAATTTGTTCCCCAACAACTAAGGAAAACATCTAGGAATCAAGAATAAAATTTGAAGGATACTAATTACTGTACTTACAACTATTATGAATCTTATATGATCATGTATGACATGCAGAATCGTGTATTTCTAATAATATTTAATTATAAAAATAAAAAAAATGCATTCTATTTCTATATTTTTTTGACAAAAAAAATTCACTTATTAAGATATGAAAACAATAATTTAAAATGGAAAAATATATCCAATTCTATCCTTAAAATCAAACTCTCCTTGTAGCAAATGAACCATGATTGTAGTGGCATTACGTTAAGCCATTATTTGAAGATTCATTGTAACATTACTCCTTCCTTCTTTCGTCCTTTCCTTGTCCTTTGTTCATCTGCATCCTCGATTGGGCCATATATATCACCTTAAGTGCTTACATTGAATGTTTTTAGATTTCGTATCAAATTGGTAAGCCTATGAAGATGAACTGTTTACCCAAAATAAGAAAAGTGCCATGAAAGGGAATTATCCTTGGACAAATTTGAAGAACTTCACTAATATGATGATATTTGCATTTGTATACAGGCTTATAGTCATTTAATTATTCTTCGTCAAATTGACTTCAATGAAGTTTTTAAATTATTTTTTAATTAGTAAAAGATTTATTTCATTGTGTTCCATAGATCATAGGGTCAAATATTATGAATTAGCCACCGCTAACCCATAATATTCCTACATAAGTAGCGAGTGCTAAATCTTGTGAGATTATGACTTATAGACCATTATGTTTGTGATTGTTTAAATAAAGATTTCATTATTTACAGTGTTAATAATAATTAAAGTAGTAAATATATAAGATTTGAAGCCTCCAGAGACAAGAATTAGCAAGGAGGTCGATTTCTTTAGGTTAAAAGTACAATTTATATATTTTTATTTGGATAAATCACCATATTGGTCCCTAATATTTTTTCATTTGGTGGTATTAGTCTTCATTGATTTATTATGACTTTTCAAGTCCCTAATCTAAAATCTAGCCAAATTTATGATCCTACAGCAACCAATTATGGCGCAGTTTGACAAAATGGAGCATGAGTTAAGCACGTGATTTCTATAATGAAGGACAAAATTGGAAGACTAAGTTAACACTTTCCCCAACCCTAATCAGAAATCACAAACCATTTGGAAATTCTCTCTTTCCCAAAGATGAAGAACAATCTTGGAAGCAACACAAAGTTGATTCTTCTTCCTCCAAACATCCAAAAGATGGGAAGCTCCAATCGCCTATGGCTTCTTGCTTTCATTTCTTTTTTCTAACTGGCCTTCCTTGTGACCCTCATTTATACTAGAGAATCCTTCACTGCAACCACCATTGCAGCCTCTCCTGCCAGCACCAACTCAAGTAGCCCTGGATTGGCGAAATCTGTTGTGCGAGCCCTTGTCCATTATGCCTTCAATTCTAACAACACCGACCACATGTCCTATACTGATATTAAGCAAATTGCTGATGTCCTCCAAAAGTGCCAACATCCTTGTAACTTTCTAGTCTTCGGCCTCAATGATCTTCCCAATCAATTCTATGAAGTGGATTGGGATATTATTTTGGATGACGGGCCACGAGGATACTAGCTCGAGGCGCCTGGAAGAATGTCAACCATCTTTACTGCTGAAGTGCTAGCAAGGAGCAAGAAGAGCGGCAATCACAAGACGCATGTTTTTGTGCACGATTTCAATCAAGCAGTGGATTGAGCAACTGGCGATGAGTTGTTATGAACGATTTCAATCCTACTGATCAACAACAAGCTTACAACAAATCACAAACCCTAAATGAGCTGTTGGAGAAAGTGTTGGTAGCTTAGACTTTCAATTTTGCCCTTCATTATAGAAACCACGTGCTTAACTCGTACTACATTTTGTCAAACTCTACCGTAGCTGGTTGCGGAATGATTATAAATTTGGTTCAATTTTAAATTAGGGATTTAAAAAGTTATAATAAATTAATGAGAACTAATGCAGCCAAGTAAAAAAATATTAGGGATCAATATGGTGATTTATCCATTTCTATTTTATACACAAGCTTCAAAGTTCCCTTGTACAAATTTAGCTGACAGGAAAGAGAATTTAATAAACTACAGGGGCCAAAAGTGAATTCGAGGAAGAAAACGCAGTTTTCTTTATTTACGTGGCGTCATGCTGACCTGAGCTATTGAGCTCACCAAATCCATCTAGAGTTCCCGGGAGCTAAACCCACGAGACAAGCCGATTGTTAAGGCGGGAAAGAACCGCAGGAGATGGTGCATGTGGGCCCTTGATAAGGATAGTTGACGTGTCATCATTACAGAGCCCTTGTCTCCTTCTAGCTGGATCCCACCAAGTAATGAACGGGGTCTCGTGGGCTCGTCCACCGACCTAATCTTGTCTCATCTGTACGGATATAATGATAGCTGACGCAGACATTGGCAGCTGATCATGCCACCCATTTTCCACCAACAGGGCTAAGCCGGGTATATATCTTCTACCTCCTACGTTTTTTTTTTCTTTCTTGATAATTACATCCTTCTCCTCTCCTCGGTACATTATTCTTTGTTTGAAAATATAAAAATTTTAATATTTTTATATAAAATAAAAAATAACGAAATTTTTTATTTTATCATTTAATAATTTAATTTATTTTTTAGTAATATGAAAAAATAGATAGATTATATTAATAAGTAATAATAACTAATCCAAAAAAGTAATTTATAAATTTATAAAAAAACTAAATATTTAAAAAAATAAAAGAAGCTATTGACTCTTCATTTCTATTCCCTAGAAAACCTCCAAAATGAAGCTATTGGTTCTTCCTCCAGCGACAATGCAGACAGACAAGTTCCGGCATGCGAGGCTTCAATGTTGAAATGGGGAAAGAAAAGCCGAAGGGGCACCGTGGAGGTGGCAACTACCAGCGACTTTAGAATTTCGATAGGGAGACAGGACAATCCAACCTTTTCATATTGAATCTATTCTACCATCAAGTATTTAGGAGTCCATTTGAACTTGGCCCAGTGTATTGATGAGTGGAAATGGAAGAATTGAATTAAATCATTTTTGTTAAGTGGATGGACTTCTGAAAATATATATATATATATATATATATATATATATATATATATATATATATATATATATATATATATATATATATATATATATATATATATATATATTAAAGATGAGGTTGAATCATAAAGAAGTGACATGTGTAATTTTTAAAGCATAAGTTAACTCTAATGATGCCAAGTTGGATTTAAGGAATTTATTACTTCATTAATTAATGTGCCCATATGAACTCATATCTATAAATAATCACCTTATCTATAGTGAAATTATTTTTATTAAATACTACATTAATTAAATAGTATCTTAATTATTTTTATTGAGGACTTTTTTATATACAATGTATTTAACAAATTAATTTTTATGATTAAGAACTACTCTATATACCATGGATTGAATAAATGAGTTGAGATAGATATCTTTGATTTATTAATAGAAAAACATATATGAGCTTAAATAGACTTTCAATTATTTCAAAGTAAATGTCACAAATATTTATGTAATTAAATATGTTAAATACATAAATCTATAATTATTGACTTAAAGGTAGATAAAAAGATCTTGAATATGAGTTCAATTAATAGAATTTGAAAAGATTTATATTTAACTATACATTAATTTTTAATAACTATACATTAATTTTCATGAAATTCAATTCATTTGAAGTACATTGAATCTACTAATCATTTTAATGTTTAATGATATGTAATTAATTGTAAAAATAATGAATCTATAAATAATATTAAATATTAAACAATAAACTTTAAAATTTTTTAATACTACTAATTATTATGAACTTATCTTATATATATATATATATATATATATATATATAACTATAACTCTTTATTCAGTTTATTTCTTAGCTTAAGTATATAACTGAAACACACAACTCAATAACATCAGTAGTATAATGACTTCATTCATAACCAATGGCGGAGCAACAAAAAATATAGATAAAATTAAAATATTGAGTCAAAAAAGGCATATGAAAAGATTTTAAATCTTACTGAATAGAATTTAAAAAGATTTATAACTAAAAAAACATATGAAAATATTTGGATTTATAACTAAAAAAAGCATATGAAAATATTTTGAATCTTAATTTAATAAATAAAATTTAAAAAGATTTATATCTAAAAAAGGCATATGAAAAGATTTTGAATCTTATTTCAATTAATAGAATTTGAAAAGATTTATATCTAAAATTTTAAATAAAATTTGATTTCATTAAAAAAAATTAGTAAATAATATTAATAATGAGTTACACCTTATCTTCTATATTAATAAAGTACAAGAAGTTTAAATATTTAAATATAATATTATCTATCAATTATTTTTTAAAAAAATTATATTATTTATTATTAAAAAAATAAGTAGATAAATATCCGCACATGATATTTTATATTTGAGGGGACTACTTAGATTTTTTGTCAAATTTCTAAGGACCAAATTGGATCAAGTCTACTATAGTTAACGTTACAGGACTTTCACTGCTAAGAAGTGCCCAATATATGGCCCATCTATTATGGGCCATGACCATGCTCTGGAGCAGCCGGGCAAAAAATGTTTTTTCCTGTCCAATTGACGGAGTGCCCATCCATCTATAAAATTAGAAACTGGATTGAGATCATAAGTGGCTTTTTTTTTTTGGATAAATTCTATCAAAGCCCCCTTGAACTTGTCTTCAAAGTCAATCTCCCTCCTTAATCTTTCAATTGATTCCATACCCCCCTTGATATTGTCCATTGTGTTGCGTCCAATTTCAACCAGACCCATATCTATTGGATCGACCCACTCATTTTCTTTGTGGGTCAACTTAGTTAATCACTAATTTGCCCTTAATAAAAGTTCGAAACCTATGTTGCTTTTCTTTGGTGAATTAATCCAACTCTGATGATCGCAATATTGTGATCTACTCTTTTCTTTTTAATTTTTTCCTTTTTCTGTTTCTTCACTTTTTTGCCTTTTCCTCTCTCATGTCTTCCTTCTTTCTTATTGTTCTTCGTTTTTCTACTACCTTCCGACTTTCCCAGTAGCCTTGTCGTCATTGTAGTCTAATTGTTGATGGGGGAAAAAATAGAAAGGAGTCGAAGTGAAAGAGAAAAATCATACTTCCTTCATCCTAATATTGATTTTTTTTTCTTGTGAATTAATTATTACAATAAATTTAAAAATTATTTATATTATGTATGATTAAGCTGACGATCTATCTTCTTTCCTTTTTCTCTCTTCTCCTTTGTTATAGTGCTTTTGCCGAAACCAAATTACCTCTTCCTCTCCTAAGCCAAACCATTGCAGGCAGCATCGATCAATGCTAGTTTTTACATTAAGCTAATCAAGACATTTATAAAAATTAGGAATTGATTGAGATATCAGTGTGGTCAATTAATCATATGAATAGCAGAATGGGTTGAGACGCTTGAGAGGCAATTATCTTTTAATCCTAAACTCAAGAACCTGCAATCTACCATTAAAGATGATTTTCTTGAGGCTGGGATTGGTATTTGCAATGGGTTTTTTTCTGAATCCCCTTGTGGGTATCAAGATCGGGGGTAGCACTGGACAGAGATGGGATATCGCCAACCTTTTGAATATCAAGCAATCGTTAGGAGAGAAAGCAATAGCGACACTGTTCCAATAGGTTTTTTTTTTTTTTTAATTAAGGATAGATAGGGTCCTTTTTCTAATTTAACCCGAATGGGATGCACAGGTAGACCTGGATATACATCTGGTTAAAAATTGGACTTAATTGGTACAGCCTAAAAAGTCAGGGAGTGCATCATTTCAATTAAAAGTTTTAAGGAGGCAAAGCATTTTTTTTGGTGTAGTTCAACGGGTTTAGTGGGATTAACCTTTGAAAAGAAGATCAAAAGTACAATTTACTATAAGGTGGTCGGTTTCCCTAATCAAAAAAATATCATTCAAAAAACATTAACTTATAATTGATTGGAGACTTCAAAGACACTGTCAAGGCTATAAACATCAATTAAATGGTATTCTTTTTAGAACTTTCTTGTTTTAAATTTCATAAAAATAAATTATTTATAAACAAAAGTGAAACTCAAAGTAAAAAAAAATTATATTTAGTTTCGCTATAAAATTAAATCTAAGTACACGAAGCAAATAAGAAATTTTATTATATTCTTAACTAATTTTACTTATTTAAGAAAAATGAGAGACTTATAATTATTTTAAAAATAAATTTTTAAAAAATAATTCTTAAAAATTACAAAAAAATAAATTATTTTAAAAGAAAAAAATATCAAAAAATTTTATATTTTTAAAGTTTTTTTATGAGATTAACGTAAGATTCTATTAAATTAAGTTTCGGAGGAAACTCAATTCAAATACAATCATGGAAAAGTTTTATCGGAGTTGTGGAGATTGGAATGGATTTACTATTATTGTTGCTTTGATGATTCGAGATTTCTAGTTTTAAACAAAAATATGAAGATGCAAAGCTTGACTTAATTTAATTCATGAACAGCGCGTGGTTTAAGAGAAGTTAAAACGTGAAATAGTTGTTATCCATATTTTTTAAGCCCTCATTTCCATGTTTGCTTCGATTGGTGGACTTCAGTTCTGTCTAATAATCTAAGTAAAATAAAAAAAAAAATTTGTGGACAGAAGACATAGCCAGAAAATTATTTTTTAATTTTTTGAACGGTCTTGTGATTTCTGAAATAGTTGTCTTGCACGCGATGCTCTACTGTCAAGTGTCAATAGATCTTCATTTGGTGAAATTATTCTGCAACGAGTTCTTAATATCATATTGAAAAATTAGCTTTAACTTAACTTTGCTTTGAAGGATACTTCAAATGAAAAAAAGACTGTTTCAACTTTATAAGTAATTAATTAAGTCAATAATATAAAATCTCGATATTAATAAAGCTATTTAAAAACATCAGTAAAGCGTACTCTTGTCTTGAGGAGTTTTATTTTGGTCACTTTGTAACTTATATATATCCTATAAATTATATATCTATCAATCACAATAAAATATGTAGAAGAAAAATATCATTTCATTACTTAGTAAGTAGTTAAATTTTTATATAAGATAATTTTTTTACGTATTTTATTATAATTGATAGATATATAATTTATAAAATATACATAAATTACTCAATGACTAAGATAAAATTTATCGTTATTCATTTCCCCCATCTGTCCTGTTTGTTGATATTTCGAAACTCTTAAGGATTTATCCGTAAGAGAATGAATTTGCTGGACTATATGATTTGTACTCCTCAAGTAACTCTAGATACTTTAGGCATTGGGAAATTCACAACGAAGATGAATCATAAAAGTATTCGGAAAAATCTTTTTTTTTTTTTTTTTTGTCTACGAGTCTATGACAAGTAAAACCTGATGAGGTCATTATGGGCAATCCTACCCACTTCCTCTTCTTGATTAGCATTCTACTTATTTTTATTTTTAGTTTGTCTTAAATACATTTTTTATTTTTACATAAATATTTTGTTTATTATTTTTTTATAATTTTATCTTTATCTTTAGTTAATTATTACTCTAAATTTTTAACTAATTACTTAAAATATTAATTCTTAATATTAAATTTAAACCTAATAAACTGACTAATCACTTTTAAATAAAAATATTTTCAATATCTATCAATTTTTATAAAATTTATTATAATTTTATTTTTCACATAAAAAATAAAATATAGGAGTATCATATATTTTGCAACCACGATAGTCCTACTCCCTTCCTTAAACTATCAAAGTGTATATACTATGGTCCTACACTGCACTCCAAATGCTAGTCATTTCCCCCGCAGAGTTTTACACGTGTTCCTAAGGGTCCCATCCAAACCCCGTCGGGCCCCTATTACATCTGCTCAGCAATTCGTGTTCGGACAAAGGACCCAATAGAATCGGGCAGATCGTCTTCTCAGTCCCAGTCAACTCCTCCCTCCCCCGTATCGGAAGAGAAGAAATGGGAATGGCTTTGAAGAACAAGTTGACGGAGATGAAACCGGAGACGCAGACTTTGATTCTCATATATCTCGCTGGAATCATGGAAAGGGCCGACGAGTCTTTGTTGCCCGGAGTCTACAAAGAGGTTGGGGCGGCGCTGCACACTGATCCCACTGGACTTGGGTCGCTTACTCTCTTTAGATCCATAGTCCAGACTTCTTGCTACCCTTTAGCTGCTTACTTGTCTCTTCGCCATAATCGAGCCCATGTCGTAGCTCTTGGTGCTTTTCTCTGGGCCGCCGCTACTTTTCTTGTTGCTCTCTCCTCTACATATGCTGAGGTAAACGAATTTCGTCTCTGTTTCGTTACGTTACTTTTGAGTGCATTTATAAGTTTAATGTGAAGGAAGAATGTTTAAATTCTCTGCAGCTTTCTATGGTACAAGGACTTCATGAGTCTAATGGAGGTATCTCCAAGAATGTAGGAAAGCCGATTGTTCCAATTTGATCTCCTTTCTCATGGTAGCAAACTCTTGTTTTGGTAATCTTTAAGCTGAAAACTAGAAACTTAGAGGTACATGCTTATTGGTTTAAATTAAAAATATTTCTTGTTGATATTTGGTTTGAAGTGGGAAAAAGAAAAATCATAAGAGCGGATTCTGCTTAGGGAAGATTATAGTGCTGTTGAGAGAAAGATGATTTTGCCTTTTGAATCACTCTGCTGTTTAAATTTTCTTGATGAGATGATTCTGCTGTTGAGGTTCTTATGAATAGTTATCATAGGAATTTGTCTTTCATATACTGAATGTCTTTTCTTTTAGCCTGTCATGCTATGGTTGACTCTGCTATGCATCTGGAGTGATTTTTTGTTTTTGAGAATGAAAAAATGAATAGTTATCATAGGAATTTGTCTTTCATATACTGAATGTCTTTTCTTTTTGCCTGTCATGCTATGGTTGACTCTGCTATGCATCTGGAGTGATTTTTTGTTTTTGAGAATGAAAAAAGTGACTTTTTTATGAGAGAAGAAGTAAGACTAGAAGTGAAAAAAGTAGGGAAAATGCATTGATCTTCTGGATGAATACCAATCAAGATTTTGGAATAGGGAAAAATGCATTTATCTTCGGGATGAAAACCAATCCAAAGTTCTGGAATTTTCTTAGAGAGATAAGCACTGTCCTAATTCTTCTAAAATAAATAGTTATATTTGAAATTGTTAAATGATACAAAGTTGAAATTAGAAGGATCACTGAATATGTAAATAGGAGTGCTTGAAAATATTCCCAAGTGCATAAGGTAGAATTGGATAGTTTCTTGTTTTGAGATTTTTGTCTTAGGCTTCGTAAATAGTAAAGTGTTTGTGAGAGGAGAAGAGGGCCAAAGTAAAAATCATCATTTTCATCTTTAGCTTGGCAAAATTTCTCTATGACTGATATTCATAGTTGAACTTGGAATAATAGATAATTTGAAACCAATAACCAAAATGAACAATACAAATCTTTTATTATTTGTCCTGATGCAATTTCAAACGCATGTATATTCTTGCAACGCCATTATATGACGTGGAATAATGCACTAAGCCCAGATCAGCTGTTGGACAGCATTTAATTATGCTCCAGTTGTGATAAACCTTGCAGACGATCTGTGTACTAAACTTTATATCTCATGTTGTTAAACAGCTTGCCATTTCAAGAGGTTTGAATGGCATAGGACTTGCCATAGTAACACCAGCACTTCAGTCCCTTGTTGCCGATTCAACTGAGGATAGCAATCGTGGTACAGCTTTTGGATGGTTAGGACTAACAGGAAACTTTGGCTCAATCATTGGTGGACTTTTAGCAGTTCTACTAGCCTCATCATCATTTATGGGAATAGCTGGTTGGAGAATTGCATTTCATATTGTTGGACTCATAAGTGTTGTGGTTGGAATTTTGGTTCACCTCTTTGCCAGAGATCCCAGATTTACCAATAGAAATGGTAATGAAATAGAGCAACCTCCACACAAACCATTTTGGTCAGAGGTTAAGGATCTAATTAAAGAAGCAGAGTCAGTCATAAGGATACCATCCTTTCAAATACTAATTGCTCAGGGGGTATCTGGATCATTTCCCTGGTCTTCTTTGTCCTTTGCCCCCATGTGGTTGGAGCTTATTGGCTTTTCACACAAGACAACAGCATTTCTGTGGACTTTGTTTGCTGTGGCTGGATCAATTGGTGGTTTGTTTGGAGGAAAGATGGGGGACATCCTTGCTAAACGCTTCCCCAATGCTGGAAGAATAATTCTTTCACAAATAAGTTCTGGTTCTGCCATCCCTTTAGCTGCAATTCTGCTGTTGGCATTGCCTGATGATCCTTCTACTGCTGTAACACATGGTTTAGTCTTGTTCATTATGGGATTGACCGTATCATGGAATGCTGCAGCAACAAACAAGTACGTTGAAAGTAACATGTCTATCTCTTTCTTTTGCCAAGAAGCAATGGGATGTTGTGTCAGGGTCTTCTTTCATCTCTTTCCTCTTTCCGTCTCTGGAAGGAAAGAGGAAGATGAAAAGAGAACTATCTCACGTTTTGTTATGCTTGAACAAAATAAAATCCGAAGTTCCTTTAAAATTCAATTCAGGCCTTTCAATTTAGTTAATTATCTAAGTTGATGGCATTTTATATAATGCATTTGTCTCCCAAATTAGTCAAATTGATCAGTAAAATTTACTTGTATTTTCATGCTTGTTTTTGAAAAGGAATTTGCATCTTGATCAGTGGGTTTAGATTTGAAGAAAATTTAAAGACAAAAATGATTTAATTTGTATTTGTTAAATTAAAGCATATGCTATTGAGTAAAGGAAAACAATTTTGAGTTCACAATATTTTAGCTCTACTTAAACTGGTTTTCTTTCTGCAAAATTTTCTACTTTTTCCAGAAGGGCAACTTTGGACCTCACATCTTCTATCATGACAACTAATCCATATCCCACAAAAAATGAAAGTCTTTCAAAATGAAAATGAATCCAAGTAGAGAAATTAGTTAAGAGTGATAACGGAATTCTAAAAGTAATATTTATTGTGGATTTCAAATTCTCCGTTCCTTTGAAACCATAATATGGCTCTTTCTAATGGTTGGCTCTTTCTAGCAGTTGGCTCTTTCCGTTCCTTTGAAACCATAATATATTCTGTGGATTTGAAACCATTTTATGGCTCTTTCCAGCAGTTGGTTAATTTTGGCTATGATATGGTATACATTGCTATTCAGAGTCTTCAGTTGTGATAATTATTAAACTTCTAGAACTCTTTACCATAGTTAAATAGATCAACTCTGAGATGCTGAAGCTGTCCCAGCCTCTATTTGATGCATGACCACCTTAAATATGCTTAATGATCTGGTCCTGCAAAATGCTCTCTTTAGAATCCTTTTCATGACACTTGCAAATTTTAACACCTCTCAGTTCTAATTTAGTTGTCTTTGTTTGTCCCATTTAGAAAACCGAGAAGATCTTCTGCCTCAACTCTGTTGGAAACCATCATGGCTTATGACATTTTGGAACAGAAGGAAACTAAATAGAGGCTTTATTTCTTAGCTGCTTAAGCTCCTAGGTTCATTCATTTCTTTGCCTTTTTGATGTTCTTGAATCATTAAACTAAAGCAAAAGGATATGTGCTGCTACTAGCGAAGCCTGGCTTCATATTGAATTCGACACTTTTCTGTTTGTATATATGTGAGCATATGCGAAGTTATATTTGTTTTCTATTCATTGGGCTACAAATTCCTTACTACATATATCAAGTTAATTTAAAATATGACCAAGGTTTATATTTTATTTACTTTGCCAGTTCTCTCTTTAACATGTGTACAGCCCTATATTTGCAGAAATAGTTCCTGAAAAATCTCGAACAAGCATTTATGCTTTGGATCGGTCTTTTGAATCCATTCTAGCATCATTTGCTCCACCTATAGTTGGGGTTTTGTCTCAGCATGTCTATGGTTATAAACCAATTCCAGCAGGATCAACAGGTTCACAAGAAATTGAAACAGACAGAGAGAATGCTGCAGCACTTGCAAAGGCACTTTACACAGCCATAGGCATTCCAATGGCAATCTGCTGCTCCATTTATTCGTTTCTCTATTGTACATATCCAAGAGATAGAGAACGAGCAAGAATGCAAGCTTTGGTAGAAGCAGAGATGCAACAAATGGAAACAGATAAGCCCACAATGGAAGAAGAATACATTCAACGTCATGTTGTAGGATCTGATGAACTTCAGCTGAAAGAAAGGAGTGTCATTGATATAGATTACGAAGGAGATGAAACCACTGAATTCACTGAGAACGACAAGAAGAGGCTTCTTTCAAATCATACATTATCAGATCTGAGCCCATCATAGCCTTAATTTGCTTGGCCTGTTGGCCATCAGTGCAAGATGCCTTCTGTGACACGAATCCACGTGATATAACTTCAACAACATCACCCAATATTCCAATTTTTGCAGAATTTGTAAACTGTACTCAGAGAGGTAAGGAGGTTGCTTACTCTTGCATTATGATTCTTTCTTTCAACACGCAAGCTACACTGAGATTAGTTCAGTTGTTAACATTCATTAAAAAATATGCGATATTGAATTTCTTAATATCCTTTTTGTTATCTTGAAAATCAAAAGGATCTTTCTTGCCAGACGCTCATGAGAAATTCTAGAACATCCTACTTTCCAGTTTCCACATTGCTAAACATTTAGCATCAAAAAATAGCCTGCTGCAAAATTAGCTGAATTACAATATCTGATTGTTGATAATCAATGATTGTACTTCTATCTAGTACCAGTCTCAGTTATTTCTCTCAGAACTAAATATTGAAGCTTGTATATCGTCATTATACTATCTACATCATTGGTACACAAATGGTTAGTTTGCTTTCCCCTTTGTTTGGATGAATGTCTTCTTCCACTGGTTGCACACAGATGGTGATAAATACTATTATCCCCCCTCTTCCTCTTTTTTAGCGCTTGCATGAAAAAGTATTTTAGAGCAGAGGTCTCCTTTTTCAAAACTAGTAATTTTTAGGAATTCAAGGCAATATTCTAACACTGAGAGAACTCTCAAGTCCCATCTCTTCACAAATGATATATCTCTTATTTTACAGGTTATTTTTTTCTATCAATATTGGCCTTCTTTTAAAAAAATCGTACTAAAATAGTCTTGTTTTGTGGATGAATTTTGGTCATGACGCGTTTTGATTTAGTATTATAATATCAAACTAAAAAGCGTTATAAAAATATCACATATAGAGTTCATATTGTCATACTTATAGCGGGCTCTCTAACTCCCGTGAACAGGAGCAACCAACAAAACTCTTTTTATATTTTTTTAAAATATGTGAACAAAAAGTCTTACTCCAATGAACAAAAGCAATCATCAATAGTAAAAAAAGTTACTTTTCACAATACAAAATAGTTTCTCTTTTTATTTGTAAGAGCGAAAAAGTTTTAAAAAAATGAACCGCCAAAGCAAATAAAAAAATATTTCAATCGTTTGATAAAAATAAAAATTCAATTTATAACTAAATAAAAATGAAAACGACAGAAAGACATTAATTTATTAATTGATATGTGTTGTAGTCATCTAATTAGACATGGTAAATGAATAATAGAATTTGTATCTATTATATTCATTTTATGAAGTTTAACGTTTTATGAAACATTTGCATTTATTTAACTTTGCATTGTAAAATTAGAGTTAGTAAAACTTAGAAAAATACAAATTCTATTATTCAATTAACCACGTTTGATTATATGACTACAACATATATCAGTTAATACATTGATGTTTTTCTCTCGTTTTCATTTTATTTAGTCATAAATTGAACTTTTATTTTATCAAACAGTTGAAATATTACTTGATTTGAATAAATAGTACAAGAATTGACTTGTGATTTTATTTGTTTTGGTTATTCATTTTTAAAATACTTTTGCTCTCATAAATAAAAATAGAGACTCTTCTGGGTTGTGAAGAGTAATTTTTTTCCACTTTTGTTGGTTACTCTTGTTCATGGGAGTAAGAAAGACTTTTTGTTCACTTATTAACAAAAAAAAAAAAAAAAAGACTTCATCTTGGTGGAAGACATTTTGTTGGTTGCTCTTGTTCATGGGAGCAAGTGAGGCGGTAGTGGTAGTGCTATAACTGCATTTTGATTTAGCATATAATCGCATTTTAATTTAGCGTTATAGAACTCTGTAACGCTAAATTAAAAAATATTATAGATGTGAAATATATATTTTTGCAGGAACAATACCTATAACGTTATATCAAAAGACATTACATATATTTTTTAAGAGATAATACCTTTCAATTCTGTCATTATAACAGAGCTATGATGCTAAACCAACCCCTCCACAAAATAAGATCATTTTAGTATACTTTTTTTTTAAAAAAGTCCAATATTGATAAAAACTCTATTCTTAGTTTGACCAGGACAATGATTTCCAGAAACCCCTCATAATACGAACACACGGGGTTAGAACGTGAGCATATATACGGTATACAATTTTATACCATTATATATTTTTTGAATAATATTTTTAAATTGATCGCTGATATTTTTAAAAATTTTATGTTAAATATTTAATTGTTAAACTACTACATTAATAATATAATATAACATTGTTAGATAATTTGTTAAAATATGACTGTCCTTGTCCCTCATCATCAAATCTTGCTGCCTATTTTCATCAACGTGTGGGAAAAGATAATGTAGATTAATTCTTCAGTTCCCTTTCTTTTGAGTGCATTGTTTGTCACATGGGTTGCCGCGGAATTAAGGGACTAAGGAACTTAGAAGCAATTTATAAGATTTTACACTTCCACTTCCAATCAGCAATTGCCTGAATGGTGTGAGAGTATGGATCCCTCTTGGTCTTGCCTCTCTTTTTTCTCTGTGCTTCGCTGCGTTCGGCTGTCCATGTGGTCTGTCTCTTTCCTTCCTCGTATAATTATCTATAAAAAAAAAAAGAACATAGAAGCGAGAGGTACTTCCCTGTGATGTCACCGTCAAAGTGCAATGCATAGTCAAACAGAAGTCAATATATGATTGTTTTTAGATCCATATTGTTTCTTTTCTTGGCCTATTTTTTATTTTCTTATTTAAGTCATTTAATTATCAAAATTCAATATTATTTAGATCGTATTCTACTCCCAAACCTAAACAATTTAAGTTCCACTTCTCTATTTACAAAAAAATTATTTAAAAAAATTTAAAATATAAACATTATTTTAAAAAATGGATCTTCATGAAAAAAAGAAGGGAGAATATTAGTATAGGCTAAATCTACACATTTGACAGTCGGACACAGTTTAATTTCTCAATTAAATTGATCGATTTCTATAATAGCTTTGTTGTTCTTTCTCTAAAAGAAAATTAGTAGTAATATGAATCTATTTTTCTTTGAAAATTTAGGGCAAAGGTGAAAACCAGTATGTTAGGCATTAAATGCTGCATATGTAGTAAGGTTCTCTCTTTGTCGCCTTCTTCCTATTCTACTTTCTTATTTTGTACCCCTTTTCAATTTAGAAATTATAGTACAATGGGAAAAGGAAGAAGATCTAAGCCGCCAAAGGTGTGATTTTTTTTAATGGGAAAAGGAAGAAGATCTAAGCCGCCAAAGGTGTGATTTTTTTTAAAAAAAAATACATATATGTACATATTTTTCTTTTTCTTTATTGGGCAAATCTAGAAATAAAGAACTATGGTATGGTTGACCGCTACCCGTCCACTCTGTCTTCTGTCCATAAGTACAAATGTTCATTATAAAGAATTAGGCAACACAAACACTTGAATTAAGTGTTTGCATATTTAATTTTTTAATCAGTTTGATTCCATCTTTCTATAGTAATGCATCAAGATTTGTTAGGGTACACTTGGACAGGGTTCGGTTTTGCAACCGAACTCAAAATTTCAAGTGTGTGACACACATCTACTCTCACAAACAATTTAATTTCTATGAAACACAAAACAAAAATCTCAAAACCAAACTTTATCCAATCAAAAATATCAAATATTGTCGGTTGTATTGTTTGTAGAGGTGAAAAAAAAGAGTCCGACATTCATTTTCCAATTTTTGGAGACAAAAAAATGAAAAAGAATGTTTGCTTCATTTTTGGAGGCTAAAATAGGTTACAAGTTTTTTTCCTAATTCAGTTCATGTGCATAAAAAAAAATCCCTCAAAAGTAAAAAGCAGAAGAGGTTGCTGTAACTTTTTCGTATCCATTCCTCTTCAATTAGTACAAATTTTGAAAGAAACTAAAAAGATTTTCAAGAAGATTGATATTTTTCTTGTTTGTACCTTGTACTATTTTTTAAATCCCCCTGCTTTTAATCCCTTAATCGTTCAAAAAATCAAGACAAGAAATTTTCATTTTATAAAAATATCCAGAAGAATTGGATTATGCACAACAAATAAGCTCAAGGCCAGGATTCAAGAGTATCTCAAAATATTTTTTATAAACACAACGAATTTTTTATAAGCTTAGCAATCATATTTTCGTTTTGTTCCTTTATACAAACATAATCTTTTCTTTCTCAATTATTTTATTTAAAATATCAAATTAAAAACATCTCTGAAGGGTTTCTTTAACAAATCTTGGATCTTAATTTGAATTATTTTCTAACTATTTATCTTGTAATAAATTTATAAGTGCAATTAGATGAAAAATGCTTACATTTTTAATTCTAATAATGAAACTTATAAATAAAAAAATTAAAATCGTAAAAAAGTGAATCAAATAGAGCTTTATTAAATCTTGGTGAAGCTCCAAAGGTGGCGAAGAGTTTCAACAAACTTCAGGAAAACTCTATTAAAATTAATAAAAATTGTACTTTTATTATTTTAAAATTACTTCAAAATTTATTAAATTTGAATCAAATAAAAAATTTATCTTGATTTTTTTAATTCTATAAATTCTAATTCAAAATAGAATAAAAAGATTTTTTTATTGTGGAAGAAACATATATAAATTTATAACAAAAATAAAAATAAAATATATTCATTATACTTTTAAAAAATTTTCTATACATATCAATTTTGATTTCAAAATGTGAGAGTTAAATCAAATGGGTTAGCCCATAATTGACAATTCATTAAAAGCCATGATCGATTGGACCGGAATGGAAACATTCATCTCTAATTGGCCTAATTGCAAACTTTTCTTTGTTCAAGGACTGCCCACAGATTGACTAAATGGGTCTGAAACTAATACCGTATTGGATCACTTACCTCCGTCCTTTATCCTCTGTCATCGTTTATGATTGGGGAGGCGCTACTGTTGTATCTGATAATAAATTTACGAATGATTGATGGAATATATAATTATTAACTATTTTAATTAAATATATAATTACATATTTTTTATAAAAAATTATTTTTATAAAATTTAAATTGATTTACCTCCCATGGAGGGATTGGAAAATCTGATGTGAAACTTCCTCATTTATTTCCAACCAAACAAGTTTTAATTCACAAAAGAATAACGTAACTTCAATTGCATCACATCTACTCATATAGCCATGAATACACATAAATAATAAATAATAACCGCAGTGAAAGAGTCAAGAACCCATGGGTTTTACTTCATGGAGCCTGTTGTTTTCCATGGCTGCCGCCTGGATGCTTCACCAACTTCCGAATCAAACAAAAGAAGAAAAAGGGGGAAATTTTTCCTTGCTTTCCTAAATCTTGTGGCTCTAGTATGGTGTGGCAGCAGCAAAGTCAAAGAAAGAATGAAATCATTGGCGTAAATAATACAGATGGTACACAAAATTCTATGCCTTTCAAGTCAACTAGTGAAGCCGAGCAAAGTCAATATTTCTATCAATAGTTGAAAGATAATGATGATGTATTAGTTCCCGTTCTATTTCTTCTTTAGTCTTTTAAGGGAACGAGATTTTTTTAAAAGACAACTTGGGCAAAGCATTTGATTTCTCTCCCTTTGCTACATTGCAAGTTGCAACGAGCAACCTAAGCATTATTTGCTCCATTTTCATTCTCTCCTTTTACTTTGACCTACCAAATTAAGTCAACTAAAACGAGATCTTGATTCATTTATATCTTCAAATATATCGTCACGAGAGGAGTTAGAGTCTCTTTTTTTTTTAAAAAAAAAAGAACAATTGATGATGAATGCGAACTAAAGAGGCAAAATGACTTGAAAGTACAATCCAATTAGGAAAAAAGTTATAATTATTCTTTTTAGAGAAAATTGCTATAATTGTTTAGAAATTATATTTTACTTTTATTATTTTTTTTAAAAAAATTATTTTTATCTTTTTATACACATAAATTATTTTTACGACATTCAATTTGTCAAATTTTATCTTTTCCAATAAAATCAGACTAAAAATAGACACGCTTTTTTCACGTACAATGATAATAAATAGTAATTTTATCTATTCAAACTATCTTATTCTCCCAAAGGTCCAGCTCGTACTTCTTTGGATCAATAATTGACCAGACTCACCACCCGCATCCTTATCCTTCTTCAGCCGTTCGGCAGCGCCGCCATTGTCGCTGCCACTCCCAACTCCCAATCTGCTCACCCCACTCTTTCTCTAGCTTCTTCTCCTATAGCCTATTGCCTCCCTACAAACTCCTCATTGCCATCTAAAATGCCCCTCCTCCTATCCCCATTCGAAGTCTTCCTCCCACAATCTCTTTCTATCACCATTTGAAATCCCCATCCCCACTGCCATCTGAAATCCCTCTCTTCTAATCCATCTGAAATCCTCATCCTCAACCCTATCTCAAACTGTCCGCCACTGCCCCTCGAGCTCAGAAACGCCATAACTACACACAAGCTACTACACATAACCATTGCAACCATTGCATTTCTCCAACCCTTCGCATGGTAGAAGCTATTACCATAGAAAATGCAATTCAACCCAAGAAAAACAAACTCATACATGCACATAAATGTATATATGTTTATGTAGAGCTCGTTGATCGGTTTAATCTGTGTTATAATTTGGTGGGTTAGACTTGTATTTATTGTGTTTACTAGCAACAACTCAAATTGCAAAATAGAAGATTTTTAGGGTTTTGAAAAAATTCTTTTGATTGAAGGAATTGCTTTGGGGAATTACGAGATGGAGTCAAAAGACAACATGCATGGCGTCAACGAAGTGAAGTTTGCAGATGACGATTTCTCTAGTAGGATGTATCGCGAATAAGACTATGATTATGAAAATGAGAAGAAGGATAAGGATGCGGATGGTGGGTCGGGTTAGTTATTAATCCAAAGGAACGTGGGTTGGACCCATGGATGTCAATGGGTCGTGTCTTACCCGAACCCGGTTCGATAATTTCGGGTCTTGGATAACATTCATACCCGCTTATCCGGACCCGATAATACATCTTCTAAATGGGTACGGGTAAGGTCCACAAAGTTTCAGACCCGATTACCCAATTACCTGATTAAATTTTGAATAGTAAATATTTTATATACTTAATTTTTTTATAACAGTTAGATGTGTTTGATCTAATGGTTAATTATCTATAAATTTATATTAAAATATATTATCGGGTCCACCCGAACCCGACCCGAGACCCTATAGGGTAGGGTACGGGTCTATCCTATTTGGACCCGTCGAGTAATCGGGTCGGATCCGGTATCAATAATAGTTAATCGGGTCTGGGTCCGGGACAGGGTATCCCAGACCCGTTTGGATCCGTTTACAGCCCTAATTGAACCTTTGGAAGAACAAGATAGTTTGAATGGGCAAAATTACCCTTCATTACCATTGCATGTGTAAGGGGCATACCTACTTATGGCCAGACGAATTCTGCCACAAAAGATAAGATTTAATAGATTGAGCGGTACGAAAATTGTTTGTGTGTATAAAAAGATAAAAACAAAGTTTTTGGATAAAATAAAAAAAGTAAAAATAGTTTCTGAGCAATTATAGTAATTTTTTCTTCTTTCTATATAAGAATCATATTTTTTACTTCTTATCTATTTCAAATATAAAGCATTTTATTTTAAAAATATTTAATCTTTTATAAATTTTAAAAATTATTTTTTAAAAGTCTATCTCGTCATAAATATAATTCTCTCATTCTCTATTATACTAAAAAATTTGTTAAAAATATAACAAATAAAGTATTTATTTTTTAATTTATACAAAAAATGTCTAAAAATTTTATATTTTTAAACGAAAGAAATATCATGGAATTCTTGATACTTGAGCACAGTTTGCTGCTCCACAATTTCAATGGATTTGGAGAGTATCTCAGTAGGAAAAATCATGAATGCGTGATATTGACAGTTGTCGTTTAATTGTTCAAACTAACTAATCCTTAATCATTATTTGAAAAAAAAATTGAAGACTTACTCGGATTATGCTTAATTCCAGTAACGCAATAGATAAATATTGATTGATATTAAATTCTAACTCAGTAATTTATTTAAAATGATATATTCTTGTTGAACATAAGACATGCGTATTAAATTTTGATTAAATAATTTTAAAAAGTATTTAAATGACAAATCCTACAACAGAATTTAACATGATCGTATCCAAGCATACGTTGCCTCCCCCTTGAGGAACTTAAGAAAACGATTAGTCTTAAATGCCCTGCTATATGTGTGTGTTACTGTGCGGAGTGGTACCCCTGGTGCTGGGGTTCGCTAGTGGCTATGGGGTTGTGGTGGAGGAAGAAACTCCAAAATTGCAATTGACACACATTTATTTGCTACTCCGCAGCAGCATTGCTTCTTTGCTAATAGTCATTATCACTGAGGTAGTTCTCAGTACTTATCAAATTTTCTATATATTTATTGCACAACTCTATTCTCATGATAATCCTAATTCTAATTCTCCCATGCTAGAGTTCTACAAGCTTTACCTGCTAATTAATTACGGCTTTCGTTTTAAAAAAATTGATAAAGATTCATGTGTGTGAGAGAGTATTTTAGGGACAGAGAAAAGAAGTAAAACCGCGTAGATACCGTATACTGTGCATGTCTGGTTGCTCCATGTGACCACTGGTCTCATCTTCTTCTTCTTGTTTAATAAAGTTCAGTTACTTCAGCAGTAGTATTCTTCTTCACACAGTTCACACACACCGCTTCACTAATATATATATATCTCCCAATTAATGTCTGTGAGGAACCCTTCTCTCTCTCTCTCTCTCTCTCTCTCTCTCATCCCACACTCCCTCACCGTATACAGGTTAGATTCCTCTGAGTCTTAGAAGAAGCCTCGTTAGGAAGAGAGAGATCTTCAGAGGAAAAAGGACATAGATTTCAATACACATGGCTCCACTTCAAGAATCCTCCAGTCTGAGAAAGGTACTAGTACTTTATCTTGCATTGGTTTTCTTCACTTCCTCAATATCCATTTCTGCCAACACTGTAGAACTTCAACCACAAAGCTATGAGTTCTTTGGAAGAGCGCTGCTAGAGGTAGAGAAAGAAGACAAGCCAATTAAGAATAAAGCAAGCACAACCACTGCCACTGCTTCTCCTCTGTCCACCAAAAACCAAACCAAGTTGGCCAAAACCACCGGTGGCTCCTCCAAGAACCAGACCAAGCTCATCAAAACATCCACAAGTTCCTCCAAAAATCAGACCAAGACCATTAAACTCCCTTCTGAATCTTTGAAGAACAAGACCAAGCTTGCCAAACCCACCTCAGATTCCAGTACTAATGAAATACCCACCATTAAATCCCATCTCAAGAAGCTTAATTCCACCTCAAAGTCCTCAACTTCTGCCAAGAACAGCACACTCCTCCCTAAGAAGTCATCAGATCTATTACCCAAAAGTAGCTCAGCCAAGAACAAGACAACTAAAGCCACTAGCACAAAAGAAACCAAAACCGAATTAGACAAGGATCTTAGCAGTGAATCCAAGTCCAGTTCTAATACCAGTTCCAAGTCCAAACCCAAAAGCACATCTAAGGATCAGTCCTCAGACAAAAAACCCAAGTCAGAAAAGGCACATCAGCAAACATTACCAAGTTGGATTAATCAAGATAATGAGGAAGATGATCTGGTATCCGACTTCAGAGACCTACCCTCCAAGTTTCAAGAAACATTAATGCCAGATTTGGAGAGAATTTCCAAAACCTCAAAAGTTTATCTCAACAAAGCCAATAAGCAGATCACAAGAGGGTTCAAACCAATTGTGGGCAACAAGTATGCACCAACCATTGCTTCTATAGTCTCATTCGCCTTCCTTTTGATTCCTCTCCTTCTCGTCTCCCTCATCTTCAATCGCATTAAGGCCTATTTTTCTCTCCAAAAAATCTTGATTTTCATCCAAGTTTACCTGTCAATGTACTTCTCCATATTATGCCTTGCTTCAGTAACCACGGGCCTCGAACCCCTGAGGTTTCTCTACGCGACTTCGCAGTCCACATACGTCTGTCTGCAGGTGCTGCAAACTCTCGGTTACGTCTTGTACCTCCTGCTTCTTCTGATGTACCTGATTCTGGTGTTCTCCACAGAGACTGGGCTGGTGACAAAGTTACTGGGCCTGGGCCAGACTTTCGTGGGCTTCGCAGTTGGGCTGCATTATTACATGATGGTGTTTCACAGGGCGGTATTGCATCAGCCTCCCAAAACAAGTTGGAGGGTCCATGCTATCTATGCCACGTTTTTCCTTGTGATTTGTCTGTTAACTAGGGCTGACCGGAGGAAGAAAGCTTACGTAGGGGGTGAGGAAGGCAAAATGAGCTAGGGCATTTTCTTTTTTCTTTTTGTTTTCGAAATATTTTTTATTTTTGCTTTATGGCTTATAGATCTAGTTTCACAGAAAGCGAATATTAAAAAAAAGAATTCGCTTTTTGAACTTTTTTTTTCTCTTTTTCTGTTTCCTTTTACAACTTGTAATTTATCAAGATTTATCAATAAAGGGTTCAATTATCCTACTATCTCAGAGTCGGTCTCAAATTTCTTTTATCTCTTTTTTTTTTTTAACTTGTAGTGATGAGAATCTCATGTTTTTTTCTTGCGGACTGTTCGAGGTTTCCTTTTATGTCAAACGCTAGTAGATAGCAACGTACCCCGCTAGAGCTTGACAAATTGCGAATTTGAGTTAAAAATATTCTTCTCACCTTAAGTTGGATGTAAATAAATTAGAGTCTTTTTTAATTATCTTTGATTAGAAAAAAATTAATTGTGTATTTAATTAAATTAAATATTATTTAAATAAAATTTTTAATTTTTTCTAAATTTATATATATATATTATGTAATGTATATTAATTATTAAAAAATATAAATTTTAAAAAATTAAATTCTATTAATATCATTCTAAATATTTATTTTTGGACAATAAAAATCAAACTCGAAGTTAATCTGCCCCGCATACATACAGATGTTTACCCTCGCCTTTCTCCTATTACTATTATTGGGCGAGGGAAGTGACGGTGACGTACGGTATGGAGAGTGTTGGAGGGACTTGCTTAACAGAGTACGATGAGTTTGATATCCGATTGAAGATTATTTTGGCCGCTGAATTTAAGGCTGCCGACGGTGTTCGAATTCCTCAAGCTCAGTGTCGGTGGCTGCAAAATACTTAACATCTTAACGACGATAACATCCAGCTGTATTGCCTCATAAATACCGACACTATTCGTATTTTGGCTTGGCAGTACTCTTATTTTGGAGATTAAAGAGTTTCCTAACCAATTCTGCTTTCTTGTTGGTAGAAATTAACTTGAGATTAATCACATTTTTTATATATATAAAAAATAAGAAACGTAAATCAAACTCAAAATTTATCGTCTGATTAAAAAAGTTTCTAATCAAATAAGTTCCTTCATTGTAACAAAATGAATCAATTTTTATATACTTTTTCGTTAGAAGATATAAACGTCGTTTTAAACAAAAATTTTAAATATTAACATATCCTATTACCTTATCATTTACTATAAGAGAAGAGATCCATGTCACTTTTTTTTAGTAAAGGTTACATTATTACAATGACTTAATAAAAATGTTATCAAAACTTTTGATCTAATAAAAATTGCTTTATTAGTCGAGTATCTATCTTTAAGACCTATTTATAACGGGGGTTTTTAACATTGGTTAAAGTATCATAAATGAGTTTTTTCAAAACCTTGAAATGACATGAATAGCACTGTCAAACGAGTTAGCCTGTTTGATAATATATTTAGGTAAGCTTGGACCCAATTAGTCTAAATCTATTTAAATGCGTGCTGATTTAACTCGCTTCGTTTGACCAACAGGTTAACTCGGACCAGCTCACGATTTTCTTCTCTTTTAAAAAATTTTAACTTTTAAGTTTAATATTTTAAAATTTTTACTTTAACTCAATTATTCAATGTAATTTCAACTATGTAAAGGTTTCAATATTAAGTTAAAGATGTAATTTTTTAATTTAAAATTGAAGAATTTAATAAAATTTTGATAAAAATATTCTTAGATGTTAAAAATATAATAGAAAATAAGAAGTATGATTAGGGTTGATCGATTTAATTTCATGAATCAATTATTGTGTCATTTTAAATATTTTTTTATAAATTATCTAAATTAAATTTAAAATATTAGTGATTGACTAAAGATTATTTTAATATTAATTATAATTTTATATAATTTTACATTTGATAAAGAGAAAAGAAAAAGATAAAAATAAAAATAAATTTTATTTAAAAAAATATTTGGACTCGCGGACCTAATATATATGGATATAAAATGATAATATTTCAACCCATAGATAAACAAATCGACCCGTAACGACCCAGCACGTTTGATACCACTACACATGCCCTATTCAAAATCATCATACCATTTCCATAAAAATGTTACTTTTTATGTTTTCATTGATCGATGGGTATTGATTTAGTTCATATTGCATATCTTAATGTATAAAGAAAACGGTAAGAAAAAGGTAGAGAAGGATTTATTATTATATTTATTCTTTTTATTTCTTTAATCATGATCATTTGTGAGCCGATGATCTTCTACTACATTATCTAATATCAGTTAAGTTGCGCGACACTATATAATTAGTCCAAACTCTTACTTAGTCTAACAATCTTACTACATGTGAAATAATTTCATTCATGTACAAAACACTATTATTTGTATATCAAAATATCCAATTTTAATAGGGGATTAACTTCATCATATTTCATTTTTAAAACTCTCTCATTCAATTAAATCTTGTCATTTTTGGATTCACTTGGACAAAATAATGCTATGAGTAACGAATTTACACTAAATAATATCAATTTTGAAGTAAAATTTCGCAGAACAAATCACAAAAAATTATTAATTTCACCATCTTGTATTACTTACTAAATATAGTTCACCACTTCTATAAAATATACCGTTTCCCTTTTTAAAAATTTTTTAATTAATTTTTTTACTATATATAACAGTAGGTAATGTTACATTTAAAAATGGTACCTTGATATGCAAAATCCGGAACAACTAAGCTTGAGGACTACATAGTTCAATTTACCTCAGTGGCACAATGGGCAGGTTGCAGCTTTCTTAATGACAATCTTCCCGTGAAATGATAATCTCCGTTTCGGGGCCAAAATTGTCTTGCTTTCCCCTTTGGTTTTGGTTCTCCATTCTCAAGACCACTTTGGACTTTCAGTAGTGGAAAGACCAATTTGCATAGAAAAATTTGCCCTCTGCCTTTAAAAACTGCTCCTTTCACACTTCAAGAAATCCACAGCCAAATGACAAGTTCGTTTTCTTTTTCACTCCATTCAAGATTAAGTATTTAATTTTATATTCATTTTGTATAAAAATGAGTATTCAATGTAGAGAGCAATAGACAATTAAAAAAAAAGAAAAAAAAAAGAAAGAGCAGCATGAGACCAATTAAGCTCATTTTACAACGTGCCTTGGGCCTCCCAATTGAGGCCTCGTCTCTATTGGGTTTAAATCAAAACCCAAAGCTAAGGGTGTTCTAGAAAATTCAATTTTATTATTTGAAGAAAATTTAAATTTTTTATTTTTTTTAAAATCGAATCAAACTTAATTTATCTTCAAACTAAATTTTCTCTAAAACAAAATATTTCGGTTTGTAGAAAATTAAAATATATAAAATTAAGAATTTAAAATAACATTAATTATAATTTAATATTGACTATAATCTTAATTAAAATTTAATTTAGTTTCAGTTATTAGTCTTTAAATAATATTTTTAAAAATATACAAAAATTTATTATTTTAAATTTTAAAATAATTTTAATTAAGAATTAGTTTAATTAAAATTATTAATTTTTAATTATACTTAATTTATTAATTTGGAGAAATTTTGGAAAAAAATTGATTTTTTCGGTTTGGCTTGGTCTAAATTGAAATCAAACTGAAATTTAATTTGGAGATGAAAAACTGAATTTTTTCAAAATCAAAATTTTAAAAAATTAAATTAAATTTTAATTCAATTCGATTTTTAAATTTTCTCCAAATAATACACACCCCTACCCAAAGCCACGTTGGGAAAGCTTTCTCCTTTGTTCTTTTCTCTTTTTAAATTGAAATACACAGAACCTCCTTCCTTCGTTGTCTATAAACATCTCGATCATCTGCACATCGTGTAATCAGAGCCCATTTTGTTATTTGAAATGTCATTTTTTCCAGGAGCTTATGCATTGTGTCGCGGCCTATTACGCTTCATATTTGCATGCACGCCTTGAATCGTGGTCCATCGATTTTGATTCCGTGCAGAAGAAGGTTTAGGTTGATTGGGGTCAGAATTTAAGATTGGAAAAAAGTATCAATTCTTACTCGGAGAAAAATCTGAGAGCACAATGACTTTGGCACAAGACGTTACAAAGATGGTTACTATTAGTCAGGTGGACTAAATATTGATTAATTAATTCATAAACTCCTGTGAGCAATTAGCTCAAACTGGGTACCAGTCAAAACAATAATTATGAAATTAGATAGAATTTATGTTTAAAATTTTTTGTCTTAAATTTTGTAAAAATAATATTTTTTATGAGAAAATAAATGAGACTCAAAATAACTTATTTATATTATATTTTGTTACGAAACTTAATATAAATTTTTCACTTTAGGTCTTACTCGTTCTCTCGTAAAAATTATCTTTCATAAAATTTAATACAAAAAATTTCAAATAAAAATATTATCCAATCCTACCTATAAAACGCTCCTTGTTGGTTGGATGATTTCAAATTCAAAGTTCATTGTATACCTCCTTTGAAATAATATACATTCACTCAAAAAACTTTTAGTTAAGAAATCATACGAGTAACATAATCATAAAATGGGATTGAAAAAAATAATTTTAAAAGCATCTGTTAGAAAACAAAGAAAAAAACAAAACAAAACGAAAGGACCTGACATTTTTTGCTCTCGAATCTATATATAAACGGGTATGGGACTCTGATCGATGTGCTCAAGTGGCTCAGATCATAAACTTGTTTAGAACTTGTGAAACAGATCGAAGAAATGGACAAAAGATTGCAGAGGGTACACAGCATGGAGTAAAGATTTGCAACGCCGTGTAATGGCGTGAGTCTCCCTCTCTTTGTTTATTTCCATGTCGCACATGCACTATTCGTTTAGATTAAAGATTAGGCCGGATAAATTTTGTTGAAATTAGATTTTAAAAAGGGGGGGGGGGAAAAAGAAAAAGAAGTATAGAGAGCTAAAATATGATATTCATTTTCCACCGAATGCCCTTTAACATCCTCACAAGAGTCACGCAGTGTAATTCTTCACTACGAAAAACTTTATGGTGGTAGATTACAGTAATTAATCGTTATCACATAGTTATCATCTGTCCCAATCACATGAAGCTCACGCATGCTTTATGAGTTCATCGCATTAATGAATGAGTAAGTGATAATGGTAGGACCTACAATATACGTGGCTTCATGTGATTGGAAAGAATATAACTTATGGGATGCTGACTAGTTACACAGCTACCACCATAAAGTTTCTCCTTCACTACAGTTGTCGATTTTTTTTTTTTTGTCGAGTAGGTTAACTTCATTAAAAAGTAAAAAATAAAATACACATATGGATAATGAAAAAGGCACATATTATCCACAATAACAAAAATAAACCATACTTAAAAATTCTAAATAATGAGTTCAATACAACATAAAAAATAAAATAAACACAAAAAAATTTCTTTTCGTTATCGGTGTAGTTATTCTTGAATTTCATCAATATGATATAATCACATTCACCTAGATCCATGAGTAATAATTTATAAGAGTCTACACATATCAATATTCTTATAAATTATCTAAAATTCAGATAAATTTTTTTTTAAAAAAATTAGATTTAATTCAGATAGCGAAATTTTTTTCTTAAATAAGAATAAATGTTATTCGATCTACTTTCAAAAACTCATCAATAAACCAAGAGATTAGCTACCGGATTCCAAAGAGAGAAATTACTTAGGTTCGAAGACAAAAGGGGATATGGAAACAAAAAATCAAAGCAAGAAAGAAAAAATTTCAGCCATAACCAAAGCTCCGGCTTTATAAGCCGGAGCTCGGTTACGGCTGAAGCAGACGCTGACGCTGAAAAAGAGTTGAAATGCAGAGTGAAAGCACTTTTAGAGCGAGAGAGAGAGAGCAACGTCACAGACTTTTTCTCACTACAGTTGCGATGAAATCGTGGGAACATATTCACCAAAAATCGTTTTTGATAATTTTGGAGAAAGATAATTTATTTATGTAATCTTCTGACTTTATATAATAATATTGAGTTATTATTTATAAAAAATAAAAAATAGAAAAACATATAAAGGCATACTACATTAATTTTTATCTATTTACTGTGTTGAGAAAATATGTAATCTTAAAGTATTTTATTCATCATTTAAGAGGTTAAAAATTTGATAAATCTTGACAATTAAAAAATAAAAAGACAAAAAAGTACGCGTGCATCAACGGTAAAGTCGCCAAACTTTTCCTTAAAAAAGAAAAAAGATACTCCATATGTGAGGATAAAATGGAAAGCTGAAAACCAATTCGTCAAAAAAAAAAAAAAAAAGAATTGCTAATGGGGGAGCAATAATAATGGAAATAAGTGCGTGGCCCCTCCTATAAAGCCTGAAATTTCTGCAACATACTTACCCCACGCGCCGCACTTTAATTCCACTAAGTTCAACAATGTACTTATATACCTATTATACCTTTTCATGTTAATATGATGAAAATATTGCTTAATAGAGTGGGAAGAAATGAGAAAAATTAGATAGGGTTTTAATTTAAGATTTTTATTTTAAATTTTATAAAAGTAATTATATATAAGAGAGTGGTGTTTAAAATAAAAATTTTTTATTAAGTTCTATAATAAAACTTAATTTAATTAAAGAGCAGTGCAAAATTTTCAGCCAAAATGTAGGTTTTGTTTGAAATTTAATGGAAAGCTAAGAGAAGATTTAAATAACAATATTAATCTTGTGAGATTTTTTCTAAAAATAATTAACAATTCATACGTTAACATTTAACTTATAAAAGATTCGAGTGGAATTTTTTTTATATATAAAAAGTTTAAGTATTTTGCACATTATTCTTTTTGCACATTCTTCTAAACAAGGTAGAATTAATAAAAATTTATATAAAAATAAACATTAAGAGGTTTAAACTATAACTCCCTTCATCTTATTTAAATTGATAGTATTTGACTGGTCACGAAATTTTATGTAAAAGTTTGAATTATATTTTAAAAATAATATAATATAATAAAAAGTAAAAAACATGTAAGCCAGAGTGTTTTATGTCAAATTTAAATATATAAAAGTAATATATAGTAGGATTAGTAATTGATTGATAATATAAAATATATTTAAAAGTTTTATTTTATGAAAAATATCAATTATATTGAGACATTCTAACATAATATGAAGGTCAAATATAATGGAACAGAAGGAGAATTACTTTTTTTAAAATGAAAAAATAATGTAAATTAAATATAAGATTTTATTATAAAGTAAAAAATAATACGAATAAATTAAGGTACTATTTATCATAAAATTTAGAGAAATTAACAAAAAATACTTTTAAATAATTTTTATTTAGCTATTGATAGTCAAAAAATTTTTGATACGTAATATATTCTTAATCTATTTTAAGAGTGATAAAATTATCTTCAAGTGGCAGAATCCAGTAAAATAAGGCGGTAATTTTTAAGTGGGAGGCTCATACTTTAAATTTTGAGGATAAAATCGTCACAATACTTAGGTCTCGCTCCAACTCATCTTGGATGGGACACTCGACCTGAGAAATCTAGAATCTTGATCATTATTCTTTGCGTCATGGCCGCAACCTCCACCACTATCTTTACTCATTTCTTTCTTCTTCCAACATTACTGTAACCACTTCCTGCACTAGAACTATTACAGTTTCTTCCTCTGCCACTCCCACCACCAACACCTCCTATTCCTGCTCCTCCTGCTCCTCTACCACCTCTACCTGCACCAAGATCACCAACACCCATCTTGAACTTGTTATTGTGACCATAGCCACCATTTGAACCACCCCTACCTCATCCATCTTCACCACTGCCTCTGCTTTCTATACCACCTCCAGCACCAATTTCTCCTTCTCTCTTTCCCCCTCCACCCCCTCCTCTACCTCCATATCACTCTCATGACTTAATCCTCCCCAGGAACCACTACTACCCTTCTTTTCCCTTTCCTTCCCTTTTGCTAAAGCCTGCTCCAACTTTTTGTCCTCCAAAACCTGCACCTGCTCCTGCACCAATACCATGACCCTGCTCGTAACCTCCATTTGGGGTTTGGGGCAGTTTAGTTATTTAGGAGACATTAAAAGAATGATTTGATTCGGGTTCCTTGGGTCTGGTGACCCATCCAAGATGGATTGAAAGAAGACTAAAGGTGTGGTTGGACAAAATTAAATCTAATATATTTTTTTATCTCAAATTTTATTTCTCTTTTCACAAAAAATTCTTTTTTGAAATTTAAGATAAAAAATTTCAAAATCAAATTTTATTCAATCACACTTTAAGTATTTTGACGGTTTTACCCTCAAAATTTAAAGGACTCAAAAATCACATCCTATTTTACCGAATTTTGCTTTTTTAAGGTAGTTTTAGCACTTCAAAAAATAGGTTAAGAATATATTATGGAATAAAAAAGATTTTGATTATTAATAGTTAAACAAAAATTATTTAGGGGCGATTTTAGTTAATTTCTCTAAAATTTAAACTACATTCTCATTAGATGCGAAAAATAAGAGCACACCTCTCTCAAATAAAAAAATGTAACAAGGCCATAATTATTCTTTCTATTTTCTTGAAAATTTCCCCAAGAAAACGAAAGAAAAGAAAAAATCCTAGAAGAGAGGCTGCAGGTGCCAAAAGAAGGAAAAAAAAAAGGAAAAGAAGGAGCTCAATTCGGACAATTAAAATTCTAATACTGTGAGTATTAGCATTTCATTAGCGATAAAAGGAAAAATAAATAAATAATTCCGCTACAAGATCTTCTTTGCTGTCGGAGTCGTCTCTGTTACATGTTCTTGGACTTTCTTCTTCTCTTCTAGAATTTACTCTCCTTTTAACCTCCCAAAAGCCTCTCTAGTCTACCAAAGAACCCGTTAGAACTCTAAAGTTAATTGCTTTTTTGTCCTACGAAACGGAAGTATTTGGTTTAGGTTCTTGGTACCTTGAATTCAAGCTGCTAATTCATCGTTTTGTTCTGGTTTCACACTCTTCTAGCTTGTTTAAAGCCAAGGTAATCTTTCTGTACTAAATTGAAGTTTTTACGTTTGGTTTCTTGCTTGAATTTGTATTTTGTGCTGAAAAACAATGTGGGCGCTGTGCTGTTTCCAAGTTTGAATCTTTGTCTTCATTTGATCATTGGAGACGGGTGGGATTCATTTCTGTACTTCTGTTTTGCTTGTTCTGAGCGTTTCGGGCTGGAGCGGTTTACTTTCTGATTTGGGTTTTGAAGGGTATCAATTTTTCTGGGAAGTTTGTCGCCCTGTTGGTTTTGTCGCTGGTTTTGTCTGGGTTTTTTGTTTAGATCTATTTGATGTGGAAATGCGCCTCCTTCGTGTTGAAATGGGCTTTTTGTCGTCACTTTTTTAAGCAAGAGATATTTTGTGGCGTTACAATTTGGTGGTTGAGTTCTTTGTTTCTAATCTTTTGCCAGTGAGTACACAGAACGGCGGCTAATGGTTGTTTTAGTATTTCCTTGATTTCTCGACTCTGCACTTGAACTGATAGAAGAGCTTGAATTTGATTTTGGTACATACGAGTTACCCGCTTTGTCGCATGTGAAATTAGTTTTTTCTGGTCACTATATTTTAGGAGTAACTTACTGAAATGGAATCTGATTTTACTATTTGTTGCAAAATCGTAGATGTAATGGCCTGTAGGCATAAATTTGTACTTACCATTTTATTCTTTTCCTTGTTTTTCTTTATATAGGTTTTGCATAGTGATCTAATATTGTGGAGCTAATTCTCTTAACTAATTTAGCCTCGTAAAGATCTACTGTTACTATGTGATTCTTGTTGTTGTGCATACAAACACAGTGAAACCTAGCTTCTAAAAGTTACTCTAGTTACTGGCACAGAGTATTAAAGGTTCCAGAGATTAGAAGGGTGATTGTAACTTGACCTTTGATAAATAGATGGTTGCTTTTGTAGCTCTAGAAAGGAAGTAAGTTGATATATTACTCGTGAGATAAGAGATCACGCTGAGTTGTTCAGACTAAGTTGGTAAGAGAATAACATTCATTGGATCCAAATTATATGAGAAAGACCCTCTTACGATCTTAAGGGATAGCTGAATATTTGGGTGAAATGTTGCTCCCTTAAAAGGAGTGCAATTTCAAATGATCAATTTACCTTTCAGGCGCATTAGTTGTTTTCCAAATTGGGCTGAGACTAGCATAGTATTATCATACCTTTGATCCTATTATTACAATTTGACTTTAAATCCAGTTATCGCACAATTTCATCTGTTTGAAACTGTAACTGCTAATCTAAAATGATACAAGAAGCATTCTAGTCGTGGATTTACAGTCACCAAGGTTATGGTTTATGAGGGAATTCTGAAGTATTGCGCCTTTTTTCTTTTTTGGTTTTGGGTATATTGTAAAATATGTATGCCAACTGGTTGCTGTTGTGCTGCCAGGTATGACAGTTTTTGGACACGAGGAATTAATGAAAATAAGAAGTACAAGGAGTATCTTGTTTAAATATGATGAGATTTAGTTCATCCAGTGGCAAACTTGTGTTGATCCATTTGATTGAAGCATGAAATAGCTTATTTCATTTAACATATCTGTATTACTAGAACAATCTAATGGCTTCCTTCTTCTATTGCAGGTTTGAAGTATGCCTATAATACTCAGTGCTTGATGAGGAATTGATTCAGGAGCTGTGAGTATCAAGCAGTTAGTAGAGGGCATGGATAAAGTATCAGCTGACTGTCCCTACCCAGGATGCTTTTTTTGTGTAATGAAGGAAGGGAACCCAAGCAAACGCAGAGCAAGTATATTAAAGTTCTTTCGCGAACTTCCCTCACAGGATGATGATGGTCAGGTTCTACCCATCAGTGGCCTGTGGAATACTGCAATGGCACATCCCAATGACCCTGAGTTCATTGAATTGGGGATTTTTGAATGTATGGCAGCACTGATATGGAAGGGCCTAAAGAACCGCCGATGGCTTTCACATGACCAAAATATTTATATTCCATATTATGCAGCCCATATAATTGGATCCTACACTATGAACATGGAAGAATTTGCTGAAAGAGCAGTACGAGCTGGGGTTATCCCTCCCCTGGTGGAACTTTTGAGAGGAAGATTAACTTGGGTTGAACAGAGAGTGGCAGTACGAGCTCTAGGTCATTTGGCTACCTATTCTAGTACATTTCCAGCTGTAGCAAGTCATGGCGAGATCCTTGAGCTTTCCATTCAACTTGCAATGAGTTCACTCGAGATCGTCTACTCTCATTTTTACCAGTATGTTGACAGAAGGCTTAGTTACCACTGTGATCTTCTTACTCGTGGTATGGGCGGTGTTGAAATGGAGTCCAGGAAGGCAGAGGAATGGGCTAGCCAGTTACAGTGCTGGTCTCTCCAACTCATTAATTGCTTTGCTTTTAAACCTGAATTTCTTCCTACCATATGCAAAATGGAATTTCTCATAAAACTTCCAGGAATGTGGGGTGGGCTTGTTAATGAAAACTCACCAGCTGGTATTGGTTTATTACGGACAATATGCCATCATAAGCATGGCAGAGGGCCTGTTGCCAATTGTCCTGGTATTATTGAGGCATTATGTAATATAGCGCGTTCATCAGATGACTGGCAATATATGGCCATTGATTGTCTTTTATGGTTACTCCAAGATCCCTCTACCTCTCATAAGGTAATATTGCTTGCAAGCTCAACAGTTCCGCAATTTGTCATAATTGTGTTCCATTGGAATTAATTTTTCAAATTTATGTGAGCCTTTGGGAATTAGTTGTGAACAAGAGTGCCAATAGGTTGTTTTGTGGCAAAACCGTCCTTGTTTTTGTCCATATATTACAAGTTATAACTTGTCAGCTGACCAGCCTCAGCGCAATCTGCTTAACTAATGCTGTGTCACAAATGGGCAACCGGCTTGTCAATTTTTAAGTTTCAAATTGCATATATTATGTTGTTACAAACCGAAAGGTTTGAAATGTTTTAATACGAATGTGGCGGCTTTTTGTAGCTTATAAATTACCTTAGCTCTTACCATTCACTATTTCTTGAAGCTCGATCCCTCCCCAGGATGGACCATATAGCCAAGAGAAACAATGAACCAGAATAGAAGAGCTTGCCCCACCCATGACTAAATATTTCGTAGTAGCCTCATTAGACCGTACATCTTTCTAGGTATATCCAGATAATAGGTAGGAACATAAACTGAAACATTTGGAGCTACAAAGATAGTTATGAAATTGTTAGCACTTCATAAAAACATTCCTCCTAGGGTAGCTGTTAATACGAATAAGAGAAACTCTGTTATAGCCATTGATATTAATATCCGTCTTTCTTTTATTGTATTGTTTATTGTATTGCCGTTCTTTTTGGGCAGCGCGGGCTTTGCTCTATTAAAAGAAAAACTCCATTTTCTATTCAATTGAAAATTGAAATATGATCATTTTCTGAGAATTGTTGTTATGATTGAAATTGAGAAGGATACAGATGTATCAATTTGTATTTTTTCATGTCATTGGAAAAATATAATCCAATTTAAAGATTCGAATCGTTCATGAATTCTCAGTCAGAAGATTAGATATTGCATATTTCACACTTGTAGATAGTCTATCCAGTATCCTGTCTTGCAGATGTGGATAGATAATTACAAGTCAGAGTGATATACCTTTATTTTGACATTCCAAGTGCAAATATACATCTTATATTGCTTCAATTGCTATGCCTCTGAAGGGAATTTAGAATAACATATATGTCTAATCCTATCTAATTTAAGCAATTCAAAACTTTCTGCTGCATTCTGAAATCGAATCTGAAATTGGTTTTACAGGTCCTAGATAAGGCAGTACCTGCATTGGTGGACCTTGCTGAGATCTCAACTCTTGGTGATCACAAAAAACTTGGAGAGTCCATTGTTAACATTCTTCAGGAGTGTGTACAGTCACAGGGAACAGGGCGGAATTCAGTAAGTAGCCGCATAAAAGAAGAGGTTGAGGAGCTACTGAATTCTAGACAGAGGTTAAAATGGGAGAAGAATATGCCAAAGGAGGATCTTCATATTAAACAAGCAGCAGCTTTGGTTGTTAAACTTGAAGGAAATTCTCTGTTCTCGTCTGGAAATATTGCGGGGGCTGCATCAAAGTACTCTGAAGCATTGGCTTTGTGTCCAATGAGATCAAAGAAAGAAAGAGTCGTCCTGTACAGTAATCGAGCTCAATGTCATCTCTTACTGCAACAGCCTTTGGCTGCAATAAGTGATGCCTCTCGTGCACTTTGTCTTCATAATCCAGTAAACCGTCATGCTAAAAGCCTTTGGAGAAGAGCGCAAGCCTATGACATGCTTGGGTTAGCGAAAGAGAGCTTGTTGGATGCTATTCTTTTCATTAACGAGTGCTCTCAGTCAACGGATCCTGATCTGTCATTGAGGCAAAACAAGGTTCCTGATTATGCAGAGCGCTTGGTTAAGAAGCAGATGCGTGCTGCTTGGTTGTTCCGCGAGGCTGCTCTTAAACATGGCGCGGTCCATTGTGATGGTGCTGATGGAGAAATGTGTGGGCAAGTGTCTGATGATTCTGAATGGGAGACAGCAAGTGAGAGTGATATTGGAAATGATGGAAGGGATGAAATGGGTGATGATGACTTCGAGTGGAAGAATGACTTTGAAAGGAAAGAGAATTACGATAAACCTCCATTAAAAGGTAACCTCATTCATGTGCGCAATGATATGTAAATTTTGGTGAACGGAAAAAATTTTTATATGCTAACAGCTAGCTGTATTCTGCATTATATAGGAGTTATGTTGAGTCTGCTTCATCAACTACTGTGTTTATCCCTTTAAGTGGCATTTACATGCATTCTTGAGCAGTTTTTGACAAGACTGTTTTTTTACTGGTGGCAAATTGTTTGTCCCGTATAAGAGTTGTTGCTTGAACCAAATCTTTTGTTTTACTTTATAGATAGTCATCATGGAGGTGGCTTTAGGATAAGGGAAAGGACTTGTGATATCCATGTCACATAACAGAACTCTGGAATCTAAGTTGCCTCATAACAGGTCACAATATCCTTCACCTTTAGTGTGGAAGAGGAGGATCAAGGGCTTGGCCCACTTGTTTAGTCAGACCACCTATGTCACTAATTGTGTACTATACAAGTGAGGTGTGGATACATAATACCTAAAGGGTTCCTTATCATCATGTATTCTCACGGCAAATTCAATCTACTGGAGTTCAACGTACCCATCCACAGCACACAACTTTCATTACTAAAGCCTGAAAGATGAAGTTGAGTCCTCAGTGTTAACGGCTGATTTTATATGGAGAATGAAAGTGGGTTTTTATCTTTTCTTAGGCAGCAGAACATTAGTAGAGCTCGTTGAAGTGGAGAGTAGTCTTGGTTTCAGGGCTCTGGAGCATTCCTATCTAGAAATTCTCAAAAGCCTGGGACAGATCCAGGCATGTGGTGATTGGAGACAATTCCCTGCCCGCAAATGACATGCTTCTTACAAAGCATTGTACCAAAAAGGCAATGTTCATTGCATGCTGTAGAGTGGTATTTGAGGCTGTTTGGTGGTTTCTCTGCAACCATGTCAAGTTACTGGCTGATGCTTATGATTAATATATATATATATATATATATATATATATATATATATATATATTAAGTCAGAAGCAAAATATACAAAGCATGAAGGGGGCAATTGTCTGACCTCAGAAGATCGTGGAGACAAATCCACTAATACAATGAGAAAGCAAACAAGAAAATAGCATCCAGTCTTTCTCAGATAGGGTGTGCCTTTCCCATCAAGCATGCACAAGCCCTTAGAAACATCTTTTAATGGCTGGGATACATCCAAAAGCCACCATCTTAACCTAAGCTAGATTTTCAATTGCATGTCCTGATGGTTAGCTAGAAATGCTTATGACGAAACTGTACAACAGAGATGAGTCAGTAATCCCTGTACTGTTTTATATTTTTTCACCGGTGTTAGTAGTTTATTCCGGTTATGCTTACGCTGCTAAATTCGTTTTTCCCTTACTTGTTCAGCATTTACAGGAGTTTTTCTTCAAGAAGATAACAGTATTGTATTTTGAACTGATGCAGATATGAAGCATGGGTACAATGTACAGCTTACTGAAGATGCAGAGTAATTCTGAACTACAAAGATGGTCTTCTCCATGGAAAGCATAATCCAATATGGATGCTTTGTTATCATGTAAAAATCACTGTGATTGCTGCTGGCTTACCAGTTTATTGCATGGAATGCTTCTCATCGAATTTCTTCAAGAACTGTGAGAAAAATGGACACGTTTTTGATGTTTTGGTCTGGCAGTGAATGTGTGTTCCATATAATTTTGGCTTGGTTTTCTTTTTTTCAGTTGTCCAATTTTAGGTGCAGGTGCGAAAAAACTGTAGAGTTTGTTTTTCTTTCATAGAATTAGTTTGGTTTGTCCATCCCATAATTATTTCAGAAGCGTCTGTATATGAAGTTCCAGCTTTTGAATTTTGATTGAACCATTAAATCTCTTGCTGTTTTCTTGTTTTTAGTTGTCTGTAACATAGATCCTTTCAGAAGGCCAAAGTTGAGCGTGTGTTCGGGCAAGAGCCATGCAAGGATCGAGAGCACATTTCTCTCCTCTCCAAATGGTATTTTTGGATTGATTTTTTTTTTTTGTTGAGTTGGGTTGAGAATTATAAAAGTAAATTGTTTGTCAAATGATAAGTGGGGTTCAAAATAAAAAAAGTAAAAAATAAATTCTTTTTTAAAATTCAATCCAAATACACCTGTATCAACGTATTCAGGAAAAAAAATTGAGTTTGTTTATATTCAAGTTTTCACATTATTTTTACTCATTAACAAAGCTAACGGCAGGCTTGATGTGTTAGGGTATTTATATTTACATTTCACAATGTTTCAAGGTAGCATTGTCAAATGGCTTGGTTGGGTCCATTGTGGGTTGGTTAGGTATTTTATGGATTGAGAAATTTTCACTTTATATTAATTTTTATTGGGCTAAATGGGTCAATTTGCGGGTTTAATTTTTTTTTTTGCCTTATGCTATTTTTTGTCTTTCTTTTTCTCTTTTTATCATATAAATTTATTATTGTGATAAAAATTTTTGACCAATTATTAATATTTTTATAATAGAAAAATATAAATATAATTAATAAAAAATAAAATTAATCAACCTTAATTATATGTATGATTATAATATATAATTGAGGTAAATTTGGTACTAATATTAATATACATTTCTTTTTTTATAATGTTCTTAATATATAAGCAAAAAAAAAAAAAAATAGTCCGTGAGCTAAACGAAGTAGGTCAAGTTGGACCGTATTTAAACAAATTTAGAAATCTAAACTAAACTCATCCATATTCCTGACTAAACGGCTTGGTTCGTTTTGACATTACTATTTTAAGATAAAAATATAAATTATTCAGCAAAAAAAGTAAAAATATAAATTGTTTAATTCTGAATGATCAGATAAAGTAATAGAGTTGACAACAAAATATTTCTACTCAGATCGAAGGATTTTAGATTTTATATCCACTAAGTTTTAATCTTCATTCTCTTTCAGAACAATGTAGATTCTCTAAAAAGAACATTTAAATTTTGTTTATTCTTTCATCTCACTCTTTTACATGTTGTGTACTCCATTTATCTTAAAATATAATCTCCATTTGGTGCTTTCATAGAGATTAAGAAATTATTAAAATTTAACATTCCAAATAAAAAGATTTAGACATCTTTTGACTTTAATTATAATTTATTAATTAGAGTATTTAAAATTTTGGGAATCGTTACTAGTTAAAGAGATTTAAGGATGAAAAAAATTATTAATTTTTTATTAATATTACAAATAGAGGAGATATTATAAGATGGGAGTATTTTGTGAAGAGAAACAAAGGCTGGCTGAAAACTATCAATGTCAATTTTCTAAGGAAGGAAGGAAAAGTTCCACTTGATTCTTGCAATTCGATTTCCCGAAAAAAGAAACAATTTTCATTTTAATTTGAGAGTATGAAGTAAAAAATAGGAAGTCAACTCCCTAACTACTACATGCTGTTGCTGCCTAGTACTTTAATCACTCGTGAATATGGCCCAATTATAGGATTATTGACAAAATTGACCTTATTTTAAAAAAGATGTACTAAAAGGGTCTTGTTTGGGAATAAAATTTTGTAAATGGCCATAATGCCATTTGAGGCGTTATAACTCACAAACAAAAAATTTATTTGCTACATATATAATTTGGCGTTATAAAGCTATAATGTCAAATCGCAAGGCATTATAACTTCATTAAATTGACTTTTGAGCACAAGCAATAAAAGAAAGGTAAGTTGTGATCCACATGCCAGACTCAATGCTTTCAAAGGCAAATGAATATAGTTCTGGAAGAAATAGAAAATGATTTTCGTATATTATATTCTTTGTTTTAAATCATTTAGACTAAGAATAATCCGACCATAAACCTAATCAATTGTCTACTTAATGTAAAAACATGTAAGACAGAAGACGAGACAAGCACAATATTGTCACAAAGAATATATTAGCACAACTATTTGCTACTCCATTAATTAAGATATTCTAGTAATTTGACATACTCATTCTGTTTTAAAATATAAAATTTTTTGATTTTTTTCTCAAAATATTTAATTTTTTATAAATTTTAAGAATTAAATTTTTAAAATTAAATTTACTAAAAATATAATTATCTTATTATTTATTATATTAATAATATTAGTTAAGAACATAATAAGAAAAAATTTTCATTTTTCTTTCTTAGTCTACACAAAAATGATCAAAGAGTATTATATTTTTTAACAAAAAGAGTAATTATCTTCCACTATCAAGTCGAATGATTTATTATTGAACTGTTATTCAGGTCTATATGTTTTTTATGTTAAAAATATTTTTGAATTAGACTATAAGTTTCCAATTTAACTCATATCTTCTCTTGCTTGAATATATCAAAATATGAAAAAGTGAACTTCTTCAACTCTTCATAAGTTATTTCGAACTTGTATTTGTTGAATTATGGGATAGGTACTGAAATTAAAGCTAAATTATGAGACCAAAAGAAAGAGGAAACCAATACTCTTTTGAAAATAATTCATGTTGCCTTCAACTTCTGTTACTTCTCCCACTTTATATTCTCCTTATTTTTTCAGTATAAGAGATAGAGATTAGATAATGTGAAAAAAGAGTTCCTTATTATATATACAAGTAAAAGATATCCATGTAAAAAAAGAAGCATAGTAAATTCTTTGCTAGGTAAGTAGGTAGAAACAAAACTCTCAATATCATTATATTTCACCTAGAAACCACATCGTATTTCTTTTTCTTTTTCCCTTTCTGAAAGTGATAAACTTGATCAAGAATTTTATCACATCGTCATGATATTAAGGGGATATTTTTCCCTTCCCTTTCTAATTCAATCTATTATAATTCTAATCAATCGATTTAAAGTTTTGATTGGATTGGATTGGATTAAAAAATCCAAATTCAAAATTTTGAGATTGAGAAAAAAATGAGCAAATTTGTCATAAGCTATACCGTGAATACCCCTAGTTTGATCCCTATATATGTGTTTATTCTTTTCATTTTATTTTATGTGCTTACCCATTATGAAATAGGGTGATGTCTTGTGATCACAAGAAAAAATGTTAAATCAATAGTGTACTAAATTATGAGTTGAGTGCTCAATCTCTATATTATTACTCTAATATAATACCGGGTTAAGAATATAAATCGTACCTAAAGTTTACTTTATTGTGTTAATAATTGAACGACAATTTTTTTTTTCATACCAATAAGTTTTTTTTAATTACGCGTTGAGTAATCGATTTTAAAATAAAAACTAACCAAGAAAACAAAAACTAGCTAGTTGCACAATCATGATGCTACGATTCAAATGTTTCTACTTGATGATTAAGATGTCCAATAAATATCTTATTTTCTTTTGAAGAAAAGTGAGCAATAATAACATAAGTTAATACTCTCATTCTATGAATATAAGTTAAATAGTATTAACTTATAACAAGCTGCTACAATACCATGAAGGGCGTGGCGTGCTTGGATTAGTATTTCAATTTTAAATATTTTACTTTTTAAATTTTTTTACTTTGAGTCTCAATTTTCTTCTCACAAATAATTTACTTTTACAATTCTTAATACAGCTCAAATAAAAAAAACTAAATCAAATCTCACCCTTAATTTACTTAAGCTAAATCAAATTATTGAATTTAAATAATCCTTATACATATTATATCCATTTTAAATACTTATTTAAAATTTTTATTTTTTATTTTAAAATACTTGTTAATCTCATAAATAAATTATGCATTATTACTCTTAGTTCAATTCTATCTTTTATGATTTAGATTTATAAATAAAAAATTCTATTAACCGGCATGAATGTCATCTATTGCTTCTGGTTGAGTTTCTAATCATTTTCCCCTTTCGGTACCACAATAATTTCAGAATTAATTATGAGTAGTCTGATTCATAATACTAGTTTAAATGCCTGTGCAATGCGATTGCGCGGGTGTTTTCTTGGATAAAAATATTGAAATAAACAATTTTTAGTTTTATATTTAGTATATTTTTTATGATTATATATTATTAAATATTTTATGCAATCTAGTGTAGAACATATTTGGAACGAAAACAAATAATACATATCATATATTTAATTGTCAAGTTATATATTTAATTTTAAAGTGGATAAAGAATATTTAATGAAATAAAGAAGTATTAAAAATTTTGAGCAAAATTAAAATCTAACAACAAAATATTAAATAGAGAAACATAGTATTTGAGCAAATTCACATTTATGAGTCAATAAAAGCCCAAGTCATTAAGCTTCAGCGATCACCCATGATAAAAAATTTTACTTTTTGTATGTTTTGTAAAAATAATATTTTACTGTATCAAATTTAAATTTACCATTAAATATTTATGTTACAAATAGTTTGTTAAAAATTTGATTACTTTTGAAAAATAAAATAAGAAATAAAGAATTTATTTTTAAAAATACTTATATGTACAAAAAATTAGAATGAAAAGTATAATATATTTTTTAAAATGAGTATTATTATAAACAAATTTGACTGTTTTTCTAATATATGTTAAATATACAACACATTATCAGAATTTTTTGTAACAATTGTTTTGACTTTTCGTGCCTTTAATTTAAAAAATGTGATCTATTTTTTTACTTGTATCTTTATATTTTAGTATATATTTTAACGGCTATTTAATCTATATATAATTTTAGAATAGTTATTGAATATTTTTCTCAATAAAATACATTGTAAGAATTAAATTGTTGTAATTGTTTTAAGCTTTCGTGCTATTGACTTCAAAATTTATAATATACATAAGTCAATATTTTACTATATATTTTTAAAAAATTTCAAGACAAAACAAAATGATTGCAAATCCTCAACAAGCCACTTCAAGATGAAAACAAAACAAAATGATTGTAAATCCTCAACAAGCATTTAATATATAGGTAGCTAATAGGTAAATTATTATACTTTAATTTTATCATGGTCTTAGAGTAATTATTATTGAAATAATTTTATTTTTAAAATTCATCAATTTTTAAAAAATATTAGCAACACAAATATCTAATATTAGATTTAAATTTGATATAGTAACCTGTTATTTTTACAAAAAATACATAAATAAAAATGTTCATAAAATTTTATAAAATCAATTAATTTTATATATAAAACAATTGCATAATTACATATAAATTAAATTGTTTGTAATATATAGAGTAAACTTTTGATATGCGTATAAAAATATAAATTGTATATTGTGAAGTGAAACGCACGAAAAAGCAAAATAATTATCACATAAAAATTTATGTAACATAGGCTAGACAACAGTTAAATGTATCATTATAATAATATTTATTTTTAGGTACGTATTATAATTTTTATTTTTAATTTATTTGTAAACATACATATTTTTCAAAATAAAATATTTATTTATTAATTATATTATGGTCTCAAAGTAATTATTATTGAAACGATATTATTTTAAAAAATTCATCAAAATTTTAATTAACAAACTATTTGTAACACAAATATTTAATAATTAATATTAAATTGAAATTTGTGACAGTCAAATCACAACCCTTCATTCCACAATCCAAGGGTCCAATTTTATCTAAAAAAGATAATCATTACTTTTAATTTTATTATGGTCTTAAAGTAATTATTATTGAAACGATTTTATTTTCAAAAATTCATCAATTTTTAACAAATATTAGAAACACAAATATTTAATATTAGATTTAAATTTGATATAATAACCTGTTATTTTAACAAAAAATACATAAATAAAAATTTTCATAAAATTTTATAAAATTATAACACGTATAGTGCATATCAATTAATTTTATATATAAAATAATTGCATAATTACATATAAATTAAATTGTTTGTAATATATAGAGTAAAATTTTGACATGCGTATAAAAATATAAATTGTATATTGTGAAATGAAACGCACGAAAAGTCAAAATAATTATCACATAAAAATTCATGTACTACGTTGTATACTTAACATAGGTTAGACAACAGTTAAATGTATCATTATAATAATATTTATTTCTAGACATGTATTATAATTTTTAGTTTTAATTTATTTGTACATATACATATTTTCCAAAATAAAATATTTATTTTTTAATTATATTATGGTCTCAAAGTAATTATTATTGAAACAATATTAACAAATTATTATTGAAACAATAATTTTAATTAACAAATTATTTGTAACACAAATATTTAATAATTAATATTAAATTGTAATTTGCGACAGTCAAATCACAACCCTTCATTCCACAATCCAATGGTCCAATTTTATCCAAGAAAAGATAAACATTACTTTTAATTTTATCATGGTCTTGAAGTAATTATTATTGAAACAATTTTATTTTTAAAAATTCATCAATTTTTAACAAATATTAGCAATATAAATATTTAATATTAAATTTAAATTTGATACAGTAATCTATTATTTTAACAAAAAATATATAAATAAAATTTTTCATAAAATGTTATAAAATCATAACTCGTATATTGTATATCAATTAATTTTATATATAAAAATTGTATAATTATATATAAATTAAATTATTTGTAATACATAGAGTAAAATTTTGACATGCGTATAAAAATATAAATTGTATATTGTGAAGTGAAACGCACGAAAAATTAAAATAATTATTACATAAAAATTCATATACTACGTTGTATACTTAACATAGGCTAGACAACAGTTAAATATATCATTATAATAATATTTATTTCTAGGCACATATTATAATTTTTATTTTTAATTTATTTTTAAACATACATATTTTTCAAAATAAAATATTTATTTATTAATTATATTATGGTCTCAAAGCAATTATTATTGAAACAAAATTATTTTAAAAAAGTCATCAAAATTTTAATTAACAAACTATTTGTAACACAAATATTTAATAATTAAAGCAAAAAAAGACAAAGCCAAATTAAAATTCGCCAATCAAATCTCACCCTTCATCAATAATCCAATGGCCCAATTTTCACCCAAGAAAAAGACAAAGCAAAATCAATCCAAATCCAATCAAATCTCAACCCTTCATCAACAATTCAATGGCTCAATTTTCACCCAAGAAAAAGACAAAGTAAAATCAATTAAAATCCTCCACAAGCCATTTAGTAATAAGTAGATTAAAATCCTCCACAAACCATTTAATAATAAGTAGATTAGTACTTATCAGCCAGCCAGTATTTTATTTCCAAAAAAGAAAAATGAAAAACCGAGTATTCCTTTTCTTTTTCTTTTTTAATAAAAAGTTGAGTATTCTATTCAGACACGACTAGTTATGGTAACGCGCGGGTTTTTAAATTTTTTTTGTTTTTTAAAGAATTTTTTCCTTTATTACATTTGTATTGAATTTCTCATTATTTGATTGATGTGAGGAATGTAGCGTGTTTTGAGAATTGTTTTGTTTTTTAATTTTATTCAATGTTAATAGAAATTATTATTTTTTGTTTAATTATTATTTTGTTAATATTAAAAATAATTATTATGCAAATTAACAATTTTGAAATGTCATATCTCAGTAGGTTGTATTATAATTTATTGAAAATCTATATAAGGTAGTTTTGGAATTACTAAATTAGATATTATAAATATTTATAATAGGATTAATCTAATTTGAAGTTTATTGTGTGAATTGGTTGTCATGAATATTATTAAAGATATTGATTCTGCTACAAAAGGAGCTATCATTAGAATAGTTCATTCAATGCATCAAATAATAATAATCTATGAGAGAAATAGTTATGTTAGGATGAAACCAAAGGATGAGTTTCATTTGAAGTCATTCATAATAAAAATAGTTAAAGGGAGTTCCATGTCTATTCTAATAGTTAGTGAAATTTCTATTTTTGAAGCATGTTGCAGACATCTGCTACTGTCACTCCTCTAGGTATGACTCGATCGCTGGCACTCCACATATTATGATTGTTGGGATGTCTTCATTGCAACTTTCCGATTCTATTGATTGTGTTGGTGATTGTTCCAGCTTTTTCTTTGGCTTTGCCTTTTTCTGTCTTCTTTCTTTTTTGTCCACTCGTCGCTTCATGGTCTTTGATATGTATTCCTTTAGCTGATTTTGTTGTGAGTGAATGCACTTCATGTTGCTTCCCTTTGTTTTTTTGAAGAACTTTGTGCTCTTGTTCTTGCTGCTATAGTCACTGCAGCTTGTCATTGGCTTTATTTTTTTTCTTTTTGGTGTCAATTCGTCTTCCGAAGTTCTACTTCATTTCTTCTTCTTTTTGGTTTGCTTGTTTCCATTTGAGTTTGCTTGATTCTTTGGAATTTCGTTTGTTGTGGCAGAGGAGATTCGAGAGAATGATTCCGCTGAGCGTAGTCGTGTGCATTGGTTTGTATGGAACTCTTTTTTTCCAAAGCATGTTTGCTCCATAATGGTAGATGTGGTAAGTTTCATCATCATCATAAGCTTCAAATGCTATGAAATCTCCTTTAGATACTTCATTGTCATGGGACGAATTTTTTTCCAACCATGATATAGGAAATATTTGTTGTTTTTTTTTCATTAGTATAACTTCCCAGTAGTTTCCACTTGTGTTGATGAGGAAAAAAAGCTTTTGGTATTTTGTTGCTTCGTGATTCTGTGAATGATGTCGGAAGAGGTCGAAAGTATAGCAATGGTTATTTTCAACAGTTGGTTGAGGTTGTTTAATACATATATGAAATTGTAGTTTGAGAAGAATAATTACCATTGAGATGAGGTCATTGCCATCTTGAATATGGAGCAGAAATCTATACTGATCATAGATTGACATTCTGGGAGATTTTGTAATTTGTGTTCAGTAGTGAAATCATATAAGCAGAGTGAATTACTCAAAATTATTGTCCATTTCAGTTAGATGAATATATATATGAAGTATAATCATTTTATGGAGTAATATGCTGTTTTCAGAATCTTCAACATGATTTATGTTTTCAGATAACTATCATTGAAATAAATAAGTTTTCTATTGTTGTCTTGGATGCACACTTAATTCTACAGATGCTTGGGATTGGAATATTTTTCTATATACAGTTACTGTAATCTTGGCCTCTTTTCCTTTTGGTTTTATTATACAATTAAGTGTGACTTATATCAATTATGGAATTATTAAAGTAAGTTGACTTGTCTTAGTTGATTTTGTAATATTCATAGAATTACAGTATCTTAGGCTGATAATTATTTGTATTTGTTGTTTAACTCCATGTTTACTGCTATTTCAGAAGTTTATCTTGAAGGAAGACTAAATCAACTTTAGCATGGTCTAGCCAAATAGAAGCATATGGTGGCAGTTGATGTGTCTCTCTTTTTATCTACTCATGCTCATTTTTTTCACTTCTGCTTTTTGCTACATGGATTCATGTTTTCATTATGTTAAATCATGGAATTTAAGTTTCGTTTTGGGTTGAAATAAGAAAGACTATGACACTGTGTTACTGATGATGAAATTGTTATTATTATGAGACTTGGTAAAATGTTTTTAATTAGATTGTGGAATTAATGTAGCAGATATTTATTCTATGATCATTTGAGGACTGATGATATCTGTATACATAGAGATAGGAGAAACCTAATTATTTTTGATCATTTGCAGTTTATGACATTTAACACTACATTGTACCAGAATTACATGTAAGCTATATTTAAGAAAACAGGCAATTTCTATATTTTAAGTGAATTATGCTTATCCGAATTTATATCTTGCACTGCTGGTCTATTTTTAAGTTTTAAGCGTAGGTGAAATGCAGAGAGCAAATTATAACAGTAGACAGACAGATTACATACATAATCAACAGGAATGGAATTTAATAGATGAAATGCAGAGAGCAAATTATAGCAGTAGACAGACAGAGTACATAATCATCAGGGATGGAATTTAAGTTCTCTAAAAAAACTGAAATTCTTCTAAGATTGTGTTGTGGTTGTGGCTGCAATTACATTATTATGGTATATATGATTATGGATTATTGTATTGAATTTTGGCAGGGTGTGATTTCTTTAAAATAATAGAATAGATGATGATAAACGAATGTGTTTTTTTTTGGAATTGATTGTTTTACATACCTGTCTTGTGTGCAGAAGATTTGAGTGGGAGATATTTCGAAGAGCTGACTTTGTTTTCGGTAGGGTTTGTAGGAAGAGAATTTTGATGATGCAGATGGTAATTTTGTTTTGCGTGTTTATGTTCGAAGGAGTAGGAATGGTTGGTTGTTTTCTCGTGAAGTTGGTGGGCTTTTTTTTTAATTTGTGTTTGGGCTTCTATTTTGTTTCTCTTGTCTTTGGTGGAGGCTCATTGTTCCGCATTCATTGAATCTGGACATTTGACTATAATAGTTTCATTTTGTATTTTGTTGAACGAAGAGTTGTGGTTTCTGTCTTTGTAAGTTTTTTTAATTTTTCTTTTGGGTCGGTGTTCTTGTTGGAAAATTCCGAATGTTGTTTCTTTGCTTGAGTTTATATGGGTTTCGAAGGTGTAGCTTCGATTTTGAAGATGCGTTGTTACGAGGTATGTTTATTTGAAGATTTCTTTTCTTTTCAATTTATTGTTGTTTTTTGCAAAGTGGGTTTTTAAGCGTGTAACTGTTTTTATTTTTTTGTTGAATACGTTACTTTTTTTTTCGTATGTTCTTTGTATTGTAATGGAAAGCACTTTGTGGTAATTTTGAAGAATTGAAACGTTTCTTGAAGAATTGAAGCGTTTATTTCATTAATTGTGTTCATGTATTGGGATTTTTTTCCTGTATTCTGCGTAAGAGTTGAAAGGTTGTTCTCATTTATTGTGTTCATGTATTTTAAAAGCAATTTGTAGTCTAGGTTCATTTTATTTATGTGATTAGATAAGTTGTTTTTTTCCTATTCTGGGTTCGGCTTATTTTTATGATTTTATATATAGTAGTAGTTTTCAATGTTTGAGTATTAGTTTGTCATGCTTAAAATGGACTCTTACCATAGTTTCAAACAGAAGTATCGATTAATAGGAAGGCCTGAGTTTCATCCGTTTATTTCTGAGTCAGTTTTGCTTAACTCTGTTGAGTTGCAGGATGGTAAGACTCATTACTGTATTCCTGATAAACGTTCTGATAGGGTGAGAATGGTCTTAAGATCTGGTTCTGCAGAATTTCCTGAGTTTTTGGAAATTTTCATTCCTCCTTCTGTTCCCCTTAATATTGCTCCAGATTTGAATTGTAATTGGTGGAGTGAAACTCATCCATGGGTTGCTGATGATATAGAGATGGAATTCCCTTTAAGTATTTTGATTTTGAGCGAGGAATTCTTAGCTGCTGGAGAGACTGAGAGGAAGATGCAGTCTTTTGTGAAGTTTTATGAACCTTTAGTAGTTGCAGTAGTGGAATCTCACTCTGTTTTGGGAATTCATCCTAATTTATTCAAAGAGTATGATGGAAAGCAGTCTTTGAAGTTAGCTGGATATTCAGAAAACAGTATTTGTCTCTATTATCATAAGAAATTTGTTACTGTTTTTTCAAGTGCTGCTGATGGAATGCAAATTGTTGACATATATCGTAGATCTTCTGGTTCATCTGCTTTGAAAGTTAAGAGATCACGTTTTGAGGGTGTTTCAAGTTCGAACACTGCGAAGTAGTCAATGCTGGAATAGTATTGTGCTAGGGATGTTTCTTGTATTTTGAATGAAATGCTATGTTACTTTTGTTTCAGTCATAGTCTGAATTTTATGATTTGTTTTAAGTGTCTGAAATTTAAGGAGTGATTGTTATGTTGCCATTTTTTTTTATGTTGGAATTGTATGGAATTGAATATTCTAATTAACAATCAAACTTATCAAAAAGCTACGCTTATTTCAATTTGTTTAATCAAAACAGATGTTAATGTGAGGATGTGTAATTCAAAATTATATAGATTGAATAGATTTAAAGTTTTGTATAATTTTAAATTGTTCATAAAGATTAGGTGGAGGTTGTTATTTGTTCAAATGAAATTAATATTGCTGATGTTGAGGATCCGTCCATCATCACCACTTTCTAGAAAAGTTAACATGTAATTCAAAATGATATAGATTGAATGGGTTTAAAGTTTTGTATAATTTTAAATTATTCATAAAGATTAGGTGGAGGTTGTTATTTGTTCAAATGAAATTAATATTGCCGATGTTGAGAATCCAGTCCAACATCACCACTTTTCGTAAAAACTTAACATTACATAAAGAATTGATTTTGAATCATGTTCATAATGGGACATATCATCCAAGTAATTAATCATGAAATAAATACTCCTTTATTCAACCGATTCAAGAATACATACTGCATCTGTCCCTTCAAACTGATGTTGTATCGGTTTAAGAAATAATACTTATTGGGAACTCCTTGGCTTCTTGCTATACGATCAAAATAAACAATTGAACATACTAAGTTAGGTAAGAAATAAAAGTAATCACTATTTAATGCTAAAAAAACAGTATAGGAAACTTTGACTTTCAATGAAAACCATTGACAAATGAAGCCTCAAAAGACAATTAAGTAGTTAAGAATGACGTTGTCATTTTTTTATGCTTCGCAAAACAAAAAGGAAACAATCGGGAATGAATTCCATTGTGGATACATACATTACATAATTAATCCAAAATTTGGGTTTCATATTGTTGACATAAGTTTGAAAAAGCAAATTAACTAATCTCTATGTTTTTATTTCATCGAAAAATATGATAGATTGGCGTGTAGATTATTAGGCTTTTCATATTCCCTTTAAATGAATAACCGAGCAGAGCTAATGTTTTTGGAGAATGTTAATTAGCTATTGTGTATGGTTGATTACAGGACAATTTATAAGGCAAATAAGAAGACAGTGGCAGATTAAAATGAATTAATTGAAAATGAAATTCAGATTGTATTAAAGTGTTCATGCTTGATTGGGATTCACACATGGTATTTATTGAATTTAGACTGGGATGAAAAACTTGAAAAAAATGTTGCAACATCATGTTGGGTAATGAATTTGATATTGTTCATTATGAAACGAATAGTCTTTACATGAAATATAACTTCCTCATATATCCTTGTTTGATCTTCTCATACGATGGTGTTTTGTCTTCCGGACTACTTTTTTCGCAATCATCTCGCAATGTTCGAATTATTGATCGACTAAAATAATTAAATGTAATTTTTTAGATGTTTTATACTACATTGCTTTTGAGAAATAAAATTTGAATGTAAGTAGTCATGTTTTTTGTTTGGAAAAATTATTTTTTATGTAGTTTTCTTTAATTTCTTGAATTGAATTCATGATTTTTGAAAGTACCTGTTGTTGTTTTTTATCTGCAAGACATTTGTTTTATGGAGTCAAAGGTGCTTCCCTCATTGCTAATTCATGTGATATTGTCTGTAAAAAAAACACGTTGTTTGTAAATTATATATATTGTAATAATCATAGGTAATTGGAAGGGATCTTGCAGTTGCTAGATCGTAGAATATTTCTTCGTACACAATATTCTTTGTGTATGATTTTTCGTAGTACTCGTTGTTATTTTTGTTGTGGAAGACATTTGTTTTATGCAAATCAAAGGTAGTGCTCTCATTGCTCGATTCATATGATATTGTCTGTTAAAAAAAACACATTGTTTGTAAATTATATATATTGTAATAATCATAGGTAATTGGAAGGAACTTACAGTTGCTAGATTGTAGAATATTTCTTCATACACAATATTCTTTGTGTAATTTCGAAGGTCGGATCGTCTTCAAGGATCAAAACTTTTAACCCTTGTGGATCTTTTTAGTCTAGAAAGAGCCACATATAATTGACCATGATCTGAAAACAAGTTTTGGCAAAAATAAGCCAACTTTCGTGCTAGTGTTTGTCCTTGGCTTTTGTTAATTGTCATTGCATAGCAAACTTTGACTGGGAATTGCCTTCTTATGAATGTAAATGGCAATTTTGCATCTCACTGAGCTCAAATCTATTCTTGGTAGCTGCACCTTTTTCACCTATGTGAGATCCGGAGATTATTTTTGCTTCAATAACTCTTGCTCTCGCTTTGTGTAATGATCGAGCGTGTCCCATTGCACATTCCTTTTGTTGGATTGATGTTTCGAGAAGCATAACAGAACTCCAACTTTTAACCGTAGTTTATGATCCGGAATACCTAGCAATTTGAGATCATTTAGAAATTCTACGAGATAAAGTATTTGTTCACCATATATATTTGCTGATGCTTTATCAATCCCTGCTCGCACTAATGTATTCCCGACTGGTTCTCTCGGTATTTGTTGAAGTGCATAAGCATTGATTTGGTCAACAACTTCATTTCTAGGAGTCGAATTTCTCTATTCAGTAATGTATGCGATTCGCCATTTGGTCATTGAAATTTGGATATGTAGCATAAAAAATACTCTTGATTGGGTCTTCATTGTGCTCAATAATAAATCTGTTTGGGATTTTTATCCATGTAGCTTCTGTTTCATCTCCTCTGCATTTTGCTTCTTCAATGCCATTTCCTATTTTCAAGATCCAATTTGCAAATTCAATGATTGCTTCTTTCTCACTGGTTGTGGAATAAGTATTATGCTGCAGTCTCATGTTTTGTGTAAGCACCATAACTTCACAATTTTTCCACAATGGTGATTGGTTCAATGAACTATGCACAATATCTGCTCGACGACCTTTTGGAACTACTGGTAGGATTTGTCGGAAGTCCCTCCTAATAATATTGTTTTCCCACCAAAAGGTCTCGTCTTTGTTGAAGTTGTTCAATCATCCAATATGTCTTTCAAAGTTCTGTCAACTGTTTCAAAGACATATCTAGAACTCATTGGAGCTTCATCCCATATTATTAATACAGACTTCTTAATTAACTCAGCTAATTGAGAATTTGCTTTGATTGAGCAAGTTGTTTCTTCAGATGTCATTAACGGAATTTTGAATCGACTGTGTGCTGTTCTTCCACCTGGTAGCAGTAATGCTGCAATACCTGCAATTTTCCCTCTTTAGGTCTCAGAATTTATTATGTAATTAAGAATGCAATTAATTAATGTGTAGATAAAATGTTACTCGAAGATGCCACTGCTAGTACAATTTTTGACTCTGATCTAAGTTTGTTTATTATGGTGTTGTAAAGGAATGTCTTTCCTGTACCACCATAACCATACAAAAAGAATAATTTGCCATTGTTGTTGTTCACAGCTTCTAGAACTTTGTCGTACACATTTTTCTGCTCAGAAGTCAAGTTTAAGATCATGGCATTATGTTCTTTTTGTAACATATCCACATCATACAATACTTCTTCAAGTATAGACCGATTCTGTATATCATTCAGAATTTCTCTATTTAAAATAGGCATTCCCGGAAAATCTTCTAATGACATTCCATAACGCAGCAGCAATCGTTCTATCTCCATTAATGTATAAGTTTCCATTTGCTGATCTGACAATGTTAGCTTTGGAAACTTCAGAATTTTCCTTTGTTTGTATAAAATATCCTCTCCAAGTTTCTTTGAATTGGATTCCCAGAAATTTTTGACATCTGTCAAATTGCAAAAAAGCAGTATTGTTACAAATAAATCTCTGAGTTGAGATCCTGTTGCCCATTGCGCAGCTTCATCTATAGTGTCATGCCATTCTTTATCTTCTTGTAAAAGGCCTCTTGCATAGCATGCTGCTTTAAATGAAGGATATAACTGGCCATTATAAGTTCTGATTTCTGCATATGAAGTGACACCATGTACATAGTTCAACAGCATTCTCATATAGTATCTCTCTCCTGATATTGGATGAGCAAATGTCATGCGACCAATGGATTTTTTTTGCTTTTCTTTTTTTCCACTCTTTCTCTTTTGATTTCCATGTATACTTTTGAGGAAATTCTGCATAAGTAAGTTCTCTTGCCTCTCGCATCTTCCGTGTTTTTTCTGCATCCATTCAGTGAACATTGTTTTTTTAACCCGTTCATTCTGAGTAATCTGTGGTAGATGAGAGTGGTCATTGAAAATAACATTTTGCTCATTTTCTAAATGGTATCCCAGTCTTTCAACTGCTGGAATTCTGAAATGAATATCAAATTCGAATATTCTCCAACAGGCCTCACATGCTGAAATATATCTACAATCCAAAAACATTTTAATTTCATCTATCTCAATATTTTCATCAGCATCAGCATTTTTAATGACATTAGTCTGTTCAAGCACCACTGTCATACGATCTGGTCCTTTATTCACATACTTGAATAGATATTTAATAGCTCTTGATTTATTACATGCCTCAATATTGATATGACCTTGAAATTTGACCAATAAATACCGATTGTATGGCACAACAAAACGATTGTCAAGCCGCATACCACTTTTTTCAACGAAATCAGTTGCCTCTCTTCTTTTGTATATGAAGAATCCATTCTCATCAACAGATGTCATTTGCTGCAGTTGTTTTGGGAAGTGTTTAGAACATCTTCCTGAAAATTTAAATTAGATAATTAGTTAGATTAATGGTTGAGAAATATTGAGTCATTTATTTCCACATATAACAATAATCTACACTGTACCTTCTACCATGCAAGGAGATTTTTCATATCCAAATCCACATGGTCCATGCATCATAAACTTAGCAACAGCTTCATATGCAATTGGATCTTTTTCTTTGCTGGGTATTTCTGCGCTTATAATTTCATCAATGTCTTCAGTACTTTGATTCTTACAGGATTCATGCAACCAGATAATAATATGAGAATGTGGCAGTCCACGCTTTTGGAATTCAACAGTGTATACAACTGTAATTATGAAACAATATCATTCATAATATAATTTTTGGTGAAATGTAAATAATTATTTAATTCTATGCATATGAGTGTATATTACATACCTGCCTGTACTTTTCCAAAAATTTCCAGCTTTATAATGTCATTAATCATCTCATCGAGTTTCATTTTGAAAACCCTAGCAACAATATCTGGCCTGTTATCTGGTTTTTGTGCTGGTATTTCAGCAAGCATGTCATGGACTTCTCTCCAATTAGGGTTAGCAGTAAATGTCATAAAGAAATCTGGATTGCCATAAAACCTGCAGATTGCCATAGCATCCTGATAATTTTGAGCCATATATCGAGGTCCACCTGTAAAAGATGATGGCAATATTGTTCTCCTGCCTATTTTTGTGCAATCATTGTCACCTCGTTCTACAGCATCATATAGATTTCTGTATAAATCAGTACGTAAAGAACCTTGATTATCAGATATCCATTTCAGTCTTGACTGTTCAATTGCAGTATATGCATCAACCAGAAATTGTTGAAATAATCTGCCTGAAAGAAGTAACGTCATTCCTTCTGCTCTTCTATACTGTGTTAAATATGCATAATATTCTCTCATTGTTACATTCTTTCGCTTAGTGCTTTTTCCGCCTCTGTTTCTGACATATGGAATGTTAAGATGGTATCCATCTTCACCATAGGGAAACAATAATGGATATTGCAGAGCCATATAAGAAGGATGCAAGAAACTGATTCTTTGGAGGTTTCCACATTTCATTTCAATTATAATATCTCTCTCTCTTGTATGCTGGTCAATATCTCCAACTACCAAAGCTGCTATTTCATTTGCTGAAGCCATTTCATATTGTCTTTCAGTAGCTCTTCTGCTATGGTGTAGCCTGATTTTAAAATCACATAACTCACCAGAATTAAATTTGTCATGTGCCATTCTGAATACTTTAACCAATTCATTATGTCTGTTAAGCATAGAAATCAATTCCTGAATGATTACTGGCTTCAAATTGTGGTTTCGTTTCCCTTGATTCACAGCTTCAATTCTATTTTGCACTTCATTTTTTGTATCATGAAAGTAAAGCTGAATGAAGTGTGCTTTGTCATTTCTCATAGGAATCAATGAACCAATCCTGTGATAATTTGCACCATTGATTCTGTAAATATAAGGTGCTGTGTTGTTGTTGATCGAATTGTCTACTCTTGCACCCATTGATGTCATAGAAAACATCGAGTTATATGCTCGAATGTTTTCTAAAAATGTAGATGATTCCTGGGATTCATTTGGTCTTAGTAAGCTGTTTAGTGGTTCAGGAGGGTTTTTGATTGCTGGTAATGTAATTTTCCCCTGTTTACAACACAGTTTATATTTTGGATAAATTTTATTAGAATGTTTCTTCAGTTTTTCTTCATCCCAAAAAACTGCTCTGCAATATTTACATTCATATCCAGGAGGGCCGTAGTAAGATTCACTGTTAGTGAAATGATCTGGAAAGTAAAACTATGCATAAGTACACATTTTTTTGTGCGATTTATTACTGAGGGAAAAACAGTAAAAAAAAGGTCAAAAATTACCTGCAGCTGCAACTTTGATTCTGTTTTGCTGTTTCTGGTTATTGGTTGTTCTTCTTGATGCTGTTTATAGAATTACCATTAGTAGTTATTTAGAATAATTGTGATTATACAATATTCATTTATTCTAATATATATATGACAGATCTGAAATACTCACATTGTTTCTTTGATATTTGTATCATGCTTTTATTTTTTGAGAATTGACATGCGTGTCGTTCTTTTTTCTCTTGCTTTCAGTAAATATAATGTAATGTTTATTATTTAATTTGGAATTATTACGACTCAAACAATGTATGCAGAAATGAAAGATGATTACCAATCCTTCTTTGATCTTCTCGTATAGTCCGCAATTGGGTTTTTTTAATCTTTTTTTTTCCGAATAATGTTCATGCGGTCTTTTCTCTTCGCCTTGCTTGTTCTGCAGTTGATGTATTTTGATGTATTAGGATTTCCAAAGCTGCATATTTATGTAAATTAGAAAGATTTGAAGCATAATGTTGACCTCACCTTTTTTAAGTATTTGTAGTTGATGATTTCTGAGAGTACTTTCTGCTGCTTCCATTGTAGTATTTTCTCCAATGTTCTAATTATTGACCAATCAAGCAATAAGATATGATTTGTTAGATGTTTTATAGTACACTCGTCTTTTGGCCTATAGAATCTTAACCATCGTGAGCTATGAATTAATGGTTAGTTTAGTTTATAGGAATTTTATTTCAAACCAGCTTTTAATATGTCGTCGAATTTCATGTATACTGATATTTACCTTATCATTTGCGAGATACATATCCAGCCTCAACCTCTAATGTTTCACCAATCGAGTGTGCTTCATTTAATTTCATCTTAGCCTTTTCATATGCCCTTTGAACGGATATGTGATTCCCTCGCTACATGACTAACTAATCCCTTGTGGGAAAACGCCTATTAGCTATGTACTGTGGTAGATTTTAATAGCCATTGATAATAGTAAATTGCATTAAGTACTCGTTTTGCTATATATACATGAACAAGTAAATTTGTGGATTAGTGTGTATCTACTAATGAATGTGAGGAATGTAAGTATTAAAAGCAAATTAAATCATTATGTTTTTTTGTTGTCATTTAAGTGACCCTTGATATAGTACATTGTCTCTGGGTAATAGAATTTGAATAGCCATGAGCCTTTAATTAATAGATATATTGTCAAAGTAAAGAGTTATTGTTTGGGTATATTTTGTAAATTAAACGGTTGCAATTGGTATTTGAAATGGCTAAGGTGTTGTAAATCAAAACAATTAAATGTAATGTCTTAGGTGTTTTATAGTACATTGTCTTTGGCTAATATAATTTGAATAGTCATGAGACTATAATTAATACATATATAGGCAAAGTCATGTTTAATTGTTTCGATATTTTTTCAAAATTAAATGATTGGGATTGATATTTGAGATGACTGGTATTTTGTACATCTAAAATAATGAAGAGATTTTATTAAGTTCATGTATTTGTGTTTTCAATATTAATAATAACTTATACAAATTTATAAATTGCATAAACTTATTGAATAACTTTAGTATAGTATGTAATGGATTAGAGTTTATCTTTTGATTAATCCAATAGGTAATTAGTAGTTTCATGTATTTTAACATAAATTAACTTTTGTCAAAATTTAAATCATTAGTTATTTACATATTACATTTAAGATAAATTCAAGACCATTAATTGTATGTAAAAGTTAATTTCATATATTTTGTTAGGTGTTTTATAGTATATTGTCTTTGGGTTGTAGAATTGGTTTGGTCATGAGCCTTTAATTAATACATATATAGTTGTAGTTATGAGTAATTATTTGACACATTTCTGGTCTAAATATTTGATAACTGGTATCAAATTTGTATTTTGCTTCCTTAACTGTAACAGTTCTGCAAATTATCAAATTGTGTTAGTTATTTATCTGAAATGGAAATAACAACTTATATACACAGCTGGGTTGTGATTTTATTGCATCACGATTTCATTAAACTGGAAAAACTTGCAAAAAACATCTTAATGTATTTCATAACTACATGGTTTGGATTCTATAATTATGTTAAACAAACACTATTAAGTAATATTGTCTGTTACATGCTGAGACTGTAGTATAAATAACATTCATTTTTAATTGGGTGGAACTAATTTCTTCTTTTTTGCTGTTTTTTTCTTCGCTTTCTTTTGCTTCTTTCAAACGATTGCTCTTTCTTCTTTTCTCCTGTTGCAATGCAGTGTAAGAATCACTGCTTCTGCTTCTCCTGTAGATGCACTTCCAATTTGTCTTTTTTCTGTTAAAACTTGTTGGTCCTGCATGAGATGTTTTCTTGTGATACATTGTTTGAATATTGCTTTGAAATTATGGCAACACCGACCTTATCTAGTTGATTCTGTTTCTTCTACTATCTCGTAAAACCTCATATGTACGGTTCCATCGTAAATGTCTCTCGTAATGTACCTTGACTCGCTTCATTAAATTTCACCGGCATATTATTTTTGTCCCTATCAACTTTGTCGACGGTCCCTGGAATAGGATCATCAATATTTTCCTATTTTCGGACAAAAAATAGTTGTAAATTAATGATAGAAATGCATGACAAACGAGATAGTTTAATTATAATTATGACAATACCTCCGCAACAATTCCAGACAAGTTGTACGACTGAATCTGGGACATATTTTTTCCACATCTTTATCAAACAGAACAAACCTACTCGACCGGTATGGTCCCCAACCAATACCTCAACACGATACCTACAATTCTAAAGGTGTAAATTTTCATGTCTCATAGTCTTTATAATACCATTGTTTGAAAGGGAATCAGGATTTAATTTTGCTTTACCTTGTCCCAGGAAATTCTTCTGTACGGATGCAGCCATCGCACATTAGTTTGCTCTCAAAAATTCTTAGTTTGCGCCTGCATTTTATACAGCAGCTGTATCGCCAACCATTGTAAGTATCAATCTCTAGAATATCAACAAATACATAGTATGTTTTGTCCTGCAACAAAAGCAGATTGGTTATTACAACTTCACATATATTAGATTAAGTAAGGTGAAATGTAGATGGTCTGAAAACTAATTCTCTTAATTTATCTCGCATAAAGCCTTCAAACGTACTCATCTCATCTCCATTTTCAATCATTTCATTTAATTTCACTACTGTCTTCTTATTTGCCTCATAATTTTGTCTTGTTAGCACAATAGATGGCATATTTATTTCAACAGACTTTCTTTCCATAGCTTCATTTTCTTGACACTCGAAAATTTGGATTCTTTTTAAGAAAAGGGAACAAAGCTTATTTTGTGGCTATATTTATATTTTGGAACTTACATTTTGCGGAAGTTGAATACTTCATAATCGTCCAAATTAACATATATTCTAGTCGCACTCATCGCTTCCAATAGACACCTGCATGTCTTCTTTTTTCACAATCATTGAAGTTAAAACCACGATTTGTGCTTCCTCGCTTTGCAAAACTGAAGATGGCTGAATCACATTTGCTAAATTCCCCCAAAGAGTCACACACAATGTTTTTCTCCTACAAAACACATTTTTTTTCAATGGTTTTCCGATGTATTAGTTTTTTTTCCTACTTTTAAAGTCTAAATTTGTCATATGTGACTTACCTATGATCTTGAATTGTCAGTGATTGTAAACTGATATGGTGTCCTCTACTTATTCGATCCTGTACCTGTGATATTCCAGAAATCACTCCTATGACATCTGCATTTCAGAAAAATAATTGATTAGTAAATTCCTAAATCAATTAGCATTACTATTACTTCATACAAATGAGACAAATGTTACCTAGTAAAACCCTTAAATCTCCAAAGACGTTTTTCAATATCATCAAATGTTTTGAATTTGAATCTATGCTGAGGAATATCCCGGTATATCCTTGATGACTTCTTCGATATAAGTACTTCCATCAATCAATATCCGTAGATCTTCATCTATGACTCGATAAAGTGGCTTTTGGATTTTGCACAGATGAAATTCTTCATTAAGTAGAAGTTCCCTTCTTCTATAGAATCAAGATATTCAGGGAATAAACTTGCTTCTAATAGTGCAAAGTGCTTCATGTTATCCTATAATAATAATTTAAAATCAGCTCAATACAATAGATAGCTAAACATTATAACATACATGTACCTTTTTTTGTCGTTTTTGGAATTTGAATTACTCATTTGTTTTATTTCAAATGGGATGAGTGGTAAGAGATTCATGCGCTCCTAAGCAAGAGCAATTAAAAGCAGAAAAAGAAGTGGCACACGGTTGAAGTTTAATGCCTACTATTTGCCAGTAAGTTCATACTTTAATTTTTTCTCATTAGGATGAAAATGATTGCTTGATAAAAATTTCGTTTTTCCAGATTTTGATTATCAGTTATCATGAACTGCAACCAAGGCATGTCAATTTAGTTTTCTCATGTTCAGAGTCCATCAATCACCATTACCTTACAGAAAACCTAAGATTAGATCAAATAGCAAAACATTCAAGCATGCATGAATGTTTTTTGGACTTCTTCAAATTTGAATTATCCCTGATATATCTCAGTGACAAATCATGAATTTTATCAGATTTACCATAACAAATCATTTAAGAATTTCTGAAAATAAAGATTTCCTTATTCATAGCAATATGGAAAACATCCAGAATATGATCCATCAATCCATCCTCACCTTACAGAAAACATAAGATTACATAAAGGATTTATTTTCAATGATGTTCACAACACACACATCATCCAAAGAATTAGTAACAATAAAAAAATTACATAACATGTTACTTTACCTTTTCATCCAAGATCAAGAAATCAATACTCATCATTTCCTCAGGTCTTTGTGTGTTGTATGTATTCCATAATCTGACCACACGAACCAAAACTCTCTTATCCTGCTTTCCTTTATTCAACTGATTCAAGAATACATACTGCATCTGTCCTTTTCCCATGTTGTATCAGTTTTTTTAGGAGAGAAATCAGAATTCCTTGTATACTGATATTTACCTTATCAATTGCGAGATATATATCCAGGCAGAACCTCTAATGTTCCACCAATCAGTGTGCTTCATTTAATTTTGTCTGAGCCTTTTCATATGCCCTGTAAATAGATATGTGATTCACTCTTTACACAACAAACTAATCCTTGTGAAAAACGTCTATTAGCTATGTAATGTGGTAGATTTTAGTAGCTATTAATAATAGTAGATTGCTTTAAGTTCTGTTAAGCAATATATACATGAACAACAACTCTAGATTAGTGTTTATCTACTAATGAATGTCAGCAATGTATCTGAATACATTAATGCTGGAAAATAAATGAATGTCTATCTTCAGATATTTATTTAACCTCATTCTTAATTCGTGTTTTAGGAAAATTAAGAATTGTATATTGAATTAATACTATTGAATTCATTGTATGTAGAAGGGTATGTAATCATAACAATTAATAGGCTGAATCCATTGTATGTACAAAACTCCTGAATCTAAATAAATAAGAGATTATTGAATTCATGTATTAGTTCATAAATTGAATTTCACCATAGTTGAGGTGATTAATTATGGATATTAGTTAATGTGGACACATTAATCAATGAAGTAATAAATACTAAAAATGCTACTTGGCATCATTAGGATAAAACTAAGCTTGTAAAATTTCACATGTCACTTCCTAATGATTCAACCTCAACTTTAATATATATATATATATAGATTTTCCGTCACTATCATCGTGTTAAAATGCATCCCCACGTCACAGCCTTTATCGAAATCGTCACGCTTTACGAGGCAAACTGATTTCCGTGCAAATTGGATTATGTTCTGTTTCTCTATATATTTAAAAATAAAAATTACATAACAAAATACTGCCGTTTTTCTCAAGCAATTGCCAATTGCATTTTACCCCTACAAATATATCGTTATAAAAATTTTCCACTGATTTTATTGTTTCTGAACTTCAGTGAAAGAGCAGTTTTCATTAGGGTTTATTGCATTTTAGTATTCCTAGGTTAAGAAATATTTGCACTATAGTCCTTTATGTTCAAAAACAACCCATAGGGATCCTTTGCGCGTTAGTGTGGACCAAGCAAATTAACATTAAATAGCAATAAAAATGACTTATCTATTCCTAATTAATTATGAACAATTACATTTTGCCCATCTCCTTATTTTTTGTAAAAAAAAATTATTGTAATTTATCACATTTAGATTATAAGGTCCTTACACTCTATTTATTCATGTTAAAAAATAGCCCCATAAAGTCCCACTATTAGTCGCCAATCCCAACCCTTTTCACCAAGCACCTATTCCTTGTCCTACCACCTCCTTCCTCGGCCCTCTGTAACTCCAAATATTCCCAAACCTCGTCACATAACCACCATCTTCCACTTCCCTCTTTAGTCATCTATATTTCCCCAACTCCCACCTCCCACCTCCCATTGCCATTGCCACTTTAATTTTCCAACATCACTTTCCTCTGCAATTCCCATCCCCAGCCTAAACCTTATTGCCATGAAAGACAAAAATAAGAGAAAAAACACTAATGGAGGCCATAATGATAGCGACAAGATTAGTAGCAGTGAAGGGAGAGAAGCTGTTCTCGCATTTTCAAGTTGAGGGTGTGATCAATGGTGGTAGCTGATGGTTGGTTCAATCAAAGAGGATGTGGGTTGACAGAGCATGGGGGTTGGAAATTATAGAAGGGTGAGGGGGATCAATTAGGCAGTGGTGCGATGGGAAATGGAAGCATTTTGTGTAACAAGGTTGAAGGGGTTGGTGATGGTCGGGAAAATGATAATTTTCTTTTTTTTCTTTAGCTTTTGTTGCTTTTTCTTTTAGATTTTATTTTAAACAATAGAAGGGACATAAAAAATCTTATAATTACAGAAAAAAAAAGAGAATGCAAGGATTTCCTAACATAAGAGTAGTAAATGCAATAAACTACTTAAGAACGAAGAATCATTTTCATTGCCATCTGACGGCAATTTACTTGGTTTACCATTGACTAACAATCAAGGGAGTTTTTTAACATAAGGGACTAAAGTGTTAAGACACCCTAACCTAGGGGCGGTAAAAATGTAATAAATCCTTTTTATTATGATATAAATAATTAAATATGCCATGATAATAATTTTGCTGAAAAAAATTACGTTGCACCATTATCTTTTTCTTTTTGTGTGGGTACATGTTGAGCTTTATCTTTTTTCTCTCTCTTGAACTTTTTGTCATGTAAATATCCCATGATAATTATTTGTTAAATGATTCACAAATACTTTTGCTGATTTGTATCTTCTTTGTGCTTTGCAATCCATTTTCGAAAAGCTTGTGGACATTTTTGAAGGCTTATCACATAAGATAATAAATAATACGTCACTTCACTGACTATTAAAATAATTATTAATATTTTATATATAGTTTTTTGAATAGCTTTTAATTTTAATATTTTATATATAATTTTTTGAATAGCTTTTAATTTTAAGGCTTATCACGTAAGATAATCAATAATACGTCACTTCACTAACTATTAAAATACTTGTCAATATTTTATATGTAGTTTTCTGAAAGAAAGCTTCATATATAACTTTATGAATGGAAAATGTGAGATATTTTCGTAAGGCATCTCTTATTGTAATGTCATATATATGCTAACAAAATTCTTTCCTATTTCATTAAAGGAAACTAAAATTTAAAAGTTTTACTAATAACTAAAAAAGAGCTGATTTTGAAAATTAAAGAAAATGTTTTATTAGCATATGGCATGTGTGATAGCGTTTTCTGGTCAAAGTTCGTTTCTTAATATTCCAGTTTATGTATCAAGATTCTTTAGTCATTCAAAATCTAACCATTTTTATGATTTGCTTGCAAGAAGCAATTTATTTTTTCAAATATCTTATGATTTTATAAAATAATATTTTATAATTTTATAAAATCTATACATATATATATTATCAAAATACTTTTACTCTCTCTCTCCCTCCAAAACTTCAAAGACCCCAATCCTATTTTATAAAATTTTAAAATTTTTAATTAGTTTGAAAATTTTTTGATTGGTTCAGTAGATTTTTTATTAAATAAATTAATTAAAAACTATATTTTTTAACTTCCCATTATTTATCCACTTCCCCATTATCCCCTATATTAGTTTTATAGTTGAAATCATATTAAACTCCCCTAACTTTTTTTTCACAGACTTTTGAAATTTTCTTCTTTTTATATATATTTCTTTCCCGTTTAGTTCCTTGATCATTTAATACATTTTCATTTTGTACTCCTCAAATTATGTGTGCATTCAAATTTAGAAGGGATGAACCTTTTTTTACAAAAATAAAAATTTGTGGAAAGAAGGGTGAACTTGCAGAGGGAAAATAAGGTAGGTTGAGTAGAATACCAATTAAATTCTAACTGTTAACTTGACTTAGACCAAAGAATCCATCCAAATCTGGATTTTATTTGTGGGATGAAGAAAAGAAAAAAAAAAGGTAGTCAAACATATTCTCAAACATGACATTGTTACTTTTGCATAATTCCTTAAGTAGGTTTCTTGGTATTTAAAGTTTTAAGCTCATTTCATGATTGTTAAATAGCTTTAGCATCCAGTGTTAGTTTGCCACCGACTTATGGGTGCATTAGTTGGTCTAGAAATTGAGTTGCTCTCAGATTGGAAAACTATCAAAAGAGAAAATAGGCAAAAGGTAAAGGATGAGAAAAAAAATATTTATAAAGAATGGCAAAAAATATGGTTTTTTAGAGAAGGATTATCAACATTATCATTGAATATGGCTTCTTTGAGTAACATGTTTACTTTCATGATTTTAAATATGTAAATTGTCTAGATCGAATAAAACTTTGAACCAAAATAATTATCCAGTTATTAGGAGAAAAAAAGAAAAAGTGCTATAAAATTTGTAATGAGATATATAAACTTTCATTTAAACATCAATGTCACTATTTTGTTTAACTTTTTATTTTCTTTTATTTACAAAAAATAAAAAGAAATGGGAAATCATTTGGATACATTAGCTTTCAATGCATTTGTTAAGTAATCCATTAATATAAATTAATTGAAATTGTTCATTATCTAACTTAATGGGTTAATTGAAAAAGACTGCTGAAAATTGTGGCCACTTACTCATTATCTCCAATATTAGTTTTGTAGTTGAAGTCAAATTAACCCCACTTCGTCCATTGATTGAAGTATAGATAATGTTTTTGATTGAAGTATAGGTAACAGCATTCATCTATTTTCTTTGCATTGTGTGTGTGTTTTTTTTTTTTTCATGTATAGTTTTCTTTTTACTGGGTTTGGATAATTAAAGTCTTTTCTTTTTTTTATCATAATCTAAGGTAAATATCTATCTATTTCCTTTGCATATGTGTGTTTTTCCTTTTTCATGTGTAGTTTTCTTTTTGTAGGGTTTGAATAATTTAAGTCTCTTTAATTTTCATCATAATCTAAGGTGATAACGTATTTTCAAAGCTTGATTTCTTTATGAATTTATTTTAGTATTTTTTCTGTTCAAAACATGGATCATCTATCTTTCTCTAATTTTCTCATATTATTATTTGTATATGCAATGCCACCGAACACTAATGATGTCGAGAGAATCACAAAAAATGATTTATGTGGTTCATTCCTTTGACACATTTGGAGAAGATTTGAACTGATAGAAGAAGAGGGCATGGAGAGCGTTGTTGCCATTGTTGTGTTGTTCAATTCTTTTAATCCTCTGGAATACTTCGTAGGAACAATTTTTTGCTATAATGTTAAAGAATTTTAATCTATCTTTTTTATATAAGAGAAACACATAATGCTTTAGTATGACGATGGATATTTCAATTATGTGTTCGTATAATATGACAGTGTATATATTATTAATTATATATTAAGTATAACTTTTGCTTAGTGAATAATCTTTGTGTTAAGATAGGAACAACTTTTGGAGAGAAAAAGTTCCAAACTTTAGAAACTCTTCAATTGTATTACTATTGGGGCCATCTAAAAGGAAATTTATGTTTATCCAGAACAAGAAAGATTTAGCAATATAAATTATGATTATGCCATGTCTACTTAATGGTAATAAGCACTCTATAATCTCTTGTTACATTTTATTATGTGAAGAAATGATGCTGCTCCAAGGGCATACCTGTACATATATGAAATTTCAAAGTTTTCAAGACCTCAATTATTTTTTATGAAATTTTGAGTTTTTAATTAGTTTGAGAAAATTTTAAAGGTATCATTGTAGATTGTCATTAATGAATATGATCTTTGTTTTATTTTTTTATTTATTGAGAGGTCTTGAGAAGAATACTTGGAAGTTGTTGTTCATTTCTCCAAGCTATGAAAACTTTGAAATTGTATATATGGTTCTTTTTTTTTAGTATAAGAGTATATATAATGCTTTCGAAGTATGAAATCTTTCCATAGCACTATAAGTCCATTTAAAATAAAGATTTTTAAGAAAATATTCAATGAATATTATGTACTTGTGCATAGCACAAAGTGTTTTTGCTAGTTCATATACATAATTAAACTAACTGATTGTAAAAGATATAATTCAAAATATTATCCACTTTATTTCTTAAAAAAAAAGGAATTATCATTGTGTATATACAACATAAAAAGTCCATCTTCGTCCTTTTTCTTGTCACATTGAAAAGGGTCATTTTCTTTTACACTATATACAATATAAAAAGGTAATCTGCTTTCCTTCTTTTGACTAAATGAAAAGGGTAATTTTCCTTTTGAAACAAAATGGGTCATTTTCGAGAGGGCAAGAAATAAAAAATAAAAACTGTTCCCATTCCCAATCAGAAACCAGAAATACGACCGGTAGTAGAATCTGCCCACGCTGTCAAACAACCCCCAGGAAAAAAAGAAAAAAGAAAAAAGAAAAATGAGAAAGAAGAAAGCTGTTGAAGTAAAAGGTCCCTCACCCATCTCCTCTTCCTTCTCTCCTCCTCCTCCTCCTCCTCATCGTATCTTTACCCCCCCACCGTTTTAATAAATTACAATTACTGCTGCAACAATCATTAGTTGCTTTCACTTCCCTATCTCTGGGAACTAAGTTGCAGTTCCAATTCTGGTACGTTTCTGTTATTCTTCTCTCTGCTATTTGGACGGTTCGCATCGCATGGTTTTTTGTGTTTTGTGTATCTTATTTGTTGTCTCTGAGTGATTGATTATCATCTCTGCAGATTCTAGGGCTTGTTGAAGTTCTACTATTAGCTGTTGTTATTGGTGGATCTTGATTTTGTTTTTTGAGGAAATTTATTTTAGTCTGTTGTTGACAAGTACGATTCCTTGTGCGGAACGGTGACCGTGACGTTTCCACTCTCCGATTGATAGTCAGGTGAGCTGTATAGTTACTCTTCATATCTATTCTTATATTATTTACGTATGTAACATGAGGAGTACAGACTTGAGAGGAAGTGAGTAATCTCTTTTTTTTTTTTTTTGGTTAATAATAATTTGGTTGGTTTTATCTCGTCGTGTTCCGATTAACTGCACTGACACGAAACCTGAAGATTTTTTAGTTTTTTAAGTACATTTTTTTGTGGATAAATTCCCTAAACAGCGGAGTAATGGAGCGTGTTATGCTGTCAAGTTTTATCTTTGTGGTATGGAAATTGAGATTGGTCTCTTGTTATTCTATTGATTTATGAACCATTTGGCGATTGGTTTTCGTAGTTTTTAATTAATTGAAGCTCCTTTTACATTGTTTCAAGTTTCACTTCACTGTTTCTAGATCTTGGTTTGATTTGTGTTTACTCCATATAGGATGTTTTGGGTTGCTTGAGAAGCTTTCTTTATTTGGAAATTGCTTTTTGTTCACCATCTTGTACTTAGGAGTTTTAGCTTTGCTATGAATTTCTTGATTATTTATGATGCTGTAGTTTGATCAATTGGCGACTGCCTCATTGGAGAGTGGTTGTTTAGGTGTGTTAGATGGTGCAATGATAAATGAAGTTGGATAGGCCTTTGGCGATTGGAATTCTTTTTTACCAGCCATACGGTTACTTTTACGCAAGCAAGGTTACCACATTGTGCATGTTATTCTCATGGTGACGAGTGGCATTTCAAAAGTTATGTCAGGTGTACAATTGTTGTTTTGCTGTCATGATGTCATCAATTAGATTTTATCTCTCACATAGTTTTCTAAGCATAGCTGTAACTCTTTATTGTTCAGTGACCTGAATGGAACAGTAACTCTAAGCATCACTGTAACTCTTTATTGTTCAGTCATCTGAATGGAACGGTGGCCGATAATCTTTTCTGGGAAACAGATTACTTTTCCTTTTCTATAATGTTGGTTTTGGATTAGTTATCACAGGAAAGAACAATCAGTAGTTTGTAGTTTTCTCAGCATAGGAGACTATCTTGCGGGTAGAATTGTGTAATGTCCACTATTAAAAACCTCAAACATGGTTATAGATTTTCAGATATGCTTAATGTTTTGCGGTTTGAGATTGGGGTAATAGTATTCTCATTGTTATGTCGCAGGAGGATATTCTTGCTCTGAAAAAGTTATTTTGTGGAGGTAGGGAGGAAAATCTACTATTTCATGTAAATTGTGTATTTTGGCGGGGAAAGAGAAAAAGGAAAAGGGTGTATCTTTGGCACATTATGATTTAGTTTTAGGTCTAAGCAGGAGCCTTTATAGTTTATCATTCTGTCAAGAAGGTCGTGGTATTGGTTCCCTGAGTGAAGCTGCACATATGCTCTTGTTCTGGTTCTATTAAGGACGAAACTGTTGAAAGTACCATTTCAAAATATTCATTTCAAACCAGCACTAGAACAGGATTAGGTTTTATTTGGTGGTGTCTATTTGAATTTTCCTTTTGGTAAATTCTCCTATGGAAACGTGTTGTCTTTCGTGGTATCCAAATCTTTCCTGTTAATTTCCTTTTGAAATCGAAGATGCAGTTGCCTTTTCTGCACTTATCTACTAGGTTTAGTTTGTAAATATCCAGTGGTCTTCTAAATGACTTGGCCTTTTAGACTCACTTGCCAAAATGCATAACCCTGACAAGAACATGTACAAGCTCATGGTTGTACCCATTAGGAAGGCGATTCTAGGTGATTGAACTAATTCCTTTACCGTATCTTATGCCATCTGGAGGTGCAGCAGGGATTGAACTCTGTTGCAATTATGTAATGCTTATGAATAAAAGTTGTCTGTTTCTTGTAGCAATTTAAGTAATGAATGCAACACTTTATGTGCTGAGCTGTCCGATCTCCATACTGAAATTCTTTTCTACCCCACTACCAGATAAGGGGGTTGCTTCAGTTATAAGTTTTCATTTGCTGGAGACAGCTTTCTACATTGTGCTCAAGCTTCAACGGGTTATTAGGGAGTTTATCTCTCCTGCTCTTTAATGTGTCTGATAATCAGTTACAACTTTGTAAAACAGATGGTCTTGGATCTTAAGTGGTATTCCCGCATATGATCATCGATGTTGTTATTATTAGTTTTATTATTTCTTATAGCAAATGGGGATTGGGTTGCATTTATTTTCTTTTCCCTTGATTTATACATTCTCGTTTTTATTATGTTGTTTTGCGAGTTTATTGAGCTGAAATCGAAAGTCCCAGGTTTTTTGATGCTGCATTGCTGTTGAGGATTGTACCTTATCAGGTTTCTACATCAAGACACACATGGTCACTAGCTTATTTCTGGAATAACAAGAATGCTATCTTACAAATTTCTTCATTTGATGGAGCATGGCTAGTATTATTGGCCTTTGAAAGGTAGGTTATTTGCGTCATTGTTTATTGGGCACCTTTACATATTCTTATTCTTTTTTAAAAGCATTTTATATAAAAGCCACCTTGTAGTAGTGGGGCTTATTGTGGACATCAAGTGATGGAGGTTTCTTAATGCAAACTGAAAGGGTATATTTTTGCACAGATGAGTTTTGGATCTTAGATGCTTACCCTGATTCCACAGATTCCCCTGCAATTTGTTTGTCTGTTATTTCTGTAGCTTATTTATTTATTTTGCTGGCTTGAGGTTATTTGTCAGTTTACTTAGCACTCGGCATAATGACTTTGTGAACCTCAAGAAAGTTCTTTTTATCCTATAAGCTTTACGGTGAAAGGGATTTTACGTTCTAGCTTGTACTCAGAAAAATAGAGACTTTATTAGCCTTAGTTTGATGTAGGCCAGGGGCATAACTCCTTCAGGATAACACTACCATTGGAAAAGAAAAAAGAAAGAAAGAAAAAGAAAATGGAAAAGGAGAGTATGCACTGAACTATAGTTGGAAATATTACAGTTTCCTCTTTAAGTATATTTTATCACTGTTTCCCAGTGAGTGACCTTTTTACCGTACACTCGTCATGCCATAATAGCTTTTACATTATCTCTGATGTTTCTCTCACAAAATTTAAACCTATGTATGTTCTGTTGTCCCTTCTAATCTGAATTTAAGATTGGTTTACTTCTTTGTTTGCTGTTGGCAGACAAGTGACATCAGTTTATAATTTTGAAGTTCAGATTTTCATCCAATTTTTCTGCTTTAATTCCTCCAGGTGGCAAGGATTAATATTTTTGAGTTGCTAAAATTTGTTGGTTGGGAAGCTCTATTTTTAGGCATGCCATCTCTTCAGCTTTTAAAGTTAACTGAGCATGGGCGAGGCCTTGTGGCCTCAAGAAGGTAAAGAGTGTTCTCCCTTTCTTTTTGTCACGTTCATTAATCTTTTAGTGTATGAAGGCTAACTAGATATCTTTAGCCTGCCAAAGGAGCAGTCATGTGTTGTTGTGTTGTGTTAGCTCCACATGACTCGGTCTATAATCAAGCTTGAAAACTATTGCACTTTTTGAATGTCTGGTTGTGGACTTACAATCTGTTGCCATGCAAGTCTGCAATCCTACCTGCGCTTACTATTATTCTTTCTGTATTCTTTTTATCAACCTGTTGCTATACAGAGGTTTCCTGCTTTGACTTGTGGAGCTACTCTCAGGCATTTTCCATCTTTCCACTTTGCAGGAAATCCTTGCTGCTTGCAGCTGGTATTGCTATTGCTGGTGGGACGGCTGCTTACATGCAATTACGAAACAGTTCTAGAAGATCTAATTCTTTTGGTCATTACAATGGAGATGCTGATGATAGAAAATCTGAGGAAATAGATAGAACTTCTAAAATTGTGAGACAGAGTAGGCAAAAGAAAAAAGGAGGTTTTAGGTCACTTCATGTACTAGCAGCAGTCCTCTTATCTCGTATGGGCCAACTGGGTGCGAGGGACCTTTTAGCACTGGTGACCACAGTGGTGAGCTTCTCATTTTGTTATGCCTTCCTTTTCTTGTCTACTATATATTTATATTCTTTGTTTATTTTTAAGTTTGCTCTTTAGAAGAGGAAAAATCATCTTGTTGTCACGATTCTTTGATAGCAAACATCTTGCTTTTAGATCAAAAAGAGATTTATTACACGTGTTTTTTTCATTGCTTTATTCTCCAAAGTTACTAAAGCATGAATGGAGTTGATGGGCCCCTATCACTTCTGCTTTTTAAGTTACCTTCTGCTGATCTGCTCTCTCTTTACTCTATGATGTATATACTTCCTTGTTTGTTTCTTCTTTATTATATTATATAAATTCCTGATATTTTCTAATGATGAATAATTGCTGAAACTAAAGAAAAGGAAAAAAATAAAATTAACCATAGACTAGATGCTTTTCTTCATTTATTGACAGTGAGATTGGATTGAATTCTTTTTTGAGTTGAGTTGTATTGGGAATCGTAAAAGTGAATTGTTTGTGAGAGAAGAAGTGGGGTCCAAAAAAGTAGTATGGCACTCTATTTCTTTCACTAAGATATATTCAGAATTTATTAGTCATTTGGTGAGTTCAAATAATACTTTTGAATATAAAATATTTATCTTTTAAAATTGTTTGTATATTAGACACTGGCATTGTACCAAACATGATTTGCTATGGTTATTAAATTAATGAACTGATAAAAGATTACCTTGGAAAAATAAAACGGGGAAGTTATACTGATGAAAGAAAAGGAAATGGGCGTAGTTAGATTGCCATACAAATGGATTTTCAAATTGAGTGGGAAGAGGGGCACTCTTGGGTGACTATGAAATGACCATGTTGAAACCCTGAGGACTTTAGATTTTCTATAGAGTTTCAGATTTGATGTTATGAGGCTTCTAAGTTTTTGGATTAGGGTGCTTGTAGTTTGGTTGATTTTTCTTTTATTCCTTTGCAGGTTTTACGAACTGCTGTGAGCAATAGACTAGCAAGAGTTCAAGGATTTCTTTTCCGTGCTGCATTTCTTCGACGTGTACCAACCTTTTTTGGACTTATTTTTGAGAATGTCTTGCTTTGTTTTCTTCAATCAACTCTACATTCTACGGCAAAGTATATTACAGGAACCTTAAGTTTGCGGTTCAGAAAAATTTTGACGAAGCTTATTCATGACCAGTATTTTCAGGTAGTTATTAATACTTCTTCAGAATATCATTGTAATCCTGTTATTCTATCGTATATTATGTTTTAGTTTTCTCTTGTGTCAGAAAAAGAAAAGAGAATGACTTTGTTTTAGTTTTCTCTTGTGTCAGAAAAAGAAAAGAGAATGACTTTAGGGACAAAGCAGAGATCCTCTTCTGTTATCTGTGGTTATAACATGATCTTCATTTTTGAGGCTTGTCTTCTTAGTTTCAAGTGTAAATCCTGTCCCACCTGCAAGGATGTCGTGCTGCTCTTTTTCGAGAATAGAGGAGGAGTCAACGATTGCTGCTATGCAATGTCATTTATTCTGATTTTAGGCAGGAAAATTTTGGGATATCTAGACATATTTTCTCCTTGCTGAGGCAACAACTTTAACCCTACTGGTCAGTTGATTATGATAGTTTGTCACTCTATCATCCTCCTGAACCATTTCTCTCCATCCCTAAAGAAAAATAGAAAGAATTTTGGAGGGGTGGGGGTCTAGCTAGCAACAGTATAGGTATGTTGGGTAGGGATAGGATTTCTCCCCACAAGGTAACTCCATTAGAATCCATGTCTTCATTTTTTAATTTAAATTCCGTAGATATCATCTACTATGGTGCCGTAGGGTTTTTACGGGCCCTGACCAAACGCCTGTAGATGTGAACAAATGAGGTAGAAGCATCTATTTATGACAGGGAAAGAATGAAAAGATGAAGAGGGGTGGGGTTGGGGGGGGGGGGGAGATCGTAAGAAAACAAATGGAATAGGTGAATGGCCCTACAGATTGGTGATTGAGCACAAGACCTTTCAAATATTTCTTTGTCAGGGGTTCGAGATAATATGTAATTTCTAGAAAATAAGATGGCATAAAAAGCTTTGGTGAAGAAATGTACCCAGTACTTTAGAGCGATTCCAATTTGCATACTTGACATTAAGGGGGGTGGGGAATGAAGAAATACATGTCGAATACTTTTTCATGGTGTTGTGGTGGCATCCAAAAGCTTTAATGGGAGCTGTTGACTTCCAGTCAGAAGCAGCCTTTTCATCTGTTTAACCACCCACATAGGAGACTATATCTGCAAATATATACTTTCTGGACTCTACAAGAGTATATATCACCATACTTTCATGCTTGGGAAGGTCTTTACATGGATAATTGCCATCTTCTGGACATGGAAAATGTATTTCTTAAAGTCTGCAACCAAGCATGAAGGAAAACTGAGCAACTTTTCTCTCCCCTGTGCCTTGTGCACCAAGTCTAAGTGTATAAAGTTGACAAACAGGAAAACAATTGATAGGAGAGTTGTTTAACATATTCATGTCTTGTTTCTTTCTGATATTTCCTCTTATTGGCTGCCTGCGTTTACATGATTCTATGTGGTATATTTGCTAAAGTTGGATAAAAGATTATATGAGGCCAGCTTTCTTTATGCTATCACAAAACTGTAGTTTTTATGTTAATACTTCGATTCTGCAGAAACATTTATTCTTGATTATTGGATCAGGAAAGCTCATATAGGGCGCTTTTGATCCTCTTATTGTACCATAGCTACAGATGTTGTCCTCTCTTGCTGGATTTTCTTTGCTTGCTAATTTTTGCTTTCAATTCAGGATATGGTATACTACAAAATATCTCATGTTGATGGTCGGATAACTAATCCTGAACAACGAATTGCAAGTGATGTGCCAAGGTTCTGTTCCGAGTTGAGTGACCTTGTGCAGGAGGATCTCATTGCTGTTACTGATGGTGTACTTTATGCTTGGCGTTTATGTGCATATGCTAGTCCAAAATATATCTTTTGGATACTGGTGAGTTTTGTGCTTTTGACTCCTTTCTATCTTAAAATTGACATCAGTGATTTGTGGTTTCAGCTGGTTCTGATCAATGCTGTTATCATTAAAGTGAAGTTTGCACCTCTATGATGCTTCTCAGGCCTATGTGTTGGGGGCTGGGACTATGATCAGAAAATTTTCGCCTTCTTTTGGAAAGCTAATGTCCAAAGAACAACAACTAGAAGGGGAGTATAGGCAGCTGCACTCACGGTTAAGAACCCATGCAGAAAGCATAGCATTTTATGGTGGTGAAAATAGAGAAGATTCACACATTCAGCAGAAATTTCGAACTCTGGTTCGTCATATGAGAGTGGTTCTTCATGACCATTGGTGGTTTGGCATGATTCAAGACTTTCTGCTAAAGTATCTCGGTGCTACTGTTGCCGTTATCCTGATCATTGAGCCCTTCTTTTCTGGAAAATTAAGACCCGACTCATCAACATTAGGACGTGCAGAAATGTTGAGTAATCTAAGATATCATACAAGCGTTATTATCTCTCTTTTTCAGTCTCTGGGAACTCTTTCAATAAGTTCAAGACGATTAAACCGTCTAAGGTACTCAATGTCTACTTGTTTTAGCAGTTTCAAGCATTCTTTTACACCATTTAGAAAGTCATTCTTTGTAAAGCTCCTGCCTCTATGAGGGTCTCGGAGCTTTGGATTGAGATTGACACTAACTCTCCCCGAGATGTAATTTTACTGCAATTTAAATGGCTTTCTAGACACAGGAATCTTCTCAACACGTTGATAATCTTTTGCTGTTTTAGATACAATGTATGTCGCTTACGATCATTCTGATGTGAGAGAAAAACTACTATAGCTTTATGAGGAAAATTTATTAGCATGGTAAGAGAAGAATAAATAATCATCATAATTGTGAAAGCAGTGCACTTAATTCCTGATGCTGTAGCTGCATGATTTGTTGTGTATTTACTTTTTAACCAGCCTCAACCATGCTCCAGACACAAACTAAGAATGTCTCATAACAAAGACACAAAGGAAGATCTCCAATACCTTTCTTTTGAATATTGTCTTCTTTATCTTACAAATATAGGTTGTGGGAGCCCAGAGGAACAGGGAAGTGAAAAGAAGTAATACGATTGTTTTGAATATTTTTAACGGTGGGGAGTGGTAATTGAGTTTTAGGAATTACCCCTCTATCAAATTGTTAGTGGGACCTTGTAAACTTGCTCCTAACTTTTAATGGACTTCAGCCCTTGTAAAGGAAAAACTTATTCTTGAACCTTAAAAAAGCTTATGTCATAATGAGGTCCATTATGTAGGTTTAAAATAAAGCTCTATTGGGTGTCAGGTTATGTGACTGTTACAAGTGTCAAAAAATAGTCTGAGTTTTGAAATGTATCATCTCATGTGCCAGATATAGTTGGCTATATTTGATGTATATCAACGACTATTGCAGATGTCTATAGTTTTTGCAGGAAGTAATAGGATGGGAAGTTTATGTTGGATGTAATAGTATATATATATATATATATATATATATATATATATATATTGGAGAGTGGCTCAGTATTTTCCTTGGGGTGTGCAATAGGAAGATGCTCGTGATAGTGGATGGTGGTCTCTTGACTCTTGGTAACAGGGCATGGAGAACTTATTTATATTTCTAGAAATATAGGGATTAGCTATGCTTTATGGTTCATCATTTGATTCTGTGCCTAGTGAACTGGGCAACTGGAGATACCTGATTTGATGCTTATTTTATTTTATTTTTTTAGATTGTCTACTTCTCTCAATTCTTTTCCCCTTGTTGGCTTTCTTATAATAAAATTAAAGGTCAGGAAAGAGAAAGATGCTTCTAGATCACCTGTTTATGTTTCTTTCATTATCCTATTAACCAAAATACCTGATTTCGTTAAGAAAGTAGTGTACTTTATAATTTTAAGTCCGATTTCTAATATAGTTTTAGAATCTACCTATATGTACGTTAAAGAGAATGGTACTTGATGCTCCAATCTTTTGGTTCCTCTTGTTAGAAGTTTTGCAATTTGCATTCAGTTCTCAACTATGCTTTGCATTTGGCGGTTGGAAGTTCGGGGACAAAAAGATGATGCCATTATATAATTGTTGGTAACTCCTGTAATTGCAGCGGTTATGCAGATCGTATTCATGAACTCATGGCTATATCTAGAGAACTAGTTGCCCGTGATGTGTCTCCTCTGCAAAGCAATGGGACTAGAAATTATGTCAGTGAAGCAAACTACATTGAGTTTGACAATGTCAAGGTAATAGGAATTGCGTAGGCTCTCATTTGTTTTTTTTTTTCCTTAAATACTTTTGTTTGTTATTGCTACTTTCTCTATGCTTAAGCTTGTAACAATTCCAGGTTGTTACTCCAACTGGTAATGTGCTGGTTGAGGACTTGACTTTAAAGGTTGAAACAGGATCTAATCTATTGATAACAGGTAGCCTCCACTTCAAATAAGTTCTTTTCCCAGTAGCAGTTAGTGTAATGCCTCACATGCTATTCTCTAATCAGAATTCATTCCTTTGGTTAATGCTTCATCCATAAAAGGATACTCTTAATAGTTTTGGATAATCATTTTTATGTCCTCCTTGGTATTTGTTAGAAGAGAACATCAATGTTTCCATTTTTTTTTCTTTCTGAATATTTTGAGGATTCTCCTTATGCATAAACACTATTTTTATAGTCTTTCTTGATTATTGTGGAAAAGAAAGTATGATTTATTGAATATTACACTTCTGGCTTCTTAAACGGGAAAGCAAACATATAAAATATCCTTTTGTAATGATTCAATTTTCTGATGTAATTTAAGGAGTTAATAAAATTTATCTCATCTTATAGTTGTTACTGGACACCTCTGACTTCATGTGGGGCCTGCATTCTACACAATTTCCAAGCACTCAAAGAATAGATTTCTGACACTAACATAATTTCTTTCTGAAGGTCCAAATGGTAGTGGCAAGAGCTCGCTTTTCCGAGTTTTGGGAGGTCTTTGGCCACTAGTGTCAGGTCATATTGCAAAACCTGGAGTTGGTTCTGATCTTAATAAGGAAATCTTTTATGTGCCGCAACGGCCTTACACAGCATTTGGGACATTGCGGGACCAGTTAATCTATCCTCTCACTTCAGATCAAGAAGTTGAACCTCTAACACATGTTGGAATGATTGAGCTATTGAAGAATGTAAGGAATATTTCTTAGGTCATTCATCACTTGACCTTTTGCTAGTCATTGGTAGCGAATTAAATTGGATTAGGTTTGATGATGTGATTGTTGATCGGTTTTAGGTTGATCTTGAGTATCTGTTAGATCGTTATCCACTAGACAAAGAGGTAAACTGGGGTGATGAACTGTCTCTAGGAGAGCAGCAAAGATTGGGAATGGCTAGACTCTTCTACCATAAGCCCAAATTTGCTATTCTTGATGAATGCACGAGTGCTGTGACAACCGATATGGAAGAACGCTTCTGTGCTAAAGTTCGAGCCATGGGAACGTCATGTATTACAATCTCACATCGCCCTGCGCTTGTTGCTTTCCATGATGTAGTTTTGTCCTTGGACGGTGAAGGAGGTTGGAGGGTTAACTATAAGAGGTAGGAGCATTAAGTTGAAGTAGTGCATTAGTGTTCAATGATATCCTGAGTTGCAGATATTATTATTTACTTTTGTTTGATGAATTCTCCAGGATGGACTCTCCAGCTCTTACAGAAGCTGAGTACAACAAGAAGCAGCGCTTAGAGACAGACCGCCAAAGTGATGCGATGACTGTTCAACGAGCTTTTGCTAATGTGCAAAAGGTCTGGACCATTTGTATATTTATACATCGCTTTCAGTCTATTGGTTTCTTTCGTTTTCTTTACAAAGTCTCTGATATTCTGTTTAATTCTTTTTTGTGGTTTCTTGTGTAGGATCCATCATTTTCAAATTCAAAGGCCGATTTATATTTCTCGGAGTTGATAGCTGCATCCCCCATTTGTGAGAATAATTCCTCATTGCCTCTATTTCCACAACTCCGCAGTGATCCCAGGGTGTTGCCTCTCAGAGTAGCTGCCATGTTTAAAGTATTGGTGGGTTCCTTCCCCGTATCCCCTTCTCCCTTTTCTCAGATATAGTTGGATTCCAAATATGATTCAGCTACTATTTTCTAATTGATGCTATGATCATACCTGTGGTTTTCCCAAAAAATGTGCTGCATTAGGTTATAGCACATTGCTAATGATTGGGTGCCCGGTCAATGGGCTTGATCTTAGAGTAATAGGTATATGTGACTTTCTATTTATAGAATAATGGGCCAGTGGTAGGTCAGGAACTGTTTCCCTGAGACTTGTTAGTCTGTATCTTTCAGTTGCTCTTTAAAGCATGAGATTCAAAGGGGGATGTACACTTGCATCCGGGGGGGTCACATGGAAAACATAAAAGATGTGTTTGAGAAGGCAAAGAAGCCAAAAATGTCCATAATGTGGAGCACATTAAAATAGAAGAGATGACTGGTTACATCATCAATTTTGTAACTGGGCAAACCTTGACCTTCAACCTGGACGATGTTTCTTGGATTTTAAGATTTCAGAATTTATAAGGAATTGAATATACCTGGCCCAAAAAAAAAAAAAAGGAATTGAAAATACTATATTTCATTAGCCATTCTGGAAAGGTTCCCCTGAATATCACCCTTATATATATTGGCTTGGTAAGTTGAAAAAGTCATAGTTCTGAATTAACAGAAAATAAGGAAAAACACTGTTATAAATGTTTGGTTCAAGTGTTTGAATAAACTATAAATCTGACTGTTAGCTTTGCTTTGAAAAACAGGATTTGGCTTTACGACCTCTGCATATATTTGTCTCTCATCTGTTTTAACTCTAGAATGAACCCATCTTGTAAATTTTAATAACCCTTAATAATGTTTGAGTGGTGATGAATGCTTTTATTAGTCTTCTTTGTTATCCCCCAAAGCTATATTCTTTCCTAAAATATGCTTTCTTGATCTTTTCTTTTATAATAGGTTCCAACGTTGTTTGATAAACAAGGAGCCCAGCTTCTCGCAGTTGCTGTCCTTGTAGTGTCCAGAACTTGGGTTTCTGACCGCATTGCCTCATTAAATGGTTATTCCTTTTTCTATTGAACTTCTTACTTCCCTTCTCCCCTCCTTTTTTAGTGTTTTTTTCCTATGTTGTTTGGGATTATTATTATTATTGTTGTGTTGTTATTTTTATTTGTATTATTATTATTTTGAAATTTGGATCATTTTGCTTGAGTTTCAACAAATTGGTTTTCTCAGGGACCACTGTGAAGTACGTATTAGAGCAAGATATGGCTGCATTCATTCGGTTGATTGGTATCAGCATTCTTCAAAGTGCAGCATCTTCTTTTATTGCACCATCTTTGAGGTAATTTTGAAGTCTTTAGGAATTTGATGTGTTAAAAATTAAACAGATGCATAAATTGGCAATTGTCTTTTTCAAATAATGGGGAAGATGGAAGTTAATTTGAGTCTTTTATAGTAGAGGAAAAAGAGAATGAAATTTCTACTGCCTGTTGACAAGGGTTTTTGAAATTTCAGTAGGCTGTGGTTTCTGGCTAAAATTGCGATATGTTGCATGTGATTAGCTAAGCCCTGGATTACATTCCAGACCTCCTTTTCTTGTGCTTCTTTTGGTAGAGATGTAAGACAGTTTAATCCTTCAGTTTCAACAGTGTCCTCTCAGACTATATCAGAATAAGTTATGTTACATAAAATGTTAAGCATACCATCTGGTGGAAGTAGTGAAATTTTAGAACCTTGCCTCCTGTAAAATCTTTAGACAGTGAACACATCCTGCTCAAACGATGCCTTTTTCTTCTCTTTTCCAAAATTTCGCTTCAATAAAGAATGCTTAGATGCAGGAGCTGTAAATACATAAGGGTTGCTCCTACCCATTGCTAAATTTAGAATCCCAGGAAAAGGTTGCCATTGTACTGGGTTGGGTAAATTTACGCAAAATTTTTTTGAAAGTAGTTTAGTCATTCTACTAAGGAAAAACTGAGAAGCTCAGATCATCTACAAAAAGATGCCTCACGAATAGGTTTTTCTCTTGCAAACTCTTTTGAACAGTTTATTGAATCTGATTACAAATATTCTGAGTAGTTTGACTATATGATTTCAAATGCGTATTCACTTCTCTTGTTGAGTATCTGCTTTCTCTTTTGTTACTTTGGCTGGGAAAATAGACCTAAGAATGTTACACTGCCAGATCTCTCATGACTATTCTCTCTGTGGATCTGAAGGTTTCTTTAACTCATCTATTTGACATGTTCAATATTCACCTTTGGAATTCACTCTGTTTTCAGGCAATTGACTGCGATGCTCGCTCTTGGTTGGAGAATGCGCATGACCAAGCATTTACTTAAGAATTACTTGAGGAATAATGCATATTATAAGGTACTATATAATCATAATCAATGAGGTGGAAGTACTGAAAATTTTCACCGTAAGTTGATCCTAGAATATGATTTCATCAATGAGTAGAAGTACTGATAGTTTTCTGTAATAAGTTTATCTAGAAGGTGATTTCAATCAATTAGTACATTATAACAGTGTAGATCAATGATCATATGCTTCATCTGACCTGAATTGGTCAGCGTGTATGCATAGCCCTTTATTTTGGTAACTTATGCTGATTATATATATTAAATAAATTAAATGCCAGTTTTGACTAGTTGGGTTTGATAACTATAGAGGATCTTGGCCAAGGAAAAAATTGTAGTCCATATTAGATGACTTACAATAATGTGATTCATAGGTTAAATGTCTAGTTTATTGGTGCCCCTGAATATGGCCTATTGGACATCTTAGTTTTCTGGTCAAGCTGACGAGAAACTACTTAGCAACAAAAACAAGCTGAAGAGAAACTTATATTTGGTTGGTTTTTGTCCCTACTTCAAGTTCTCTTTGCCCAGTTTGTTTCAACTTTTGGATGAGGTTCCTGATCTACCCTTTCTATTACAATTTTGCTTGAGATTCCATAGCTGGAATATGATGAGAATGATTAACTTTTATATATTTTAGGTATTCCACATGTCATGCTTAAATATTGATGCTGATCAGAGATTGACACAAGATCTTGAGAAATTGACGACTGACCTGTCTGGGCTAGTGACTGGCATGGTAAAACCAACCGTGGACATTTTATGGTGGGTACTTGCGGTGATTGCATTTTTACCTGGGATTTTTTTTCTGTAAAGCCTTTTAATGAAGAAGCATTTTGCAGGTTCACCTGGAGAATGAAGATGTTGACTGGTAGAAGGGGCGTGGCTATTTTATATGCCTATATGCTATTGGGTTTGGGTTTTCTAAGGATTGTTACTCCTGACTTTGGTGACCTAGCAGGTCGAGAGCAGCAGTTGGAAGGAACCTTCAGGTTACTTGATTGTTTGGTTCTGCTGTTTCTATTTAAATTGTTAGACTATATATTATGTGGATAATAGCCTTATTATGTTTTCCATATTTATTCATCAGGTTCATGCATGAGAGGCTGCGGACACATGCTGAATCCGTTGCTTTCTTTGGGGGTGGTACTCGAGAAAAGCAGGTGTCTATTGAAAAGAAAAAAACATTCAAGTTCCAGTTTTTTTACGTGAATCTATCTTTGATAAGTTATTCACCTAAAAGAAATACCACGTTGTGAATGTGCAAACCATCTACAATTTATGGTAAAACCAATGAGTGTTTTCAGTATTACCAACAAAAATACGATGGTTAACCACCTATGCTGATGCAGCCTCATAAATTTTGAGTGAAACATTTTAAGAAGCCATGATTCCTTTCAGTTTCATGGTCTCAATTTCCTTTTCCAGTTTTCTGCCATGCCAGACTAGGACTCCAGCCTTTCACCTCTGTGCTCCTACCAAGAGGAGAAAAATGGTTTTTTTCTCTTTTTTTTTGTGGAGGGAGGGGGGGTGCTAAACATACATGTTTACTGCTTTACGGTTCCAGTGCTGTATTATGGGTCCTCTGTCTCGGCCGTTCACATGATGAATGTGTTGGTTGTAAAAGGCTTTTAATGATAGCGTCATAACTCATAATCCTCTGGTGATCATACCCTCATGGTCATCTTAATAATTGCTTTATTTCATCTCATTTCAATCCAATCCTAGTACTTACATACTTTCCTGCATTCTAAAATTCTACGTAGTTTTTGTAAGTTTAGTTGTATCAATGTCGTTGGTTATATGAGTTTCTAGTCTTTGAATAAGCTCCATGGATGTGCAGATGGTTGAATCAAGGTTCAGGGAACTTCTTTACCACTCTGCTTTGCTTCTTAAAAAGAGGTGGCTATTTGGCATATTGGATGACTTTATAACAAAGCAGTTTCCTCATAATGTGACTTGGGGACTAAGCTTGTTGTATGCACTGGAGCACAAGGGGGACCGAGCCTTGACGTCGACACAAGGTGATGTCAGTTACTTGGAGCTGTTTGGATAGTCGCATCACATTTATATTTGGATTATGTGTAATATCATTGTAACTTTTTTGCAGGTGAGCTGGCACACGCATTGCGGTTCTTAGCATCTGTTGTGTCTCAGAGCTTTTTAGCCTTTGGTGATATTCTTGAGCTACATAGAAAATTCCTTGAGCTATCTGGTGGCATCAATCGAGTATTTGAGCTGGAAGAGTTTCTAGATGCTGCTCAACATGGTGGGTTCTTCATTCTATCATCAGCTGTTCTATTTTGAATCTTCGTGATCTTGAGTGATATTGTTCCTAAGCATGGATAATTGTTCTTCGCTGTTAGCCATCTCTAATTCTCCTACTTCCATTGATTTACCTGAAAAGCTAATTTTTTTTGTGTGTGTGTGTGTGTTTCCAGAAGGGAATGATACAGATGGAAGTTTAGTAGACAATGACCCCTAATGCCAGCTTTCACTTTGTTTTGATTTGCACCTTAATCATATGCTTTTATTTACCCAACTACACTTGATAATGGCACCTGCTCTCATAAAATGCTAATAATTAATTTAATGAGGCGAATAATTCCATCTTATGTGCGACCAACAAACTTTGTCAAATGTTCAAGATTAATAAGTATTAAATGAATTAAGTACATTTTTTGAGTTTAGTTTCTATGAAATGTTGATACTTGAAGCAGGATGAATTTAGGAGTATCAAATGATAGATTGTTAAATTGTTCTTGTCTGTAACTCAAGTAGCATAAGCCAATGAAATAGTTTTGATATTCTTTTGCCATGATGAAGTTAGTTATTTTTAAACTAGAAAGAAGTAGATAACATTCTTCTATATTGCAGCTAGTAATTTAATCTGCCCCTACAGATGATGTTTGGGTTTTCATAATTGTGCATATCATTAAAATATGTGCACTGATATGAATATTTTACCCTCTTCTTTTTGATAAGCCAATAGGAGTAGTTGGTACGATTACCTGGCGGTCTAAAATACTAGGAATATTGTTTATATCAACTTAAGATCATTGATCTATGTGCATGTTCCATTTAAGTAATAGGCCAAGCTTCTTTTCCATATTAGGGTATTCGCTAAACTTCTTCCACATCCTTAAGATATTATGTTTTTCTTGGCAAACAGACATATTCTTCATCTTTGCTGGCCTAAAATCTAGTTGTCTTAAATGTACAAAGTAAACTTGACAATCATCTTAGTTGAAAGTATTTGAACTTTATTTTGGAGTGTAACCTTTTGCATAAAGTAATAATTAGTATTTACAGCCTCATTTCTCCTTTTTTTCCCCTTTCTTTGTTTTTGGGGGTGGGGGATGGTGGTTATTTTACATCTCTATTAATTTGCACCCGGAGTAACAAAGATGCATATATGTGCTTGTGGATTCAAATTCTTTAGTTAGTTTCATTAGCCTAAATATACATGAATTATTTATTTATTTTTATTGACTTACTTTTAGGAGGTTCTTTTGATCAAGTACCATAGCATCACATATTGCTATTACAAACTAAGAGTAAAGTTGCTTAATGTGGTTGAATTTCACATTTCCTCTATTCTTACTATCTGTGGAGCATGACAAAGGTTTTGACCTTCTATTGACAAAGTTGATTGCCATGCAGAAGAACCTGTTTGCAATCCGTCATCGCCCTCTGAGAGTATAGAATCTCTTTCTGATGATATCATTTCTTTTGCTAAGGTGGATATTATTACTCCGGCACAAAAAGTTATGGCTAGGCAGTTGACATGTGATATTGTGCCAGGGAAAAGCCTACTGGTTACCGGTTCGTGGATAAATTTCCTGTAAATAAATTCCTTGTGTTCATGTGATAGTTGCACTCATTTGACTGCTTAAAAATTTTGAAGGTCCAAATGGAAGCGGTAAAAGTTCTGTCTTCAGAGTTCTCCGAGGTCTTTGGCCAGTGGTCAGTGGAAGGCTAATTAAACCTGAGCCAAGGATTAACTCTGGATCTTCATGCAGTGTTTTCTATGTTCCTCAGCGTCCATACACATGCTTGGGTACCCTAAGAGATCAAATCATTTATCCGCTCTCCCATGAGGAGGCTAAGAGAAGAGTTTTGAGTTTGACCAGTGAAGGTGGCTAAAATTGACTTCTGAGACTAATAAGTATTTTATTTCTTTTGCTTGTAGTTGCTTTCTTTGTGAAACAACATGTATCTTGGTTTTTGTGACCTTCCTCCTGTCAAAACTCCTCCTCCTCCCTCCCTGCTCACCCCAGGAAGCACCTCTCAGATCCCCTCTTTTATTGATATTGCTTCTGTACTTTTCTGGTGCTAGTATTCAATCTTACAAGATCTATACCTATTTGTTTGGTGGCTTAAAACATTTCATAGATTAGTGTGTTCTGCTTATATTTTTATACAGCGCACCTCGTATTAATGCGTCAGATTCTCCCTCTTTTACGGACCCTACACCTGCTTTCTCTTTATTCACTTGAATTTACCTGATTTGAAAGCTTAACTTTTACAGAGGAAATGAGTTTCTCTTTCCATTGATCCAAAGGGGCTCCTATTCTTTTTCAATTATTAGCAATTTATCAAAGTGGGCTTCTAATCCTAGCATTAGTCGTTTGATCCTTTGCTGCATCTTTGCTTCTTGTATAACGTGGTAATGTAAAATTTCAGGTCAAAATCTTATTGATGCTGCCAACTATTTGGATGAGCATCTGAGATCTATTTTAGAGAATGTTAAACTCATCTATCTTTTGGATAGAGAAGGTGGGTGGGATGCTAACCAGAACTGGGAAGACATCCTATCCCTTGGTGAACAGCAGAGACTGGGCATGGTGAGGATCTCAAATACAGACTAATAGCACCTTGACCTCCTTTGTTTAATGTTCCAAAATTTTTAATTCTTTTTTTTTTAGGCACGCTTATTTTTCCACAAGCCGCAATTTGGAATACTTGATGAGTGCACAAAGTAAGAAACAATTTTTTGCTACTATACTTCTACTTTGGATAATGAGAGTTTTTTCATTATCTCACTACATTTGGCCTCTTTCTTGGTTTCCGCTAATTTCAGCGCTACAAGTGTTGATGTCGAGGAGCACCTTTACAGACTTGCAAATGATATGGGAATCACAGTGGTTACGTCATCTCAGGTAAATCTTAGCTGCTATTTAAATTTCTTTTCACGCATGCGGGGGTGGGAACTAGGGGAATCAATTCTTGGGCTTAAAGCAATGGGAGGGGTTTGGAAAGATATGACATCTATTAGCCAGCATAAGTTCCGGGTGGACTCTATTCTTCTGACTTTAATTATTGTGATTCTCTGCTAATTACCTACTTGCTTTGCAAGATTGCATATTCTTTTTAATTATTCCTGACGCATGAGCTCCATTAGTTGTGTTTTCATCTCATGCTTGCATCATTTTGTTTACTACGTTCCAGCGACCTGCTTTGATACCATTCCATTCTTTGGAATTGCGCTTGATTGATGGTGAGGGCAAGTGGGAGCTTCGTTCAATTGAGCAGTGACAGAATGTTATTGCCTCTTAATACCATCAACCATGAAGAAATGCTCTATCCTGAATATGGTGCAAGCAATCGCATCAGACGAGCAAAGTTCAAATTCCGAGACGTATGACGGGAAAACAATCTGCAAGATCATTCACGCCGCTCAAGTGCGCACAGACAATAGCTAGTATGACTAAAGTTTACGGAGACATGAACAGTGGTTATCGTCCGAAGAAATCTAGCGTTAGGAAGTATACAAGCATCTGATTATTTTCTGTAACATAGGAGTAATTATGTACAGCTATAGCTTACTATCATGTCCCATTGTTTTCGTTGTAAAACCCCCGTGGTTAATAATTTCGAAATCGCCTCCCATGAATAAGTTTTATGAACGAGTGGGGTCACCGATTTGCCAACGCCCAATTTGGTTTGGATTATCTTTCAGGATCCTATTATTAGTATAATAAGCAAGAAATTGCCTAGAAGGCCGCCTAGTGACTTGAATCTGTAAATTGAGAGATAGATAGAGAGAGAGAGAGATCTGCATGTATCTTTGTTAATTATAGAGCCTTGAAAATGGTTCATTTTGCTGGAACTTATAGCGCTCTCTTTCTCTGATAATCTATTCTTTAACTCGTGAAAAGGTGCACCACTTGCTGCTAATCTCTTTTCCAGAGTCCTCTTTTCCGCACGCATGAGATGTGATACAGCTGTGTGTGTGTGATCTTTCGAGATTTGGTGATGCATCAGATGTTGAATCCGTATGTGCAAGTGGTTGAGCTTGACAGCTTGAATCTTCCTTTGGATTGGAAAGAGTTTTATCTTCTTATTGGAATTCTTTTTCTTTCGGATCCTAAAGGAGGATCTTCAGTGGATTCTGACTGTTTCAAGGGTGTGGCATCTGGTTCTAAACAGGAAACACGACACTTGGACATGATCGACTCGAAAGATTGGAAGAGTTTCTGGATTGTTTAATGATTTGGAGATGAAATTGAAGTCAATGGAAATTGGAAATGTTTCCGAACCTTTTCTGCCATCTCCACAAGGAGAGCAGTGAAAAAGAGTCGTTAGGAATTACTCCCTCCGTTTTAAAATTATTTTAATGATAATTCTAAAATTATTTTTACTGTAAATATTATTATTTTATTTTTCATTAACAAAATTTATTAAAGAAATAATAAAAAATACTTCTTATTTTTATATTTGTAATCTATATAAAAAAATTAACAGACTTTATATTTTAAAATATATAGAGTATTTTGTATAATTTCTAAATAGAAAAGATACAATTGAGATAAAGTGCCTCTTCATTTTGTTTCAAATTAGTGTAGATATTATTAAGTTGTATTTAAATGATATTTTTTTCATTTGAAATTGACCATTTTATTTTAGTTTGGTATTAAAATTTAACAAAAATATTTGATTTTAGAGTGAATTTAGATTGGTTTTTAAACTACAAAATGTTAATTTTTTTTATAGGTTTCACTTCTCTTTTTATAAACAATTTATTTTTACAATTTTTAATAAATTTAACTCATGACAAACAATTCACAATTATAATTTTTAATAAATTTAACTCAAATAAAAATTTAATCTAAATACGCATATTCTTTCTAGTTGTTGCGGGATCATGTATCAGTGAAAATTATTTGCCTCAAATGAAGAGGCAATGCACCTCCAAAAAAAAAAAGAAAGAAAGAAAGAAAGAAAGAAAGAAAGAAGAAGAAAAAGAGGCAATGCACCCTCTTTCTAAAAAATCAATGTATTCTTTTTTTGACTTTTTTTTTGCTTTGGTCTTACTTTACTTCGTGCAAATTAATTCACTTTTTCAAACTCAGAAAAAATATTTGAAAAAAATCAATCTAAATGTATAAATTTAAATAAAAATATATTTATTTCAATAAAATAAATATTCAAGTTATTCGATATCTCAAAAGTAATTGACATTTAATTTATAACAGAGAAGTAATATAAGTTTGAATCGTTTTTTATCCGTTTAATCAAAATTAGATATCTTAAGTCGAGCTTGATCCAATTTCTTTCCTCTTCAAAAATCATTTTGACTATTCAAAATTTAATACTTCAATCGCGTTAAGCTTAACAAATTTTTCTATATGCAAGAGGTAAAGGTCGTCATCAATATATATATATATATATACCGATATTTAGTGCTGTCAAATAGGATGGTCTGCTCCGCTCCATCCCAACGGTGGAGCAAGATGATCCAGTTTTTTCACTGGCCAAGAAATCTCTTGTTCATATCTGAACTAAGTAACCCACGAGCTAAACGGGCCGAAATAATTTTTTTTAAAAAAATGTTATTTTTAATTCTTTTTTTCTTTATCACATGTGAATTCATATAAATTCATAATTGAGATAAAAATGATATTTGATCAATCACTAATATTTTCAAAATATAAAATAATCATTATATATATATATATATATATATAATTTAGATAAATTTATATAAATATAATATTTAAAATGAGACAATGATTGATTCATACAATTACATCAATTAATCTTAATCTTATGCATGCTTTCTATTTTCTACAGTATTTCTAACATCTAAGAATATTTTCTTCAAAATTTTATTAAATTCTCCAATCTTAAATTAATAAAAATTACATCTTTAACTTGATATTGAGATATTTTATATAATTAGAATTACATTGAATATTTGAAAATAAAAATTTAAAATATTAAATTAAAAGTTAACTTTAATAAAAAAGAAAAAAAGAAAAATGTGAGCCAGCTCGCGAGCTAAATGAGCAAAACTATATTTAGACTCATCCATTTATATTGTCAAACGAGCCAACCTACGAGTTATGACATGTTTTGACATTGCTACCTATATTTATAACCTAACTTTTAAATAAAATATTTAATTTCTTTATTTTCTTCTCAAAATTTTTTTGTTTATATATATATTCACATTTTCAAATTACACAACAACAAATTATGCATTTAAACATAAGAGAATAGAGAGTGTGTGAGGGTGAGAGGAAAAGAAATCAAGCATTAATACCAATAGACAAAGTGGAAGGATTTAACTCTTTCTTTAAGAGGTTTTTTGACTGATTATTCACTCAGAATCTTCAATTATTTCTGGTCAAAGAAGGTGTGAAGTTGGATTGTTTATGCTAGTTTTGTCTGACCACGGCGGAGGCGTTGGGTTCAGGGCTCTCTTGTGCGTCTTTGTGAACTTTACTCGCTTAAAGTTTATGAAGCCTAATATTGTATCTGTTAATATGACTAAAAATATTTCATTAACCCATCTATAAAACCGATATTTTAATTAGCATTAGAGAAAAAGTGAATTATCTATCATGTCAATGAAGGGTCCAAAGATCAACCGAGTGCAAAAAGATCAACCACGAGTATTTTAACTCCAATCCTCATCCAAAAGCCGTATTGGAGATTTACCCCTTCAAGAATCTGAAGAGTTCATAACATACTGGAAGAGAGATCTTTTGCAAAATCCCACTAGATTCACTTCGTGCCATAATATATTACCACAAATTCTTATATTGGGTCTTTCTGTCTTGTTAATTAATAGATAATCAAAAGCGAAGATAGCAAGTTCCTCACAATGCAGCACTACTTTCCCCCCACTCTGCACCCAAAAAGACTAATCAATTCCATGCAACTATAAATAACCCGCCAACCATGGCTTCTTCTCCATCAATCTCTTCCTTCTCTTTCTTGAACATGGATGCTTCTCACTCCGTCTCAAATCTTTGCTCTGAACTGAAAATCATAAGAGCAAAAAACATTGAATTGAAGTCTGCAGGAGACTTGTTCGTGAGATGCTTTCTTTCTGCAGGAAACAATAGGACAGTTCAACTAAACAGCAAGGAAATCTCAACAGACTCTGATCTTTCTTGGGATGATTCGTTCTCGTTGGAATGCTCAGGAACTGAAGAAGCAATCAACTCACTAAGGCAAGGAAAAGTTATCTTCGAGCTTCGGTGCAGAAACAAATCAGTCCCAGTTCTTGGAAAACTTGGAGGGTCGTCAAAGCTCTTGGGCACAGCTGAGTTTCCATGGAAAACTGTTTTTGAGTCACCAAACATGGAAATTGAGACATGGGTTCAGATGATATCAAAGAAACAAAGAGTAAATGAAGATGTGAAGCCCTCGGCAGTGCAAGTATCAATGAAGACTAAGGTTCCTGCAGAAAGAACTAAACGCGTTAAAAATGATAGGATGAGAGGGTGGGATAAGGAGTGTGGTTGCACGGCTTGCGGTGGGTGTCATTCTTGTGCAGATTTTGACATTTTTGCTCTTGGATTTGCTTTGGAGGCATTGTAGGGTTTAAGTTTTTGTAACTTTTTAATTAAAGAGGATTGTTTGTTGATTTTGTAATTAAAAAATTAGTACTTCATAATATATAATGTATGGTTGATTTCTCGGATTTCCCAATTTGGTTATGCTTTTAGCAATTAAAGTTCATATCCACTGAACGATAGAAAGAGAAACTACAAGAGTGATCTATTGAAATAGTAAGTATAAGAGTCTTAGTCCAGGAAAGAAGTATATATGTGCGCCCTTTGAATTATATATTTTGAGGTATATAAATTATTACTTCTACTGCAGAAAATGATGTGATGATAACTCAAAAGCTACAAAATACTAAGGCTCCCTCCCAATCTTCCTATTTACTTAGTTGTGGGTATTATGCAAGAAGGCAAGCTCGTTATATTATGGTGAAAGGTGTAAAATTAGGTTTATCCAAGATAGTTTCTTTTTCTTTTTTCTTTTTAGGAAAGAATTTTTAACAAAGTAATTGGATTCTTTAGAAAAATCAAAATAGCCAGTTTTTTTTTCCAGCGAGTTTGAAAACTTTACCATCTTTTTTGATGAAAATGATCATTTTTTATTAAATTAATTTGCCACCAAATTCACAAACTTTTGTTATTTCTTTATAAAACTTACTACATTTATTAAATTAAGACTATCTAAAATTAGCAAAAATTATTACCACTGGACTAGGAATTCAATCAAGGCCGTTACACCAATACCATAAAAATGGGCTTATTCTGATGCTGGGTGAATATCTGCTTAGCTTAATGGGCTTAAACTGGTTATTGGACTGTGATCAATGGTACCCCCAGAAAAAGGAGAAAAATAAATATGAATCTTGAATTGTTCTAGTACAAATTAACATGAATCTTTAATTTTTGTTAAAACCCACTTAACATATTTTTTTGTAAAAAAAAAAAAGAATGCTTTTACTCAAGAAAGAAATAATTAGTTGTAAAGAAATTATTTCGGCTGCAAATTTGCACTTGAAACACAATAATGCCAGCATGGTCCATCCAACCAAACACCTGCTCCAGCACAGCTCTATCATATTTACATTTCTTCAATGTTTTACAGTTAGAATTGAGAAGGCCAAGGTCCACCCCCTTCTTTTTGTTTTTCCTTTTTTTTTTTCTTAGGTTCAAGAATTGGACATTAGATAATGCTAGGGGTATTTCACACTCCTCAATAATTTGGAGGTTGGTGATGCCTTTTACTCCTACAATGTTATAGTTGTCAATTTCCCTACCTAAGGAGTTGTGTTGCATAAATGTCAAAAATCAAGTACATTCATTAGGTGCACTAATTATATCAAAATGGATATTAATTATTTTTCTCTTTTTACACATTCTTGTGTGATGATAATGACCAAATTCTAACCCAAGGCTTTTTGCAAGTAGGCAGTTGCATATAAAAGGAAACTTTTCACATGGCTTTAATGGTATTCTACTCAAAATTCGTGTGATCTTTTTATACTTTTTCACGATCTTATCATTTTTTAAAAACCTTTCATACTATTAACTAATTTAAGAGAAAAAAATCATAAAATACTACTATTTTTTGAGGCGAATAAATAAATAATATCATTGGATATTTATAGTAATCTTTTTTTTTCTTTATTTGTAGTTAGTTACAAATTATATATAAAATAGAAGTGTTGTAGTTTTTTAGCATCCAAAGTCATTATAATTGTAATTATGAATTTATTTCCTAATTCTGCAGGGTGGGATTAGGACTCATATTATAGACATCACATGTGAATCTAAGCGGAGGCAACTTTTCGAAATTGTCAAATGTAAGGCTTCGTTTCCCTAAGAACATCCATTTCAAACTATAGCAATTTTTAATCTTCTTTTAAAAGAAATATTTAATTATTAGTAAATTTTAAAGAATAATTTTTAAATATACTACCAAAATAAGTATAATTATATCATTTTATATTATATTAGTAGAATTAGTTAAAGATATAACATAAAAAATATTTCTTTTTTATTCTTAATCTATACAAAAAGAGTAAAAAAATCTTATATTTTAAAATAAAGAGAGTAATACTCTTTCTGTCTTAATTGATAGTATATATTTTTTTATGAATGAAGGAAAAATGAATATTATTGAATGTTAACTTTGAATTAATGAAAATTGAATACAATTATTTTCGTTTTAAAATATAAGATCTTTTGTATATTTTTGTATAAATTAAGAGAAAAAAAGATATTTTTTTATTATATATTCAACTAATTCAAATGATATAATAAAAATAAGAAAATTATATTTATGGTGATTGTAACTTTTGAAAAATAATCTTTAAAATTTACAAAAAATTAAATACTTTGAGAAGAGAAAAAATAGCCAAGATGCCTTATATTTTAAAATAGATGAACTATTTATTTTTAACAAAGAGTAATATTTCTTCATAATTTCAAATATTATTAAGTACTTGAGTATCTAATTATCTATTTTGAGATTGTTCTAGACATTGAGATATGAAATCATTATTGTACACGGGATTCATAATAGTACTTATAGTAGTTCATTTTGATGGATAAAGTAGGGACACAGTCGAATGTTTTCTCCCTTAGTTATATCAAATCAAATATTTAGAGAAGGTATCCATTATTAAATATATTAAATTTGCTTCATATACTAAGTATTATATCTGTTTTAAAATAATTAACCCAATTTTATTTTACAGGTAAATTAATATTTTAGTGAATTTGATAGAAAATTTTAATAAATGTCTAAAATGTCTTTATTTAAAATTACAAATTGAATGGTTGGTTAGAAAATTCATATTTTTTTAAATAAAAATATTTAGATAGTTGGTTGAAGAAAAAAGTAAAGTAGAAAAAAATAATAAATAAACTTTTATATAGAAATAAGATAAATATTTTGAAATTAATTAAAAAGAAAATTAGGAAAATTATTTGGAAACAAAGGAAGTATAAAGTATATACGTAGGTTGTATCTTAAGTCAATATACTAATTAAATTATCTTAATCCAATTACGATATTTCTTAGCACATGCTGAATGAGCTCTTAATAATCAAATCAGCATCTTATTAATCTAACAATTCACAACTCACACATAAATAATTATTCACTATATTTAAACTCTTCATCATAGGATCAACAAATAAACCATGCAGTTTAATTGTTTTCCTCCGGTCTTTCCAAGCCAAATCAAATTTTTTGTCCAAGTTTTTTTTTTTTGTCTAACTCACTTTTTTTCTTTTCTTTTTTGTTGTGTTTCAGGAATATTTTACAATATCAAGATAAAAATTTAACTTTTACAAAATACAGGATAAAATTTTCAAAATCAAATCTTATCCAATTACATCCTTATAAAGGCAATTGATTTATGAGCAACACACCAAGTCAAAATTATTGTGTCATATTTCCTTGACAGGAGAAAAAAAATATGCAGACTATTTTTTCACGAATATATAGAGAATGAAAATTGGATGTTCTTTTTTCTTCTAAAAAACTAAGTACAAAATATTATGTAACGTCTTACATAAAAAGTAATTACGAAGAATTTATAATTGACTTCTTGAAACAAAATTTATTCATGGAGATGAAAATATGATCAATATAGAATTTATCATCAAATAAAAGATAGTTTTAACCCAATAAGTACTTTTTTAATTTAAAAATTAGGTGAATTGAATACTCTTTCTATTTTATTGAGAATCGTAAAAGTAAATTATTTGTGAGAAGAAAAGTGGGATATAAAGTGAAAAAAGTAAAAAATAAATAAATTTTTTTAGGTTTAAAAATCAAGCCAAGTTCACTCTTATTATTTTAGTTTTAACTTTATTCTTGTCTCTAATTAATTATTTAAATTTTTTATTTTAAAAAAATTATTAATTTTTTAATCAATTATTTAAAATATTAATTATTAATAATAAATTTAAATTTAACATATTAATTAATTATTTTTAAATAATAATATGTTAGATAATTATTAATTTTTTTATAAAATTTATCAAAATTTTAATTTTAGAACAGATCATACACACAGAGAATAATAAAGCTATTATAGTTAAGTTGTTGTTAAGAAAAAAAAACACTGAAATGGAGAGTGGATACTGAATCGGGAGAGAATATCTCAGAGGCCAAGTGTCCACGTGGAATAGAGATATGTCTATGTAGACAGTCTGCTTCAGTTTTGGGCATACAATATTTCAAATTTGAGCAGAAAAGAGAGAGAGAGAGAGAGATGGAGAGAGCGACTCCAGTACGGAAGCCCCACTCATCCACGGCCGATCTTCTGACATGGTCGGAGGTTCCTCCATCCGCCTCCACCAACGGCTCCGCCAGTCGTTCTCACCAGGTAGCTCACTCTCGATTCACTTACTTCACCCTTCTAAGTTTCACTAACTTAGCTAGATATTGTGCTATTACGGGAGTATTTTTTTTAAAATTTTTTTTAAAAACAATATAGTGGATTGATTTGGTTTTATTTTCTTTTGGTTGGTGAAATGTAGCCTTCAGATGGAATTAGTAAGATTATCTTCGGAGGTCAGATCAGTGATGAGGAAGCTGAAAACCTCAACCGAAGGTGAAATCTATTTTATCTTTCTTAAATGCAATTATAAACATGTATACATTTGATGCATATGCTTGTGAAGAGGTGTGGTTACATATCATATAAATTATGTTATAAAGTTTTCATCTTTACTGGTATTGTCAGTTTTTTTCTTCTGTGATTTAGCAAAATGCGGAAATAGCGATTTTTTCTCTTTTTTTTTTGGATGAGTATGGGGAAATAGCTCAGATCTGTTAATGTAATACTTGGTTTTGAATTCTAGGAAATTATCAACAAAAAATTAATCGGTAAACAGTTAAGAATGTGATTCAGTTTATATGGATGGTAGCTATTGGACATTTGATTTAAGCTGGTTTACAAGTGATGCTGAATAATATTTAACATTTTGAGCAACTTATGTGGAGCATGAAATATAAAGGTTTATTGGATGAGTCTTTCTATATGCTTGATTAAAGCCTAAAAATGGTAACGGTATTTAAGATGGCTAAACACTATGTTTGAACAGGTCCACCTATCTAGAATTATAAAAGCTGAAATTGCTTTGTTGAATGTTAGTAAAGCTTGAGCTGGGAGTCACTTAGTATCAGTTCAGAGTAACAGAGTCACTGGACATTTAGGTCATTGCTTTTTTTTAAAATTCTTTTAAGCACCAGTAAAGGTGATGGGGACGATAACGTGTCTCTTCAAGCACTCTGCTTCTTCATCAAAATATACATTTTAAAGAAGAAAAATGTTCAGAAAACCAAAACAAGCTTTGAATCAAGTAAAATATTATTGGATCCTTTCCCCTGTAATTCAAATTTTTCCTAATAAGGCTTATGCCTTCTTTTTCATAGATAATTAGATTTGTCTCTGGACGTGTAGCGTGGTGGCATTTCCTGCTTCCCTTAAGTATTCAAACTAACTTTAGTTATCCTTCCTGAAGAGCCAAAGACAACAAAGGAATTTTAGACATCAATAGTGCCATTAAGAACCCTGCATATGACATTTATGCCTCTCTTTTCTCTCAGACTTGTTCTATGCTGTTTTCCATTTTCAGGAAACCTTGCTCAGGATATAAATTGAAGGAGATGACTGGTAGCCAAATATTTTCAGCAGATGCTGAAGATGGTGGATCAGACTGTGGAGCTTCTAGTGCTAATTCTAACAACAGGACATCAGTGCGTATTGTTCAGGTATTTGCTTGCACTTCTTAGAGAATCATTATCATCTAAGCTTGCCAAGTAGCCATAGAGGTAGACATTTTGAATAAAAAGTGCAGTTATTTTTCTGTGACACTATTCTGAATTCATTTTCTGTAATTTTTAGCAAGCTACAAATGGGATCAGCCAGATTTCATTTAGCACTGAAGAAAAAATTTCTCCAAAGAAGCCTACTACGCTTACTGAGGTAGCAAAGCAGCGGGAGTTAAGTGGATCACTGGAAAGTGAACCAGATAATAAGACTAAGAAGCAGCTCTCAGATGCAAAATGCAAGGAACTTAGTGGTAATGATATCTTTGGCCCTCCATCTGAAGCTCCTCCTAGATCACTGGCTGCTGCACGGTCTATGGAAGCAAAAGACAGCAAAGACATGGGAGAACCTGCACCTAGAAATCTGCGCACATCTGTCAAGGTCTCAAATGTAAGTTCACTTCCCAACTATGCTCCTCCCCCAACCCCCACCCGAGGCAGCAGAGCTTGAATGTCCAGTCCCATGCATTTAGTTCTTAAATATTCATATATCCTGAAGCTCAAGCTGAATTATAAGCTGTTACAAATTCCTATACTCTTGCACTAATTGGGTTCTTATCAGAATTATGCAGCATTTTCCCTCATCTGTTGCTTTCTAAAAACCTGCTTGTCTCTCCCTCCCTCCAATTTTGAGGACCAAAATTGGTGAATTTTCAGTGAGCTTCTTATTTGTCCTGTAACTTTTTCCTGGACTAAAAATTTCTTCATTGTTTTGATGTGGGATTCCTTAGATGCATATGACGTATCAAGAAACTCATTCTGTTGGTGTAGTGATATCCCTGTGGGCATCCATCCCACGATGTAATGGCAATACCTTGGGGGAGACATTTGAAAGAACTTTCCTGGGTGCAGCTGCTGGAACTTTTTGTTGTTTTACTAGTTGTTTGTAATGCCTGAATTCTTCCTTTGGTTCTTGTACTATATCTTGTGTTCTGAACATTTCCATTTATATCTGTAGCCTGCTGGAGGTCAAAGTAACATTTTATTTGGTGAAGAACCTGTTGTCAAGAACGCCAAAAAGATACATAATCAGAAGTTTGCGGAGTTGACTGGCAACGACATTTTCAAGGGAGATGTGCCTTCTGGGTCTGCTGAGAAGTCACTGAGCAGGGCTAAGCTCAAAGAAATGAGTGGCAATGATATCTTTTCAGATGGCAAGGTAGAATCCAGAGATTACTTGGGTGGTGTCCGCAAACCTCCAGGGGGTGAGAGCAGCATTGCCTTGGTTTAATTTATGATGCCATTGATTTTTTAGTTTTTATCGACAACTGCTCTAGTGGTCCTAGACAATGTCTTTGCACTTCTGTTTGGGACGACGGCAGTTCTCGAGGAATTAGAGTCAGGATTTGTAGATTTTCTATGTATTAACTGGCCTCTGAAAACTTTCTAAGTCTTCCCTTCAAAGAACGTTTAGTGTTGGAGATTACTTTTCTGAGTAACCTTATGTGCATCTTTGCAGTTTTTTTAATAACGACATTGATAGTTTACCTGGTCTAATGATGTTACGGAGTCTAGCAATGCTTTCCATATGCGTTCTGAGAAAGCCTTAAGAGAAACCGAGCTCTGGCCTGATTATGCGTTCTGAGAAAGCCTTAAGAGAAACCGAGCTCTGGCCTGATTATGCGTTCTGAGAAAGCCTTAAGAGAAACCGAGCTCTGGCCTGATTAAGTTAAGATGATCAAAGTTGGAAAGCAAAAGAATAATTTGGCTATTCCACTCAAATAAACCAGTCGATCCTTTTCATCTGTTGAACAAATAGTTAAAGTTGATGCAACAGAATGAATCAAAGCAACTCGAAGTATGAAAATGGACACAAGATTCTTTATTCAGTGATCAAAGAAAAGTGACCAGGCACCAGGGAAGTCTGGAAAATCTGTTAAACAGTGTCATCGTGCTCGAGTCTTTGAAAACAAACCAAAAGAGTACAGAGGTGAGCTGAGGATAGCATCTCTCGTACATACTATAAGACTTTTATGACTGCAGGAAAAAGCATCATTTAAACATCGCCATGTCCGATCAAAGCAAGAAGCATTTTCTCATAGTCCCCGGAAGTGTCTGCCTTAATTGCGTGATCTAGAGGCACACTGTTTCGTCTATGGTACTCTTCTTTGATTCGTTCCATATCATACTCCGCTCTGGTAGTAACAACACGAGTAAGAGCCCATTCGTCAGTGCCCACCTTGCTGATAGCCTGTCGAAGAACCTTTTCAAAGTATTTCTCCGGGCAGGTCAGGCACTTTATAGTTGCTCTAAGCAAGGTAAGATACTCATCCTTCGTATCAGCCTCCAAATTCTGCAGCAATATCCCCCGTTTATGTGTTAATTATGATCACCAGCAAAACCACTGTGCAGAATAAAGTACGCATGACCAGGGAAGAATAGCCACAAAAGATCAATGGATGCTGATGTGATGAACAACTCTCAGGAAAGTACTTTAAAATGGTACTGCCTCGTTTAGATTACTCGAAAACAATTTCAGTAACATGTCAACGAATTATCATGGTCAGATGATGGAATTTATTAGGATCATCATTTGAGTGCCTTAAGGAACCTTATTTACCTTGTTAATGGCATTTCCAAAATGATTGTTATATTGATTGAGCGTTGCATTGAGCTGTGCTTTGCTTCTCGTAGTCAAAATCCTGATGATCTCGTCATCATTATAGGCCTTGTCAGACATCTTCTCGTGAAGTATCTTAGCTTCTGATTTTGCCATCATCATATTCACCTCATCTCCCACATATCTGAATGCAGTCACTAGGGGAACCAAGAGCTGTTTGGAAATTACACGAGCAGAAAAATATTTATATGCGTTAAAAACTATAATTAGCAAGAAAGAAGATCCTCTTTGGAAATGCCAGCAATCACATATTATATCCTTTTGATTTTCCTAGTCCTACGGAAATAATAGTCTCTGAAGAATCAAGAGTTTATCTAAACAATATGCAAATGCAGAGCTAGATGCAAGAGCTGCCACAGCTCCACAGATTAAAAATGCCAAAACTTATTTTAGGAGGAAGAGCATGAACGCTGTGAGAGTATTTCTCACTAGTATAAAGTTTCATATAAGAGATGCAAAATCTACACTTGAAAAACTGCAGTCATCCAATTTTGTAGCACTTATTTCCCATTTGGTCAGAATACAAAAAACCAGTGACAAGTTTTTAAAAGTTAAATATATACCTTACGGAAGTCTCCAGTTGTATGATATGCCACATCTTCTTCAAGGGATCTCTTGTAACGAGCATGATAAGCCTGCCTGACCTTAAACAGGTCATATGAGGACCTGGTACAAGCAATTTCCATTATGACCCAATTGCTAGCAGTCAATCGCTTTGTAGCTTCATTGGCCAAGAATGCATCACGTTCAGCTGGATCCAGTGTCCATACTAGTACCACACGCTGTTGTACATGGAAAGTCAAAACGTCAGCATCCTCAACCTGAGTGAGAATCTTTGCAATTGAGACAAATTTAACAGCAAAAGGACTAGAGGAAAGAAGAGAAAAAGTAACGATTAACACATAATGCAACAGAAACATGCTGTTTGCAAATCCTTCTTCAGAAGAATTTGAATAGTCTACTGCAACAAATAGATATATTAGTTACATTTATTTATGAAAAGTCAAGATCTAGGGACATAAAACAGTGTCTTCAAAAAGTAGAACTAGGTATTGGAGGTGTGCAGTGTGCTGGATTGATTTGATATGGATGAATTTAGAAACAGTTTCACCCAAAGAACAATCTGACAGGGAATGACAGGAGCATCTATCAATCCTAAATGACACCATCTGAAACCAACCTGAAAATCACTTGATAGTTCAGCATCCAAATCTTTCAAAAGATCTTCTCCATAAGTTGCAGCATAGGTTTCACGAATCAACTTACGTTGTGCTGCATTTCTGTGAGCCAGAATCTGGATGATTAATTTCTCATTTGTTCCCCATCCTGCAAAATTTTCAATCAATCAAACTCTTTAAGTTATATTCTTGAATAGAAGAATGTTATTACAATCATCTCCTCTCTGATTAAAAAATCCAAGTTCCCAGGCAAAGGAGCTTATCAACAAGCACAAATATGATGAAGAACCTCACACACAGAAAAGTTATATAAGATTTGTCACCATAGTACAAGACTTCAAAATGTCCTCTATATGTAGCCCTCATAAGATTATTAAAACGTTCATTCCTACTCAGTAATTGCAGCAAAAATAACATCACATTAATCGCAAGTACAAGAAAAATACATACATCAGTAAATGTTTTGATGTATTCACATTTTTTAAATTGATGTGGAATAAAATTAGAAATCAGGATAAGAACCAAAGTTTCATCATGATTAGTAGTAAAAGGCAAAAGTACAGTTCAATAACCACCATTACAGGTACTCGACTGAGAATCTGCAACTTCCTGTACATGTACCAAATAACATAACATTCTAAATCTAAAGAACTATAACTAGGACACTAGAACTTGTGTTTTTTTCACCAAAAATAAAGGATCAAAACTGAAAAAAATGGTAAGAAAAGTAAATTGACGAGTACATTAACAATCAGAGCAATTCAACTAGACTTGAAAAACATGAAAAACTAACAGGGGTAGAAAATTTAACATCAGAAAGCCAAATCCAGGTGGATAATGGTGATCATCAAGACAAAAATTTTTTACATGGAAAAGCACCACCAAGATCATGTACAGAACAGAAAACGACGTAATCCATTCCACAATATCTATAGCAATGTAAGCCAGAAATTCGAAGGATCAGGACCAAACTGCCTGGTTTGTTCACCATCTTAGAGATCATAAATGAATAACAGTATCAAGAATTCATCTTGAGAATGGAAATAATCACAGATCCAAGCATTTACCAGAAACCCCTGAAGGGAAACAAAGAAACAAGTGACAAATCTTAACCTGCAAAAGCTTTTCGTAACTGCTCACAATCCTCGGCCGGTGAAGGAACCGATGAAGGGACTTTGACTGAAGCCATTTCTCTCTCTCTCTCTCTCTCTCTCTCTCTCTCTCTCTCTGTGAGTGGTGCAAGTTCACTATGCAAGACAAATGGGATGTACTACTATCATATATAGGACCGTGTGAAAATGATCAACAATTGACAGAAGGAAGAATCCTAGTTGAAAGCGACAATCGACCAGGGTAGGGGGTTTGTTGAAGTGCAAGACTCACTGAAATGCTCATAAATTCGTAATTTTTCAATCTCTACCACTACAAGGACAACACTCCACTGATGAATGAATCAGTCTTTAATATTTATTTATTTACTAAAAACAAGCGGCATTCAAGGCGTACAACCCGTAAGATATTCCGTAACGCCACGCACACACTATGACACTCTTCGCATGGGTTACAGGCTAGACGTCTTTGTTGCTTTTAATTTTTTTCTTTTCTTTAAGAAAAAATCACTCAAAATATTCAAACACTATGTATGGAAATTTCAATTTACATATATTCTTTATTTTTTATACCCATTAAAGTTTTTGGGGCCGAAAAATAATCCATATAAATAGTTATTATATTTGTAATTTTAAAAAATATAATATTCACATAACATAATATAATTATATCGAATTTATATCAATTTTTTTAATATGAAAATGGAAACACTACGAAGATGGTACGAGTAAAAGAGATTCGAGTCTAATTTTTCCTTAGGCAGCAGGTCTCATTTTAATGGCGATTATCTTTTTTTTTTTTGTTGTCCATTGTATGGAAAGGTTGATAAAGCACCTCAGTAACAAAGAAAGGACAGATATACTAAACAATCAAAAACCCCCATAAAGAGCCAGCAATTTTCCATTTTCAATTTTCATTACCAAAAAAAATCAATTTTTTTTAAAACAAAGATTTTAAAATTGATCACAGACAAATTTTAATACATTATACATTTTAAAATATATGTACTTATATATAATTTATAATATAGATAATATAATTATTTAAAATTTATGATACACAAAATCAAGATAATATCTTTTTTTCTCTTATAATAATTATTATTCTCTTTAATTAATAAGACTAAATCAGATTTGACTTGACAATACCTTTCTGTTCCATTCAGATTGCGTTCTTTTTTCCCCAATAGGCTATACATCTTGCATTCAAATTTCCTTTTCTTGTGTGATTGGATAGGGCTTGATTTTGAAATTTTTGTCTTGTATTTCGTTAAAGTTAAATTGTTTGTTAGAAGAAATGTAGGTTCCACATTTAAAATTTTAGGTTTGGTTTCTTACACTTTTATATTTTATTTTCCTATATATATTATAAAAATGTAACTCTTTCTTTCTTTTGTCTTCAAATCTCTCATTCTAATTTCTTAAAATTTTTACTTTTTTTAATTAGTCTTTAAAAATTTGATTGGTTAAGATCATTTTCAATCTATTAAGATAACTATAAAGTAACTTATACATTAATTTTAATTTTGAATATGTATATTAAGTTATTTTACAAAAGTAAGAGACTTTAATTATTACTTAAAAAATTATGACTGGTTAGAATAATTTTTAATTTATTCAAATAATTTTAAACTAAATTATTTTCAATCTATTAAAATAATATTAAATTAATTTATACATGAATTATAATTTTAAATTTCATATTTTAAGTTATTTTTTAAAGTATGAGACTTTAATTGTTACTTTAAAATTTTAAATGGATAGAATCATTTTTAACCTATTAAAATAATTTTAAATGACTTATTTATTAACTTGAATTTTGAATTATCTTAATTTTTAATTTTTTATTTTTTAATCAGTCTTCAAATTTTGATTTGTTGGAATCATTTTTAATATATTAAAATAACTTTAAACTAACTTATATATTAATTTTAATTTTAAATTCTGTATATTAAGTTACTGTGTAAAAGTATGAAACTTTAATTATTACTTTAAAAAAATTTAAATGGATAGAATCATTTTTAACCCATCAAAATAATTTTAAAATATTTATATATTAACTTAAATTTAAAATTTTGTATTTTTTGAAAAATTAAATTCTGTATTTTCAGTAACTTTATAAAAGTAAAACTTTAATTATTCAATAGTTGTCAATAAACATAATTTTTATTTTTATAATTTTTATTTAACTTAATCTTTTAATTTAAACTAAATTCATTAAAGCAAAATTTTGAATGTCTGTCTACCCATATTTTCTACACATAATACACATCATCATTATTTTCTTCCGCGCATTCTTTTCTTCTTTTCTTCTTTTTTATAAAATGTAACCACCTTTTCTGTTTTTTTTGTTTAATCATCACTCAAATCTCATCATATCCAGAAGCTCCAATTCTTATACTTTTTCATTTTATCGTCACTTCTTAATGTAATTATTTCGCTTTCTTCATTTTTTTCATTTGATTTAGGTTTTCTATAAGTATTTGAGTGTTGTATTTTATAAATTCTTTTAGAATCATTTTATTATTTTCTTAAATAATGTCTTTACTTTAATTTGATTGAACTCCCTAAAACCTCATTTATAAAATACTAAAATGATTCTTAAATAATAAAATGATTCTAACCAGTCATAATTTTTTAAGTAATAATTAAAGTCTCATACTTTTGTAAAATAACTTAATATACCTATTCAAAATTAAAATTAATGTATAAGTTACTTTATTGTTATCTTAATAGATTGAAAATGATCTTAACCAATCAAATTTTTAAAGACTAATTAAAAAAAGTAAAAATTTTAAGAAATTAGAATAAGAGATTTGAAGACAAAAGAAAGAAAGGGTTACATTTCTATAATATATATATAGATGCGAGAAATGAACATCACGAAACGAAGATACAATTATTTCTAATCAAGAAGATAAGGGTGTATTTGAATTGGATTCTGTTGTAAAACAAATAATAAATATAAATTTTTTATTTTAGATCGTATTTATTTTTTCACAAATAATTTATTTTTATAAAATTTAAGATAAAAGATCTCAAATACAAATTCTATTCAATTCATCATGAAAATACAATATGAAAATATATTTTCATTGATACAATTATATTTACTTATATTTTCTTTTTCACATGGAACAATCTCGTGTTATATATAAGAATGATTTTTAAGGTATAAACATACGTAAAAATATAGCTGTTTTTGTTCTTTAATTATATTTGAAAATTTAAAAATTAATTTTTTAAAATGATGGTAATTTTTTAATATTTTTTCTAAAATTTATATAATACTATAGTGACGTGCATGGCGGGGTCCTAAAACTAGTGAGAATTATTCAAACATAAATAAACAAACTCAAATGAGCTTTATTTATGAGTTTACGTTCTAAGCACCGAACAAGTGTGGGTACGCTTTTAAACAAATGAAAAAGGGTTAGACAAAAAATTATATTTAGATTAAATTTTATTTAAAAATTTAATGTAATTTTTTATTTTAAATTTTATTTTTTATAAATAATATATTTTTATAAATTTAAAATAAAAAATTTTAAATTCAAACGTCTTAACCCTAATCCTTTTTTTCTCTTTTTCGTTGAGATACATCTAATCCACTTTTTGGAAAAGGTTTTAGTCTATTTGTTTATTTTTTTAATTTTTTAGTTAACAAACAGTAGGTCAAAAGTCAAGTCACGTAGAAAACACTCTTTCCGCTGGTCCGTGTCCGCAACGAATTGTCTATCAAAAAAGAAAATAAATTGATTCCCTTTTTGAGAAAAAATGAAAATGGATTTTAGGAAACGAAGGAAATATCAATGCAGAAATAGGGCATATTCATATTCTATATTCTTGAAGGCCTTCTTGGATTTGGACTTCGGAGCTAATGATGAGTGAGAAATCTTGTTCTTCTAAAGCATAAATTCCGCAGAAAAGGGAATAGTAGTAGTGGAAAGTTCCGTCACCAGCAATATCATCAATAAAGAGACGAACATGGGGATAAGGAGTAAAGCAGCCCACTTTGTTTCTGATCTTACCACTGTTTTCCTCAACCCCATCTCTGATAAACCCGCTAAGCCCACACATCCAGCTAGCGTGGTAAGCGGGTATATGTGGTTGATTGGTTGAAATATTTTATGGGTTTCTGTTCTTGCTCTTAATTTCCTGAAATAACAATGGATAAAGCTTTTAACTTTATTTTTCGATATTTTGCATTTGGGGCACTGAATTTGTGAGGTCTTGATTGTTATCTGAAGACCCAGTTTGGAGATGTTTTGCCCTTAGAATTTTGTCAAATTCATCTCGTGGTTTTCTGCGACCGAAGGGAAATGTGAAATCTTCGTTTTTATTCTTGTTATTTTGAGGCGCTGATTTTATTTTTGGCTATAAAGTGGCTTTGCAACGAGGGAAAGGGTTCACCCATGTTTTTTATTAGCAGCAGCTACTTTTGGGTAGTTATAGTGAAGATGTTGTACTTGTGGGAAATAATGTAATCGTCTCGTTTTAGTTTTTTTGATTTCGCTTGAATTGTTTCAATTTGGATGAAGGAAACACTTGACTTTTAGATTAGACTTACATTTAATTTTGTCATTGTCCTTCTTCGCTATAGAAATGGCAGTTTTAGACATGCTGGATAGTAAATTATCGGTTTAAATCCAAAGCCAAAATTAAGTGCAAGATGTGGAATTTCAGGTAGAACTTGCACTTGGTTTCAAATTTAGTTTATGAGCTCCTGAAAATTTTCATGCGTGCATAATTATCCACCATCTGCAGCTTGCATCTTATGAGATTAAACGGATAATAAAATTTTTATGCAAATTAGATATGGAGAATCATGTTCACAACCTAGTAATTTGGTTTTTCTTATGTTGAATGCAGAGGTATGTCTGTCCAGATTGGAGAGACATATTCTTTTGTCACACATTCTAATCACTTATATAATGCATTCAACTTGGATACTCTAGTTTGTAGCTATTCTTAAATGCCTGTTATTATTTATTTATTTATTTTTTTCTTGTTGGTTCTGGTTTGAATAGGAAGATGAGACAAAGTCTGAAAGTAGCAAAGTAGATTCAACTTCGGATGAGGACTCTGTGGACTCGGGTGATGGTCCTGATACCTCTTCCTTTACTGCATTTCTTTTCTCCCTACTATCATCTTCAGAAAATGGAGGGAACTCTGATAAAAAGAATGTCTACGAAGATGATATAGCTGAAGAATCTGATGTACCTGTACTGAGAGATAGTGGGAGAAGAAAAAGTTTATTTTCTCGGGGTAAACAATCCTTTGGTAGAGTTATCCATCAAGCTGCTAAACTAGGTGGTTTCCGGAGTCAACCCTCGCCGAAGGTCAATTCTGATATGGTTGTCGATGATGGAAGTAATTCTCAGGTGTCTAAGGAGGAAGTGATTAAACCTGTGCAAATAGTGGAAGAGTCAATGCCTTCCAAAGAGCCTCCAGAAATTTCTGAGCCTTCATTGCTTCTCTCTGCGAAAGCACGGAGTGTGCTTTATGCTGCAATGCCGGTGATTGTTCAAGGGAGGAAATGGCTGTTGTTATACAGGTGAAGACGGGGAATTCTATTATAGTGGCTTTGTTACAATTAAGCAGTTTACTGCTTTTTTGTGTTCTATGAAGTTCTTTAACTCGTATTTGTGGTTTTTCTTACAGTACATGGAGGCATGGCATTTCACTTTCAACTCTGTACAGAAGGAGCTTGCTCTGGCCTGGGCTCAGTCTATTGGTAATTATTGCATCCAGATTTTTGTGAAGTCTGTATCTGATCACTTTGGCAGGGATCATTTTTCTTGGATAAATGTAAAAACAGCTATTTTGCTCTGGTTCTGCATCTGAAATCATTACAGAAGTGGGATGCTGATCATAGCTGGTATATTATTGAGTCTCGGTTGTTCGTATAAGCATCACATACTAAGCTGAATTGTTTGCCTTTTTGTCTCTTTGTTAAAACCCACCAAAAAGGATTCTTTTCTAAACTTTATTGAACTCTATTTGAAGACAAATTAAAAGATTATGAGAAAAAAATTCAGAGGACAAATCAGTGCTTTGAATCTGAAAGAGCAGGATTATCTTCGTGACTGTTGTCCTTTACCGTTGACCAATCTTTCAGTCAGGCTTATCTTGTTTGGATCCTATTATCTGGTAATAAATCCTATTATTAAGAGAATGCTATCTTAACAGACCATATCAGATTAATAATTGGATCTTCATGTGTTCTATTGTGCAACCGGCTTAGTTCTCATCAGTAATTCTAATGCTTTGATATCAGTTGTAACATTTCTAGCTGTCGGTGGTCCTAATTAATTTTGTAACTGAAAGAGTTTATATTTTTTTCCTTTTTTAATGAAATAGGTAAACAACTGTACATATCGGAAACAAACTGTTATATTTTTTGTTTCCTTATGCTTTTGCTTTCAGTTTTTTTGATCTTCATTTTTTTACGGCGTTAGCCCTGATCAAGTTATACAAGAAATTGGTTCATGCATTTGACCTCAGAATAGTTCAGAATTGGCTTTATTGACTTGTATGAGCATAGAATTTGTATCCTTTCTGGATCAGTAATATGTAATGTTTGAATGACTCTCTCTCTCACACACACACACACATACACATGTGAATTCACTTTTCTAGGTTGTTGGTGACCGCAAAGGTGCCGTATTTGGTGGCATGGTTGAGGCACCATTAAGACCAACAAACAAGAGACGATACCAGGTGTGCTTCTGACATTCTCATTGAAATCTCTTTTTCACTTGGTGTCAGCGCCTCCCTACGATATGGAGGCTTCACATAGTGACCCCCACAACTGCCCTAAATAATTTGCTTTGTTCATCATTCCATCTTTTGATGGAACTCTGATTTTCTAACAGGGCAACAAGGATTCATTTGTTTTTACGAATCTATGTGGTGATCCTGAAATCTTTCGTCCCACAGGTAAGAATTGTGCATTACAGGCAGATCCACTTTTAGAACCTTCACCATAAAGTTAATATCTCCTTGTTTCATTATCTTTATGCATCAATTAGATATTGTCTGATTTCTCAGATAACTAGTTTTGACAGTTGCTTTTACTTCTTTCAGATAGTTTTTGTTTTCTGGATTTGATAGTTTCAGCTTGCTATATGTTTTTCCACAATTCCGTTTGGTGATGATTGAAGCTATAATTTTCTAAGTTCTGATGATTGGTAGCAATGCCTCTGGTCAAGCAGGTGTGAATCGCTACTTCACTTTGTGCTCAACTCAGTATTTAGCCATGGGTGGAGGCAGCCATTTTGCACTCTACTTGGATGGAGATCTGTGAGATTTCTACATCTTCTATTTAGTCTCTTTCCAAATAAATTGTTCTTGGGATCCTCTGGATTCAGAATTGTTAAAAGAATTGGATTTATCTTATATACACCATCATTATCATCACATTTTAACAAGCAAGAATTGATTGAATTATATTTCTGTTGTTTCAAGATTGACGGGATCAAGTTCAGCCTCTGAAACTTATGGAAACTCTTGTTTAGCACGCACTGAAAATTTTGATGTGAAGGAAGTTGAGGTATGAAGAGACACCCCAGCCCAAGAGAAAGAAATATCCTCTGAAATTTACTTGTATGTATGTATGTATGTATTTATGTATGTATTCATCAGGAGATTCAAAGCTAAGAGATATTTTCCTCCCCGTAATGCAGTTGTGGGGTTTCGTATATGCTTCCAAGTATGAGGAGATGGTTTCTGTACTGAGAACAGAGGCACCTGGAATCTGTCGCTGGTAAATAATGCTCTAGCGCTAAGCAAGCTGTTTCTCTAGTTCTATAACTAATTGTTTTAAGCAAGTTGTAGAACCTCTGTATATATCATAGAAATGTTGAACTCCCATCTTTTTGTGTGTACATGAACTTTGTCTTGTACATAAAGAGCAAATTTTGGATCTTTCGATTCTCTTGCCTTCGGATTTTTCATCTGCTTGTCCTTCAATGATGAGTTTGTATCTTTATTTTACAAACGTAGATTATTTATTTAGCTGACTTTCTTGGTTGGCTTAAGGTATAAGCAATTCCATAATAGAGAACAGAGAGTATGAGCAAAAGCTGCTCCTGACATATGGTAAGTAGCAGCCTGATTTGCTGGCTATGCAACTCTTAGACGAATCCTTACTGAGCCAAAAAAAAAAAAAAAAAAAGGAAGGAACTCTTTGATGAATCCTTGATGATGTTTCATTTCCATACACCTTCATTGTCAAGAAATCTTTACACAAATATACTTCATTAGTACATAGACACATGCTCGTACTTGGAGTTTCAAGAGATTATTTCATGCACATGATCAAAAAATGCCTGCAAGATTAGTCAGAAGGGAAAGAAAAACCGGTTTCCCCACTACGTACTAAAGATGCAACAGAGATACCAAGTAGAGTCCATAATGATTACTGCTTAGTTTAGCACTTGCTACCTATAATTCTCGAACTCCAGAGGATTTAGATTGGTATTAGCTTATTGAAAGGAGTTACGATAACTTCCTCTAATTCATAAGATAAGGCATTTAGGCCTACTACACCCTCTATTTTATAGTAATAATAATATAAGGTATTTTGGCTTATTGCGCAAAGATTAAAGGTTCATAAAATAAAATAAAAATTCTGTTATATACTTACTAAATTCAACTTATTTTCTCCCAATACATTTCACTAATGTGTTTGATATGAGAGTTTACACGAATTATGGTAAAGTACTTTTGAAAAAAGACATTCAAATTGGTTAGACTCAATATTTGAGAAAGAGAAACAAGGCCAAAAGACTATATCATTAAACAGAGAGTAATTTAAAACCTGAAAACACTTTTAAATAACGGAACGCTCGTCGTAATACCATTGGTTACAAGAGAGAGAACTTCACTCTAGTAATTAATTTATCTACACAATCAAATGGTTGTCAGCATCCTCTGATCTTTGATTAAGGGCGGCACCATTTGGAAAGCAGATGTTACATCAGAAAGGACTAGAATCCAGAATCAAACGGTCACTGCAGCCTGCTCCACTTCCAGTTTCTGAGGCGAGGCCGTTGTTACAGCGGAATTCTTACTGTCGGAGGATGCATCTTCATAAGCAGCTGTATGAACACCAAGAGCAGCTCTGCCTGATGGATCAAGATTCTTCGACCATGAAGCATCCCATTCTACTGCTTTTGCTGTACTACAAGCAACGCTTGGACCACCCGGAACAGTTGATCTCGCAGCATTCTGTTGCAGACGTAAAAGATAAATATTTTATGAGTACAAGAAATTACTATATGTTAAGAACTCTTATGAAATAGATACACCATTTAGCAGCATGTAGCAAGAGAAGTGAGCAAAGAAAAACACAGATTCCTGGAACTGAATTGAACTCGAATTATATTTATTTCATTTTCTTCTCTTAATGAAATTGAAGTTTTTATCAGCCCCCTATAATTTCACAATCAAATAGCATAAGTTACGCCAACTCTGAGGAAGGAGAATAATATGCGCCCATGAGAAGCAAAAACCTACCTTAGGAAAGAACCTCTCAAAGATAGTCCTATAGTAGTATCCTTCTTTTGTTGTTGGAGTGTTCTCTGGGTAAATAAAACTTGCATTCACTAACATAGAATCCGTAACCTGGCAATGAAGAAAAGGAAGAACTCAAAAACATTTGGTGGAAGACGAACGGGAAACAAAACCATTTTATGATCAAGATATACTCTCACCTGCTGGTTTGCATGCTCCTTTAATCCGTCAATCCAACTGTATCCAACTCCATCACTGAATTGTTCCTTCTGCCTGTACAAAATGTGCTGAAACCAGAAAAGCCACATCAGTAATTTCACATGAAATATTGAAACTGGAGGGAGGATAAAGAAACACGTAGCAAGTTAAAAAGTTGCATGATCACATTGAACTGGAAGCAAAATGCTGGAACTCATAAGAAAAGGCGACAAACCTTAGGCAGGTACGGATTCTGCTCGTCATCAAAAGCATAGCGTAGTATCCACTTCTCTATTCTTCCAAGATCAGGTTTTACCTGCAATTTTTTAACATACAAGGTGTTAACAGAAGGTCAACAGATCACCAGGCTGATTATCCTTTTTTCTGTTTTTCGTTTGGAAAACGTGGGTAAGGGAGAGAGGCAGGAAGGAGTTTGTATAGACTGTTTCCAAACAACAAGAGAGAGTGAAGAGTTCTGGTACAGAAGTGCCTCAGGTGGAACATCATCACATTAGTTCCTCACAATCGAAATACAGAAAACGACTCCATCACAAACATGACTTATTTTGTTGACAAGGAAACCAAAAAACAAAAATCTGTTGCAGATGAAGCTAGCAGGAGTTCGCCATTTATAAAGAACTCTGTTAGTATGAATCTTTACCATGATATATGCATAAAATGCTGTAAAGGTACGTGTACTTCACAAGCCCCTGTTACTTTGAAGCCTAGGAAGGTTTCAGTGCATTCTGCTTAGCTTAACAGAAGCAGTTTTTCATTAATGAGACCATTAAATCCTCAGTCACAGTTGCAGAACCCTACTGTTGACCCGGGGCTAGGCATATATTCTTGTGAAACATGGGCAAACAAACAGAAGATACAGGTATCAAATTAGATTTCTGAATCCATTGTGGAGAATAGGCTGCATAGTAATCCACCACTCTAGTGACTTAACAAAAGAAATAATTAATCCACCATTTTAGTGAATGATTTGACATCTGTGCAACCATGATTTAGAGCACGTGAATAAGAGGACTAGAGGAGAAAGGATTCCAGATCACATAATTAAGCAAATTATGGTGTCAGGCTTCAGCAGGCCTGATGACATCTCTCTCTCAACTGAGGCTTCTCTCTCTTTATATCATATCAACGGCAGAGATAATCTATAAGTACATACCATTTTCCACTCTGGATCAATACGCATAGCAACGTTGATGAATTCTTTATCTAAGAAGGGCACACGGGCCTCAACACCCCATGCTGAAGTTGATTTGTTGGCCCTCAAGCAGTCATAAAGATGAAGGGCTTTGATCTGATTCAGAACAAAAGTAGATACCATAATTATGAAACATGCCCTATATTGGTAAGTGTAAGACAGACTGACAAATACCCTTTTCTCAGTTATCTAAGCTAAACTTGCTAAAAATTTACCTTCCGACATGTTTCTTGATGAAACTCCTCTTTGTTAGGCGCCTTATGGAAATACAAATAACCACCAAATATCTCATCAGAACCTTCCCCAGATAAAACCATTTTAACTCCCAGAGATTTAATTTTACGAGACATGAGAAACATTGGGGTACTAGCCCGGACAGTAGTCACATCATATGTTTCAATATGATAGATAACCTCCTCAAGCGCATCTAATCCTTCCTGATATTAGCAATTGAATAGAAGAAAGGAAGGAATTAGACAGGTCAACAGAATGAGGAACCATACCAGGTTTCAACATCAACAGAAAATCTACCTGCACAGTGAAGTGAAACTCATGATGTCGAGTGCCGAGGTAATCTGCCACTTCTCTGGCAGCTTTCAGGTCAGGAGAACCCTAATGGAGAATATATAAAGAAGTAAATGAAAGAAATATTTTGTGGAACTTATGAAAGACAGATATAAGTGAGATCTAAAAGAAACATAGGAAATCCATCAGAAAGTGCAACCAAAAGACAGTGAATGTAGTTTGATTAGTTATGTAGACCAGTAAAAGTAACACGTGCAGGATGCAACATAAACTACTGATGCTCTTCAGAAGTACCAAAGCAACATGAGGGATATGATTCAACAAGCAGATAAGAAGTACATCTTAAACAGCAAGCATAAACAGACAAGGCTTCTTATGGCGTAGCTGCTACAAGTCTCTTTCAGTTGACAAATCTTAGAAAATATGGCCTCCCTGCAACCCATCTACATTCAAAAGCGTCAAGTTGACCTAGACATAATTTGTAAATACAAAGAATTACTCCTCAAGATGAAGGTTCGCCACAAGGAAATCTTCTCTGACCCAGATAAGCTTCCAGCCAAAGTAGAAATTAGGGAGGAAAACCAGTATACTTCAGTGTTATTTAATAATAGTCTAGAAGTAATCTTCACTACACTCAATCCCTGCCATGAAAGTCACTGTAAAGTTGAACAGAAAGCTTTCATTTAAATGAACACACAACAAGCATTCATGTTTCCACAGCTAATTGCGGCGTATGCAGGATGAGAACTCAAAACTTAATTATATTGGATTGACAATCATTTCTGTCGAAGTACAACCAAATCATGCTACAAATAACACTGAGTAAAGTCATATACCAGTAAACTTGACAGGCAAACTAGGAAACCTCTCTAGTTCAAAATACCTCCAATCCAATACAAAAGGAGTGCAATTGGGAACCCCACTGGCAGGCAGCTTCTGAATCAGCCAAATATCGAGATGCAACAGCAGCAACAAGGGATGAATCCAGTCCGCCAGACAAAAGTACACCAAATGGTACATCTGTCATAAGTCGCTTGATCACAGCCTGCAGCATTAGGAAAAGGACAGCATAAGGATCTAGTAATACCTACTAATGTCTGTTAAAACTATCTGCAGTAGTTTTTAAATCATACAAAATGCATCAAATGAATGAGATTGCTGCAGCATGAAGTCAACCTAGAAGCTAATAGGACATGATACATAATTTTTCATCTGGATGATTAGCTTATTTAGAAAGGGCATCAGGAGGGGAGGGGGAAGAACACCAACATGCTAGCTAAGGAAGGAATTAAAGAGGAAGAATAAAAAGCAACAATCAAGTCAGAAGAAGAGGCAAAGTGGTTGAAGTAGGAAAGTAGAGAAAAGATAGATCAGATGAACAGATCTGCAGAAGCAAAGAGTCATAAAGAGCTACCCACCCAATAATCAAAAACATACTGCATTCCTACTTCAATGTCTTATTTCTGAATAATATGTCTCGACTAACTGGATGAAAATCACAACAGAAGAAGGGGTAACAAAAAGGATTCATATGGTAGTGAAACAATATGGTTTTCATGCCACTAAATTCTAGAACAACCATAACCTTCTCAAATGCCTTGTGCAAAACTAGAGGATCATATGGAGCTGTGGGAATCTCTTCTGTGTACCATGGTGGATTATACCATCTCCGGAGCATTCCTGTTGGTGGAATTCATTGAGATAAAGCATAGGAGTCAGAATGCTTGAATGAATATTCAACACCTGAAAGAGCAGCCTGAGTAGAAGAGAACAAAAGTAAACCCACGTGATGCTAAAACAACCTTATTTTCTTTTATTGTAAATCTAGTGCATTGGATTGATCTTCAATTCAAAACATGTTTTGTTGTGGTAATGAAGACTCTCCAGTCAAAATGATTTTTCATTCTCAAGAAACGTCACTCAGTCAGAAAACATCACATTCTCTCTCTTTAACCCCACATTTTTTTTTCCAAAATGAAAAGTGAAAAAAATTCCAAGCGAAACATTTTGCTAAAACAACTTGGAAATTTAAAACAAGTGAGGTACTTACTATCTTCACCTGCAAGTAACAGTACCAGACCTCATTTAAATTCTTGCCAACGGAATCAGATGATCATGTACATGATAACAAAACAATGATGCTAAAGTAATTTTTGAAGAGATGTTAAATTTGATCTCCTGTGAAAGACTAGGTATGATAATAAGTTTTTGCTCTTTCTCCTAAATACAACCATTAATATTACTGAGAGATAGTAATCTCAAACAGCAAATTTTGAAAGTTAAAACAATAAGTTCTGAATTGGTAAAAGCATAATTCATCTGTTAAGCTAAGCAGAAGGCTAAAACCCCCAGATAGAAATAAGTATACCACTTTTGCTTGAATAAATATGCCCGGGAAGGAAAGACACAAATCGTTCGCAGTCATCGCTTAAAGCCTTCATTTCTGATGCAAACCAAACTGACCCTGTAGAGAAAGTAGAACATGCCATAATAAATTATGATGCAAAAAGATATATTTAAGAGAATGAAGCAAGAATATTTTTCAGCATAATACATCGCAGAGAAAATATGAACACTTAACACGTTTCCTGTCATCCATTTCTTCTTCCTTTATTAGAAAAGAGTGTAGTAGCAGAATGAAATTTGGAGAAGAATTATAAAGGGAAAAATTAGAATTCATAGAAAAGAAAGTATCAGTACTCCAACTGCAAGGAAACATATTTTAGTAGATACCCAGCATCTGCCGAATGTTCTCATGAAAAAGAAGAGAAAACTCTGTCCCTATTTGTAACTTTAGTAGGCTCAAAAAGCATTTTGATGTGATTCCTCAATCTGAGAATTTTGATATGGAAAAATAAATAAAGTGTTTGGGCATATGGAAACCATTGAACATAGCACCATTAAGCCACTTAAGTAGTAGTAACTATCACAAAGTGGTAGCTCAGTTGGTTAGAAGCAAGCCGTTGTAACTGAATAACAGGTCAGCCAATGATCCTGAGTTCAAAAATTGAAGATGGGAAAGAAAACCTTTGGAGCTTTGACAACTAAACTGGTCTTAATACCTTGCATGAGCTATATTCTATATTCCATGTTTCACCATTTTCTTACGTCATATACAGATATGCCTACATTTGGATTTTTTTCTGTGATTCAGTTAATATTTGTACAGATACATTGTCAAGTTGGACTACTAGTGTGTTTGCTTTTATGCAAGATATAGAATAGAATCAACCTACAATCATATTGATTCAATTATGTACACTAATTTTGGGCATATTACAAGCTTGTGATCAAGCATGTGCTTAGACTACTAGTCAAAGAGAGAATAAGGAAGCCAAAGGCAAGTTGCTCACTGGGAGAGAAGTTTGTGTAAATCTAGAGTTTGTTTTTTTTACCTTTCTGACACGATATACTGTGCCAGAAAAATTAATTGTTACTGGACTTCACGGCCCTACCTTTTAACTTTACCAACTTTCCCTCCCACTAACGGCCCTACCTTTTAACTTTACCAACTTTCCCTCCCACTAATACGATGCCCCACTTTAACTGATGAAAACAAGCAGCGATATGTACATTGATATATAGGAACTTAAAGATTAAATCAAAAGATTTATACATTTGAAACATAAACAGCAAAACAGCAGAAACAAGATCTAAGAGATGTAACCCTGGAAGAAGACAGCCTGCAACTGTACAAAATAGAGAATGATATGTAAAAATGCCACTATTTGAGCAAAGCTGTTAGGAAATTTGATAATTTCTTAAGAAATGATGTAAAATAACCAGACAAGAAAATCTCAAAAACTGGAATATCATATATATAATTTTCCTCACACATGGAATCCTTGTCTCAAATATGTGCCTCCATAAGACCTTTACAAAGAGAGAGTTACAGCCTAGAAATCAACATGTAATGAAGAAAAAAAGATAGTATGTAAATATCCTGCACAAATGTTCCATAGATCTTGGTAAAGCAAATACTAAACAGATAATCTGGTAATAGTGGCATACCATCAAGGCCCCAGCCCATATAAAGGGGTGTAATACCAATAGCATCCCGAGCAGCAATGAAACTTTTGTCACGGGTGTCGAGGAGTACAAAGGAGAACATTCCATCTAACAAGTGAACAAAATCTTCTCCATATTCTTCATACTGCCAGACAGATATTGGAACATCCAGGATAGACAGAAAAGTATTGGAACTTTAAAAACTGATGGACAATGGTAAATGCAGCTACTATGTATTTGACTTTTGTTATCTGTCTTATATTCTTCTACTTACTCTTGGAATTCCAAAATATAGCAGACTATCACATTATAAATCAAAAAATTGGTAGGATTATCTACTTCAAATAGATCTAGAAGAGCACTGGGCCTACATCTGACAGAGAGCAGAAAGACTTACAAGATGTGCAATAACTTCACAGTCACTTCCAGTTCTGAACTGATGAGACTTCAGTTTCTCTCGTAATTCTTTGTGGTTATATATCTCTCCATTAACCTAAAAGCATGGGGGGAGGGGGGACATCAACAATGGACAGAAATGGTACTGAGTCAGCCAGCAGCCATACTCGAAGGCTTCTGAATACTGCCCAAATAGACATTAAATATGAAAAGCAATGTGCAAAAAAAGGAACAGATATAATAAGAGCAAGCATAACACAGCATTTACAACATAAAAAATAGGGGAAATGACTTATATCTCTACCAAATCGTTCTTCAGGAAGAGAAACTAGGTCTTAAGGTTCTGTAGATTCAAATCTGAACAGTGATGTGTCAGTTCTGTCATAGCATATTCATGCAACCCACAACCAGTTTTCTCATAGAAGGTTTTCACCTCAGCCAGATTGAATTATCAACCAATCAATTGAACCATCTAATTCATTCAGATTCCATTTGTAAATAGAAGCCTAGATCAATAAAAAGAAAATTGCAGATAGATCACGAGAAAAATGAGCAGAGTTCGTAAGAAAATTGCAGATAGATCAACAAAAGGAAATACACAAGTAGTTCAAAAATGACGACACGAATACCAATTTTGACCATCCAAAAAATCAGCCCATGTATAATAATCAATTGAGAGAACATCTCCTACCGTGACAATTATTGTCTTGTCTTCGTTATAAAGGGGCTGATCTCCTGAAGTAGGATCAATTATAGCCAAACGTTGATGAGCAAGATAACAATCCTGATGGCAATGCAAGCCACTCCAATCTGGACCTCTATGCCGCAACCTACACAATCCAGAAACAAGATCAAAGGAAAGTATGTAACTTTTATCTCCAGAAACACGGTATAATAATGAGACATACCGTGCAGAATGTTTAGTGTTGTCATGCAACACTTACTATCAATCTCCATTTTTCCTATATAGAACACCAATTGGAGGAGAGGGAAGATAATTACCCGCCTAAACTCTCCCTCCAAAATCACATACATTAACTAATAAATCTTCAACAAGTTCCATGCTCGTCAAGAGTAGTTAAATATTATTTAAGTCCCTTTTCAGTTTATTTTTGACAATATTTGCTCACTGCCATCCCATTATACTGTGACGCAACACTTCGCATTCGGTATCAAATGAAACAACAGATTCACGAACTTTCAAAAACGAAAACCGGAGGAAGAATTCAATACCTCAACATTCATTGATTTATACAAATCTATTGGTCAATCAGCATGCATATCTATATACAGAATCACATTCTCCTTGAGGAGCTCCATTGAGGCACTTATGCACGGCATTGATCGGAACAACAAAGTTCAAATTCAGAAATGAAAAAGTACCTTCTCGATAGCTCAATAATCCTGGAACGCTTCGCTTGAGAGTTATCCACACAACCAAAAACTGCTAGTATTCCACACATCTTGACGTCTCTCCTTCTCTCTGTCTCTTTCTTTCCCTCTCTAGAGCTTCAGAAATCTCCCTCCGTATCTATGTATCGAAGTGTATCTGTAGGCGCGTGCCTGTTGCGTGTCAGCTGTCTTGAGGTCCTCTGTGAAGGTGGAGATGGCTCTAAAACAGAGAAGAAAGACAGCGGTTAGAAATGAGGCTGCCGAATCGCAGCGTTAATATAGGAGGGAGTGGAGCTCATCAAAGCCATTGATTCTGACCGGTATTCAAAAGATTCCCTTTTTTGTGATTTAATTAGGGTTTAAGCACTGTAAAAGATTCAAGTCAGTGGGTCCCGATGGTCTGGGGTCTTCTTCATAATTTGGGGGGGAATGATTGAATGCGTTGGTGCACTGTCGGTCTACGGGAGGAAATTTAATTTTCTGTTTTGTTATAGGCAGGATAAATTTCCTTCGGTATTACTTTAAAAAAAATTAAAGCGATGTTATCTAAATGGCATCAGATCTCAATTACTTGAATGTAATATATTAATTTTGAATAAAATTTAATTTGATACAACATATACATAATTGTCTAAAGACCACTTCAGTGCTTGCACCGATCTTATTAATTAGTAACATATTATATTTTTTATAATAAAAAATATTTTATTCATTTTAATTATTAATTAGCACATAATACTATTTTTTTCTTTTTTATTATATGCTTACGAGGTTTAATTGTGAAGATATCACATAATATAAAATATAGTTAGAAGAATTATATTTTATTTCTTTTGCAAATAAAATGTATATATTTGATCCAATACAAAAATTTAGGGTGTGATTGGATAGAGTTTGGTTTTGAGATTTTCTGTCTTGGGTTTCGGAAGAGATAAATTTTTGTGAGAGAAGAAGTGAGATGTGAGATGAGAAATTTGTATTGGGTTACGTGTGGAACTCAATCCAAGTATACCCATTGTAATGGACTATTTCATTGCATACTCATTGTCACGTTAGCCTCGATGATTAAGGAAGTTAGTCGGTAAACATACATATCAGAAGAATTCATTGGATAGTGAGGTTATTTATAAAAATTTAAATAAAATATATATTTTAGAAAAGTAGACATTTATCGTTAGATAATTTTTTAAAAAATTAAATAGTAGACATACAATTAAGATCAAATAAAATTTTGAAAACCTAAAAGTTACTTTTACAAAAATACCTAAAATCTTGCTCTTTTTTTTCATTTTAATATGTCTTTATACACCAACTGTCTTTTTAAGATTTATAAAAAAAATATGTAACTCCATATATATATATATATATATATATATATATATATATATATATATATATATATATAATATGCACAAAATTCTAATTACATATTATATATTGTTGTAAATAATAAAATTAAATTAATCGATATTTTAATTAATTTGAAGTAGTGTTTCAAATTAATGTTCGATCACTTATCTACTAACAGTGGAAGAAAAACAAATTGATACATTCTATATATTCATTATTATCCTAAGATAAAAACAGTAACTTGCACTAGTAAATAAACATAAATTTGTTCATAAATCACGAGAGATTTCTATGAAAGACCAATAATAGTGCCAAGTTATATAGAACTGTTCTTGTGAAGAAGGATGGCAAATTGCAGGGGCTTGGTCTAAATAATTGTCTCAAAACGCAGAGGATTATGGCGGCTTTTGTCATCTGTCCTTTACGTGTAGTCTGCCGATTTAGTTTCGGCACGGATCTGAATTGAATCTAATTTAACGAATTATTTTTTATATATTTTTATATTTATTTTTTAAAAAAATATTATAAAAATTTAAATAATTATTAAATTATATTTTAAATATAATTTAATAGTTCAAAATCTATTTTGCACGTACGCAGAACCGAATCGAACTGGTAGTCTGCAGTCAAGATGGCGACATTTATTTGACTAATCTAACCTTTTTACTAATCAATTTGAACTTTTCTGTGTACTAGCGGTAGTACTTACTTGGCAACTCGATTTTTTTTCTCTCTTTCTTTTTAAAAATAGAACAGAGCTCTGTTCTATTATGTGATTAACAACAAATTAAAGGAGTTGCTGATTGCAAATATTATTTTATTAATTACAATACAGTTACATTATAATCATTATTTATTTTAAACGTAAATTTTTTATTATATTTTTTATATTTAAATAATACATTAAAAATTTAAAATTTTGAGAATAAAAGTTAAATATCTCAAAGACTGAGATAAAATCTAATTTTTTATAAATTTTATGTGTTTTATATTCTTTTTTTTCAACTCTCGTAATTTGTAGTAAAATTTTGTCACAAATAACTATTTATAAAATGACGAGATCTTCTAATACGAATTCCTAGTATAACCTACACGGGCCTGTATCCGAGGTTCCCGCCACGCATGACAGGGACAGAGGAAGAAGCCTTGCAAATGGAGAAAAATTAATTGTCAACAATTTATTGGACACTTCATCATTTATATTCACAACTAATTTTTAATTTGTTATTTTGTTTTTTTAAATACATATTAATCTCTTTTCTTGTGATTCTTTTTTAATATAAAAGGTAAATTATTAATCCAAAATTTTTCATTTATGTTTTCGGTGTGTAATTTATTTTCATCCAGAAAGATTTTTCAATAAATGTAGAAATAAATATACAAATGCAGAGAGAGAGAGAGTCGGGATGCCCTTAATTTATACTTCGAAGTTGAAAGTAGTGCGTTCGTTTTCTTTTTCTTTCTTTTTTTTTTTTGAGAAATTGAAAATAACGTGTTAACTTCATGAAGTTATTCATCAATTTTACATCATAGAATCTTTATCCAAGTAATTGTCATTTTTAAAACGACGTCGCTAAGTAGGCCATCACATTATTCCCATCCGTCCCCAGGCTCGTCGGTTCCCGAACCAACTGAAAAGTGAAAAGCACAATGGAATCAAGAAATCGTTTGATCATCTCATCTCAGGTCTGAAGTCTGCATCTCGTCCAAAACCACCCAATAAGAAAGGGAAAGAAACTGATTTGTCTCACACTAATCACAAAAACAATTTGGTCGCCGCCATAGCTATGGCGACCAAGTCCAAAGCTTCAAGGCCTGGCCCTGGAAACCGAAACGCTGACCCGGGAAAGAAAGTGTGGTTCTATTCTTTGCTGCTTACCCTTCAGTATGGTGTTCAACCTCTCATTTCCAAACGCTGCACCAGGTTCTAATTTCAAGAATTTTGTGTGAATTTTTATTTTTGAGTTTTTGGGGCGTCATTTTCTTGAATATGTTGGCAGTAAATGCTTCTTCGTCTTGTTTGAAATAGTTATTTTTCGAGATATGATTAAAGCTTCTAGAAATGTGATGCAAATGTGATCTATTTGTGTTTGATCACGGTGTTTGTATGCTGTGTTTTTCATTTTATTTTTTCCCTCATGCTCAATTGTAGTTGTGATAAGGTGAAATAAGCTATTTGAAGCGAAAGAATTGTTCTAACTTTGGTTGTACATTGGCCTGTTAAGTCATTTGTTGCTTACGTAAGTCAATCCCAAGCAAGAATAAAGGCAGAGGGTAATAAACAAGTCTCCGCAAGTGGTTGGGGGTATATATGTATGTGTAAACTAAAATTTTACTTTTCAGTGTGGCATTGGAGACTTCTACCCTATTCTGCATAAGATTTGTTCCTATTATTCACATTTTACAGGATTTGAATGGGGGAATTGGGTAAAATGTGTATGTAATTTTAGGAACTTGTCTTGTGTCAGGCAAAAACACATACCTGGCTTTCTGTCCCTTTTTCTTTTGGGATATAAATATTCTGCATGAACTTTTCAGAGTTGGATATCCTCAGCCATTAATTTCTTCAGAGTTTTTGTTTCCATGATATGAATGACCACCGTGTTTTCATCTGCATAAGTTTTATTGTCCTTCAGACATAGAATTGATGCCACTTTTCAGAATCACTTAATCATGCTTTGCATGTGATATGGAGGATTCTTTGAATTTGAGCTCAACTTCATAGGGGTAGTTGGTTCGCATTTCTTTGCCAGTATCATTCTCGAGGGAGCATTACATTCTCAGTCGACTTTCAATTCTATCTCCATTGAGTGCACACATAATTCTTTTCTAAAGCTTCCTGTGGCAGTTTTTGAGTATTGTTCTTCTGCAGGCGTGAAGTGATCGTTACTTCTTCTGTTCTGGTTTGTGAAGTTGTAAAGGTAACTTTTCTTCTTTATATTTCTTTATGTCTTTGTTTACTTTTCGCTTCTGTTATAAAACGTTCTGTTGCTTGATGTGCTTTGCAGGTGACTTGTGCACTTATTCTAATGGCAAAAGATGGTACATTGAAGAAACTATATAAGGAATGGACCTTAATTGGCTCCTTGACTGCATCAGGTTTACCAGCTGCTATCTACGCACTTCAAAATAGTTTGTTGCAGATTTCATACAGGAACCTTGATTCCCTTACATTTTCAATCCTGAATCAGACAAAACTCTTCTTCACAGCATTGTTCACATATGTAATTCTAAGGTATGTGCTCATGTCTTAATCATCCTCTTCAAGCTCATACAAGATAATTTAAGTAAAAACAGTTTTCTCTAGCATGTGGCCTTGGGAACTTTTGACATTCTGTTAGAAAAGAATATCCTTGTTTACTTAAGTCTCTTCTTGATACCAATTGAGACTCAGTGAAAGCATATTTTGCAAGTGACTTTCAGAAAGTATCACAGATCCTTGTTAGCAACTGGCTTGCCATCACAAGGACGCCTAATGGGTAATTTGAGTCACTATTAACATTTATGAAGAGGCGCACGAGATGTTGACCTACCTTTATTCAATAGTACTGTTTCTGGAGGCAGCACCTCTTTTTCTGATGCTAAACAAATATGCTCAGAATTCAAGGTTGATAAAAATATGCTCAGCAGCTATGATCATTCCTTGTTCAACAGTATTTTTCACAACCAAAAGCTTTACTGGTCCATCTCCTTTCTTCCTCTGGAGATGTCTATTATGAATTGTCTGTATGTTTACTGTTCGCCTCATCATTGCAAAGAATCTTTTGCAAGATGTAGGTTTCCCTTTATTTTTTAGTGTTACAATATTCTTTTAGCATCTCATTCTAGATGCCATGAGACTGCTTGAGTTACTTGAATAGAACTTATTATTACTGCTTGTATTTATGTTGAATTGAAAATTTTGAATACTTTGTTTGCAAAATTTTTGTGGTTTTTATAGGCAGAAGCAATCAATGCAACAAATTGGGGCTCTTTTTCTGTTGATACTTGCGGCTGTCCTTTTAAGTTTTGGTGAAGGTTCTAGCAAAGCTTCAAGTAGCAGCAATTCTGAGGAAATTTTATTCTATGGAATTATTCCAGTATTAGTTGCTTCTGTACTGTCTGGTCTGGCTTCTGCATTGTGTCAATGGGCAGCTCAGGTAGGCCTCCACTTAAAGTAGCTTTTGAGATAATTTCCTCTTCTAGGCTTCAAACAATGATGATGTATTTTAAAAATTGTTTCTTGCATATATCAGGTTAAGAAACACACATCATACTTGATGACTGTGGAGATGTCTATAATTGGAAGCATATGCTTGCTGGCTAGCTTCTACAAGTCTCCTGATGGTGAAGCCATCAGACAACGTGGATTCTTTTATGCCTGGACTCCGTTGACTCTGGTAGAATAATTTACAATCTATATTCCATTTGTACATGGTGAATAATTTAATAAAATGCCGGTCTATCAAAATTTGTGACCATTACTGAACAGGAGCTGCCATAAATTTTCTAAATAGTAAGAAGGAGACGCCATTAAACTTGGGTGGTTTACTTTTCCTTTTCTTGATCAGCCTCCATCAGATTCATTTCACTAATAACTAGATTGTCAAGTTAGCTATACAGGGAGGTGTTCCTGGGTTCAACCAATATATTGCCTCCCCAGGATAGTCCAACCAGAAATACTATTATCTATATATTTGTATTCTTAACTTGAGGAAATTACACCCCAGTGCAATTGTTTGAGGTTGCTGATTTCCATGCGTAGATGGATCAGCTGATTATAGATAGATAGTATACAGGGAATAGTTCACAGATTTCTGTTTGGGAAAGGTAATTATATAACCCTCAGTCACCACAAGAACTGTTCCATAATTTTACTGGGGACTTCAATAAATGATGATGAGCTAGTTATGCTTGACTTGAATGCTTTAATTCACATGCTTTGTGCCTTGTAATTTCAGATCCCTGTTGTATTCAATGCTGTCGGTGGGATTCTTGTTGGGCTTGTGACATCTTACGCTGGTGGTGTTCGGAAGGTAATTCTAGACTTCTAAACTATTATCTTATTATACTTATTGATTGATTAAGAATAATGATAACTTCTCGAGTTAAAACTTGCTTAAATTTTCCACGAAATATCAGAGAGAAATTGAAAGGCATATATGCTAACTAATATCATATATGCTTAATCGTTATGACCAAATTTATCATGACTGACTTATATCATATATGCTTAATCGTTATGGCCAATTTAACAAGTAAGACTGACTATATAACTGTTAACATGAGATGCCTATTTCTTATTCGATGAATTGCCCTTTGTCATAGGTTTGCTTCCTTGTACCACCACTAAGGACATTCTGGGACTAGCACCTAAGCTTAGTGTTGTAGATGCGAGCATAACCTGTGACAATAGGTGGGTTAAGTAGTTAGGTTATTCTTGAGACCAAATATCTGGCAAACCATAAATACAACAGGCAGTTTGCCAAAAAGAGAGGTACAACTGAAGTTATTGAATTCTGTAGAGTTCAGTTAAAATACTGACAGTAAATATCATCTCAAATTAGTGCCTGGATTTCTTGCTTTCCTCCTGCCCTCTGAACCACTTTAGGTTGTAAAATCAAAATCTTTACCAACTTCTTATGATGTTTCTTTATATGCATGCAGGGATTCGTAATCGTGTCTGCACTTCTCGTGACAGCGCTGCTGCAGTTCATCTTTGATGGTAAACCTCCGTCCTTGTACTGTCTTGTGGCTCTTCCACTGGTGATCACTAGCATATCCATATATCAAAAGTACCCCTACCGTGGCAAAGCAAAGAAGGAGGATTAAGTTGCGCTTGACCATAATAAGGATTCGACACTATTGATGCAATATTGAATTGGTTTACTTCCATTAACATTGTTGGAATGAAGGGATTCGCTGAAATTTTTAGCAGCTTATCCTGTAACTCCTCAGAGTAGCATATTAAGGAAACTCTTGAGCAAATACATCCCTTGACGATTAAGGACTCGATACTCCAATTGTTTTAGAGGATAATGTAGTCGACCATTCTCGTATTGTTCTCCCGTAGAAACCCAATTTGTAAACCTTACAGGAAGACGGCAAAATGAATGCGCATTTTGACTTGTTTATTGGCATCTTCAAGTGAAGAGTACAGATCATATGGGCTCTGGAAGTGCATTCCAACTTTTGCCTAAATTTTCTCTTGCTGATATCTTTTTGTCCAATTACTCTTAACTATGCTTGGATGATACAGTGGGTTGCATCTACAGCTTCGAGAGCAAAATGCTTAGCTATTAGGATTCTTGGTATGAAAATGTCTTGAGAAAGAGTTAAAGCAATATTTCAGTTGGTTTAAGGGTCAAATTAGATGCTTACAATTCTGTTTTTTTATGGTACTAAGATAGATGCGATTATCTCATCAGATTTGCACGTTATTTCTTTTTTTATTTTTCATCTTCTTCATTTTCTTTTTTTTCTTTTTTCTTTTTGTATTAGAGGGAGTATAATGAAAATAACATTTTATACTTATTATCATTCGACAAAAGTTGTTTCTAACTTATTAATTAATGTATATTGTTGTCAGATATTTAATTTTTTAAGTTCATCTGTTTAATTTTATCATATGACAAAAAAATATGAAGAAAAGTAATGTCATAATAAAATGTTGGTAAGAAAATAAGTAATGAATAAATGCGATTCCTTTTGTTCATAATTAAATATTTTATTTTAAGTTAATATGAGATTAAAAAGAGTAATTTGATTATTTAAAAATTATTATGATATTTTTATTAATTAAAATTTTAATATTAAAATTTACGTATTAGTAGAATTTAAATTTCTTAAATTTAAAAAATAAAGACGATTGGCGGTGGATTTTGTATTAATAAAATTTACTTTTTTTAACTTTAAAAATTTATTAATTAAATTTTAGATAAAATATATAATTATTTTAATATATATATATATATATATATATATATATATATTAAAAAAATATATAAATATTTAATTGTTATGGAAGAAAATATTAGTTTATTATATCCTGGATTCTTGGGCTGTAAACCCAATAACCCCACTGTTGAAAGCAGATCAAATTGCATGAAGCCCAAGAATCAATTGGATCAAGCTCAGTAGTAATCCAAGCCCAACATTAAAACCCTTCCCGTTCAACGAATTCTGCAACCGGAGTTGCAAAACCTCCACAATCAGAAACGCCATTGCAGTCTTGAAGAGACCTTCTACATCGTCACTGTTCCTTTATCAGTTACCATATTCACAGAGAAGAACCGAAGGAAAAGAGTTGATAGAAGATGGGCAGCAGATTGGGAAGAAGAGTTGTACACTTTGCAAATCTCCCCATTAAGCTCCTCATGCCTTCATCTTTCTCCAATATCACGGAAATTGCTCTTAAAACTATCCCTTCCGCTTCCAAGGTATCCATATTTTCGTAAGTTATTAATGCATTATCGGAAAAACGCTTTCCTTGAGTTGGGTTTTGCCTAATTGTTTGGATAAGTATTTGCACGGAACAAAGTTTCGTTTTTATGAAATTAATTTTCTGGGTTTTGGATTTCTGCAGATTGAGATAAAGAGGGTTTTGGAGTCACTTTACGGTTTTGAAGTGGAGAAAGTGAGAACCTTGAACATGGATGGGAAGAAGAAGAAGAGAGGTGGGCTTTTGGTAGCAAAACCTGACTACAAAAAGGCTTATGTCACTTTGAGGAACCCCTTATCAATCTCGCCGGAGATGTATCCCATTAAGATGATTGAGGAGGAGAAGAAGATCATTGCTAAGCAGGCCAAAAAACCTGGCATTGTTGAGGACGCTGAACCCAAGACCCTGCATTGGCTTGATGATAGGAAAGTTGGACCTAGTAGGTTCAGGCCTCAGAGGTTTGGAAGCAATCGTTATGGTGCTCGGCATGGTAGTGATAGCACTGGTGAGCACGTTGCCAAATTTCCCTGGAGCAGTATGAAGTCCTTTGCTAGGTAGAATTTGAAACTTCCTGTGCAATAAATATGAAATTTAGAAGCATTTGGTTAACGATGCTTCAGGGCATTCCTGGGCTATATTTCCAAAACTTTTCAAGTTGTATGTCGTCACTCCTAGAGATGATGGATTGAGGATCTAATTCTGCTTTTCTATTGAAAATTTTGAATGAAATGGCGTTATCAACTTTTAAAAGGAATTTTGATATTCCTCATGCTATAGATTTTAGATTTTGGATATCTATGCCACTCATATCCTAAAATTCACTAAAGCTATTTGAACATGTGAATAACGTATCACATATGCAAATTGATCCATCATACTGAAGACAAATTGTGCTTGAAAGGATTTGAGTAACTGTGGAGGCTAATGATTTTCAAAAACTTCTTAAGTGATTTAGTTTTATAGTTTTTCCAGTGGGCCTGTACTCATGTAATTTGAAGAAGAAAAGAGGCTAGCAATTTCTATTAAAAAACATGTCTCTTGCACTTAAATTCTTAGTTCTTGATAGGTTAATCATTGTTTACGTAAGTTTTATTGATCTGCTTTGTTTTACTAACTTAAGCTGCTATAATGAAAGTTCCTCTTTTATCTTTTCCCTTAATCTGTTTCATTTTTTATGTTACATTTTTTCATTGTCTTGCTCCACATACTGTTGTGAAGCAGTTCATGGGCGTATACATAAGCTACAGGGTGTGAGGAGGGCTTTCAAGTGATCCTCAGAAGGAATTTTTTTGCGGATCTCTAAAAGTAAATTTTAAATAACAATCCGTACTCACGTGTATATTTCAGTTAAAGAATTTTTGCCTTGTGTAATTATTAGAATTCCTCACAATTTTCTTTCGCCAGCACACATATTTCTCTGGAGATACTTGTTATTGAAGAAGAATGATACGCATGGTAGAATATTATTCTTTTGCTATTTATTATGCATGCTTTCAACAACAGATGCTATGGTGATGATTCTTCTTGTTCTGCCAAAACTTAACCTGTTGTTCTACTTATGAACAAGAACTAGCTATATTTGGTACTTAAAAGGAAAAAACTGGCTTCATAGATTTGCAAAGGATCTTTGATCAATATACTTCAAGATATTGATTGCCTGAGGCGGAATCTGGTCTTGCGGTCTGAGTTTGATCTAACTTGGCCTTCACCAGTATCTTCCCCTTCCACTTTCCCATGGTGAAGAGCAGACTTTTTAATCTTCAGCCATCCAAATGTCCATAAGTTTCTGTGACTGTTGTTGAGTTTTTCATATTCTTGCTGCAGTTCGACATAATCTCTCTGCAACTCTGCCATTTTCACCTTTACCATCTCCAGTTCTGCTTTGAGTGTATTAAGCTCCTTCTTTGTAGAGGAGCTTTGCTCCTGGGCTGAGTTTTCATCACTTGCTGTCTGATCTTTCCCTTGTATTGCAGCTCTCATTTTTACCTGTTCTGAGAACAGAACCTGCAATTGTAGCTTTAAAAAGTTATAAATGTTATGATATACAGATGTATCAATGTGCAGACTGGGACAACTCTGGTTCTTTTCTTTGCTACATCATTACTGGTTTAGTGCAGTTTCTTTCTCCTGGTATAAATTTATTGCTTAGAAATTTCTAAGGCCATCCTGTATCATTTGCATAATTTTGTCTAATTTTGCTTTAGATCTTTATTATGTTATTGATTTCTTAAGGATCTCTAACTTGAATTCCTGGCTGTGTAGTTGTTAGGAATCCAAAATTTTCAGAGATAATAGCTGTAAGAGGGACTGATGTATGTGGTTTTATTTGTATATTTATGAAGAAAATACATCTTGTACATGAATGCGTTATTACATAATGGTGCGGCTTATGCTGTAAAAATGTGAAAATTACCTGGATTACAGTCCTTAGAGGCAACCTTTCATTTTGTGCTGCATGACTGCATGCATCAAGTGATAGCTTCTCACATTTCATGATTTTACATAGCCTTCTGCGATCATGCTCTGATAGTGAAGGATGAGACTGTTGAGAAATAAAGTGTTAGCATGTGTAAAAATGTTGACAAAATTAGAGAAGCCCTAAAGGTTTATGTACAACCTTTAGGTAGGTATCAATGGCTCTATAGAGGCCATCATCACATGTTCGTGCATTTTCTGGCAAGGATTCGGCTAAAACTTTAAATTTGGCAATGGAAAGACTTGGGTCTCTTGCAATTTCAGCTAGGTAGTTATCAAGTAGTTTACTGACATTCACTGTTCCTGGTTTTTGTTGCTGCTGCTGTTGCTGCTGCTGCTGCTCCTCGTACATCAAGAAATATTCCAAAATCCTTTGAACCACTTCTGTGTTGTGCATGCTGTGTTCTTCAGTCAAACTAGGTTATCATGGGAAAAAATGTAAGGATGTTAGAAGGATCGATCATTCAGATCATTTTTGAGAGGTGCTTTTTTGGTTGGGGTCTTCAGATTAAGGAAAAAAAGGAGGTAGAAACTCACTTTATTGTTTTTCCTTGATCTTCTACTGTGTAACTGGGAATAAGAAGCTCAGTGACATTTGCATTTTCCAAAAGCATTCCAACTCTTTTCTCAAGCTCTGAGACTAAAGCTGGGGATACTGAATACATTATGGCCATCTTCAACATTTGTAGAAGAAACTTACAAGGAACTGCTTCTTTTTGAGGTGGCAGTATGCTCACTAGGCTCTCGATAATCGTTCTATGCTCTCTACTTTGTCTAATGGCCCCTTCCTGTCTCCTGCCGCTTCTGATATTCCATTGCATCTCATTTTTCTGATGTCCATGTTGTCCTATTGCTTCTTTCTCTACAGCTACGCTAGGAAACCTTTTCTCTGCATATTGTATGATGCATGAGCCAATAGTTTCTGGTTTGACTCCCTTTGCCTTTATAGCTGTTATAAGCCTCGTGAAATGATCGACTCGGAGAGTAGTGACATCCTCAAACCACCAGCCTTGTTCCCTAATATCGCCCCTGGTATTTGAGTTTTCTCGAGAAATTTTCCGGGCAATTGAGTCGCAACATCTTCTAACAATTTGAAGATTTTCAGCCCATGGAGACAGTGTTTCACATGCTCTGAGGACTGTAATGGAGTCTCTCCATGAAGAAAGGACCACAAATGTAAAGAAAGCTTCTGTCTTTGAAATGAGGTTTCCATCTTCAAGTGCTTCAGTCATTTCCAGATATTCTGATGCACATCTTAAGGCAGCTACATTATTAGTGGTTAAGCTTATTGGGAGGCAATAACAGAATCTTAGAACAATTTCAAATGCTCCTGATCCCCCTGGAAAATTTTCGAGCTTGATATCATATCCCATATGTTGATCTGGTGGTAGAAGTTCAGTTCGAGTTAGATGGCCACACCTTGCCACCAGAGGATGCTGTTCCATGAGTAAACAAGCAGATAATAGTCCTTTGAGTGAGCAGCAAGTAGTTGATAGAAAATGTGCTGAAGTACGAAACAACTTCTATTCCGCTAACAGACTAAAGTGGAATATGACAGTTATTGACTTTGTATGTTATTTATTTTATATTATGTTCTTGACAAACTACATAACTAGATCCGGCTACTGTTATAGGAAGGAGAAGACTGTTCCAGCCTTTTTCATTAGCATACAAAATTTTCATTTACTTTCTGTTGTTTGTTGAGAGGTATTTTGACATCGCTGACAGATCCTAGAATACTTGTGTTTAGAAAATTGTAGGCTATGCTGATGTTTCATCTTTTGTAGTTACCTTGTGAACGTAAAAAGTGATGTCTTGAACTTGAATGGTTAGATCTGTTGGAATTTGGGAAGTAGCTGACCTGCAAAATATACAAAAATTGTTGGTTCTTTCCCCGGAGAAATGATTAGCACTTGAAAAATGAAATCCGAAAGAAACACAAGTTCTGAAATAGATTTACTAGAAAGAGTTGGATATTTGGTTCTCAGGTAAGTATAGATTTGGCACACTGTATAGACAAAGATCTTTAGGTTATCTCGATCACAACAGTTACCAAGTGTGTACAAATGTTGAGCTTCAGTGGGATCCTTAGATTGTTACCATGACTGCTCTTTCCTTTGAAAGCCATCATCTGTTGTTTCCATGAGCTGAGCAGGAATCACAATACTGCTATCATGAACTTGATCTTCTTCATGATCAGAATTGCTGCTACAGATTCGTTGCTGATCCATTGGAGTCGATTTGATTGTGAATATTCTGTTGCTTACTTTGTCATGAAAGATCGATTCATAATATAGAAATGAGGCAGAAAATAAGTGGGGTATAGCTAGAATAAGCATACGATAGTTCAGTCTTATGGATAGGATTGTAGAAGTTGAAGAAGGGTGTGGTAGGTGGCTTCATAAATTTCTTTCAACTGTCGAAGAATGTTGTTTTGTGGTATCAAGGCAATTAAGAATATTGAAAAATTCAAAGAGAAATCAACAGGAGCAAAGAGAATGTTCTTAATGAGAAGTCTTATTCAGATATACCAGTTCATGCAAACTTGACCACTGGATAGTCTTGTGGTCTCCATCCTGTATCTTAACAAGCTATTTTTAACTGTCTATTCATTAGCAATGAATAACGTATATCTGGACAGGAATCCGTTCAAATAGAATCATTTGAGCTAGGTGAAACCTTGGTGCTGCCACGGCATATAGGGAAGCAGAAACTTTTATCGGTGGTGGGTGGATAACATGTTCCTTGAGCAGGGTTTTTCTGTAATCTCACATTAAGATTGTTATAGAACTCATATTCCATCAGCACTTATTATTGGTTGTGACTGGGGTACTTTGAATAGCTCAACTCTTGCTTGGTCGGTCGAAAGCTTGAAGCCATGAAGGCCATGGTTCCTTATCTCTCTACCAGTCACAGAACTCTTACAACTGTAACAAATTACAATAGTTGTCTATGGATAAAGCCTATAAATTTGAGAGAACAAGAGCTACTGATAGAAGCAAATTTTTAACATTCATAATATGAAGGCAACATTTTGTCCATTGAATTCAAGAAAAAAGTATACTTTAGACGCGATTAAGGAATTCTTTTGGAAAATATACTAATTACAACAATTTAAATCGTGTATAACTAGTAGCATTAAAATGAATCAAAGATTTACAGACTTATTAGTTTAGCGCATAATATGGCTGAGTTTGAATTTAGTTTTTCAAGCTTGATTAAATGTGGAGTCAAAATATTTTTTTTCTTGTCCATGTATTAGAAACATTATTAAAAAAGAATATAAAGAAATTCTGACATTAAATTTGTCTCAATTATATATTGTAATCGTATTTATAATTAAGATTGATTAATTTAATTTTAAATATCTTTCTTATATAAATTTATCTATATTAAGAATAAGAATCTGCACTAAACTAGAACTAAAACTTATATTACCTATATAAGGAATTTTTTCAAAAAAAAATTGAAGGAATCGAATTTGAAGAAAACATTGAGGAAAAAATTTAAAAAATCAACATCTATAATATAGTTTTTAAAAATGTCAAGGGCAACCGTCGGCCTCCGCCACCCCTACTTCCGTCCGTTGTAGTGTGGGCTTATTTTACGAAAAGTTTATTCTAAATTCAAGTTAATACACCTTCTAAGATTGGTTTGTTGCGGTTCCTTTGAATATCATGCAGAGTAATGCCATTCATGTTCTCGGATTGCGAGGGTGGATACAGCATCTGCGTGTTGAGGCAGTTTTGAAGATGCGAACAAACGACGTACTCTTTTGCACTGACACGCGTTTAGGACAAAAGCGCCATCCTTAGCGGTCAAGCAGAATGTCATGTATTGTCATAGATCTCGAGAACAGGAGAGGCGGGGGAGAAGGGAAGGAAAGAAATTTACATTAAATTGTCATTTAAATAATTTTTTGTTAATCGACACTTCAACAGCATTATTTCTAAATCTACATTATTGTCATCTGGCCAAAAAGGCATTCTAAATTTTTATAAGCAAAAAGACATTATAAATTCTCATTCTTCTAAAGAAAAAATTAATTAACGTTGAATTTATTTGAGTTTTAAAAACCAAAAAAAAAAAAAAAAGAAGAAAGATTGAATTACGATGAACCCCTCCATCTTTCCTTTTGTTTTCAGGGATCTACAAATTTAGGTTCAATATTACTAATTCTTTAAGGTTATTTTCAATATTAGACTTACCTTACCAAGAGGAGACAAAGAATTTGATTAAAAAGTAAATTTTTTAAATTGACTAAACTGACCTTAGGAGAAATTATATTCAACCCTCCATCAAATACAACTATCGTTTTACAAAATCAAAATAGAAAATTCTTATATTTTGAAGAGAAAAATAAAAGAGGCCGGAGAGAGCATGCAAATACTTTTAAGTTAACCATATTCTCCCTTTCGCCCACCCCAGCCAAAAGAAAAAAAAAATTCCATTTTCTGATCCAATTGGGGTTCAAAAGGTACACGATTTCCTCCCTCATGGGTAAAAATGTCACTCAACAACTAATGGACAATTTTCATGAGGATTTTTCTTTTGCTTTTTGTAGAATTCATGGGGATAAAAATGCCCAAACAAATCCATTTCCCGTCCATTCAGCAAAAAATAAAAATAAAAATCCAGGATCCACCCATAGGACAAATATTTCTTTTTTTTTAAAATCTTTTTGGTGAGGGGAATACAAGTCAATAGTTGGCGGTTTCTTCTCAATGGCTGCACGCGCGCAGCAACTATAAATTGACAATTCAAAGCCAGCGGCCCTTCGATCGCAGTTCTCTCTCTTTCTCTCCCTTCAATCTCTTCCCCACCCCCGCCCCCCTCTCTCCCTTTGTTTTCCATTGCCGTTCTTGATCAAGAGAAAGAAGATACTCAGATCTGATTAGAAATTGCATAAAATGGCTGTGGTTTCGCCGCTAGCTAAGTATAAATTGGTGTTCTTAGGCGATCAATCGGTTGGAAAAACCAGCATCATCACTCGTTTCATGTATGATAAATTTGACACCACTTATCAGGTTCGTCTTAATCACAATCCCACTTATTTTTTTAAAAGAAACTTGCTTTGGTTATGTGCTAATGTCTTGATTATGATCATTCTCATGCGCAATTCCTCTCGTGGGAACAAAGGGAAAGAATTGAATCGTTTAATTATTTCGTTTATAGTATTTTCGGTCTTGATTACAACTGAGGAATGTGTTGAAATGGGTTGAGAATTCAAGTTCTTGAGAGTTTGTTGTGAATTTTCTCGATCCTTAAATCGGTTAAGGGGAACTTTTTAGGATGCATTGAATGCTAGGATGACATAGGAAGATATCTGTGCGTGTGTGTTCTAGAATTGTATGCAATTACATAGAAGCCTGAGTAATAATAAATTGAATAGCGTGGTTGATGAATCTGGGAAAATGGCTTGAACGTAAGCTCCTGTTGGACGGATCTAAAAATTTACCATGAGAACAAATGACTCTTTTTTCTCATTTTTGTTGCATGAATGTCAGTTTTAGCTGAGCTTTATAGCTATTTATGTTAACAAGAATGCAATTTTCTTGGCATCGATGTAAGCCTTGTGCTAACTTCCAGAGTGGAGAACATTGTATCGTGCTACTTGTCCTCCTTTTTTCTAAACTAAAAGAAGAAAATTTTGCATTTCAAATACAAGTCTTATATTAGATGGCTCTAGAAGATTAGCATTGTTTACTAATGAATAATTTGTAATGTCAAGTGACCCTGTTTTTTGTAGACATTCAATTAAGAAAACATAATGTTGATTTGGATTACAGATAATCAGCTTTTATCAGAAATAAACCAGCTTCTCTTCAACTGTTTAAGAGAGAAGAAGGACGTCAATAACCCTCCCCTTTGCCTTCTTTCTTTGGCAGAGTGTTCTTGCTTTCTTGAGTTGTTTAATACATTCGAAGTAAATTAAACTTCACTGGTCCTGAAGTTCTAGTTTAATAAGACGAAAGAACTTCTCTGGCCTTTTAACACAATTGAGAAGCTAGTGATATTAGAGTATACGATTATTCATTCTGGACAAAGAACACTGGATATTTACACCATGTTCTCTACTGAATATTTGTCAACGCATAGGAAGCTAGCCGTACTGTCTTTTGAAGACTACATTTGTAGCTTGAACTAGTCTGCATTTGCATTTCATAGAAGTGTTGTTCGCAGAAAGCTTATTGCTTTTGATCTGTAATTTCAAGTATCAGAAAAGGGAAGACCTGAGCAAATTTTAGGGGGAAAAAACGCAACTCTAATCCCAAATCTTTATATGAGCAATGATCTAATTTCAAGATATAAGCTTATGTTCTGCAATTTCAATCGCAGGCAACAATTGGTATTGATTTTCTCTCAAAAACAATGTACCTTGAAGATCGAACAGTTCGCTTGCAGCTTTGGTAATGTTTCTATTTCATTTAGCTTAGATCAGATGCATAGTGAGGAAAATTGAACCTTTGATATAAGCTTGTTGTATCTTGCCTCTGTTACTCTGGTGGTTTTCAATAATGTCTTTTAGAAAGTCAAATTGTCTTGATTATTTATCATGCTCATGATTGTTGTCTTTACCCTTCAACATTCCTTTCACAGGGATACTGCTGGTCAAGAAAGATTCAGAAGTCTTATTCCAAGCTATATTAGGGATTCTTCAGTGGCTGTGATTGTATATGATGTTGCCAGTAAGAATTGTTAACCATTATCTGTTTTTATAGCTGTTTTGTTTGCCTAATCTTTTAGCATCTTTGAAACTCTAATTTTACGGATTTTGTGAAACATGCAAGCGGTTATATTACTTCATTTTCACCTCTGCAGATCGACAGTCATTCCTGAATACATCAAAGTGGATTGAGGAAGTGCGCACTGAACGTGGAAGTGATGTCATTATTGTTCTTGTTGGCAATAAAACTGATCTTGTTGAAAAGAGGTGAAAATAACATTGACTAGTTGTGGGAGGACTTTCCATTTCTTCTGCTATTTGCTTTCCTCTTTTACAAATCAGCATTACATATTGTATGTTTTGAAACGCCTCTTTCCCACACCATGTTACTTCACCCTCTGAAGCATCTTCCTCTTTCTAGTTCAGGTGGCTGGGGGATAAAGTTCATGACCTGTATGTGTTAGGTGCTTACGTATTTTAAATTCTTTAGGAAGCAATTCTATCCCTTGAAAATGGCGAAAATAAGACGAAATGTATATATTATTAATTGGGAAACTAGGGCTACATCATGGTTTATGTAAAAAGCCTATGAAAGATGTTACTGTGTCTTTACTTCCATATTTTCTGCAATTGCCTTTCTTGAGTTTGCTATCTTGGCATTTGATCAGGCAAGTTTCTATAGAAGAAGGAGATGCCAAGGCTCGTGAGGTTGGGGTTATGTTTATAGAGACCAGCGCCAAAGCAGGTTTCAACATTAAGGTACAAAAACTTGGAATCACCCGATGTATCTCTGGAATCCCGTCCTTCCCTCCCCCAACCCCTCCTATTTCCTTTGTCATATTTCTCAGGATTATTAACCTAATTTGACATGAGAACTGTATTTGCAGCCTTTGTTTCGAAAAATCGCTGCCGCCTTGCCTGGGATGGAAACTCTTTCTTCCACCAAACAGGAAGACATGGTTGATGTGAATTTGAAGCCTACCACAAATTCTTCACAGACGGAGCAGCAAGGGGGAGGTTGTGCATGCTAGATTTTGTATTCATAAAGTAGCAGTAGCTGGAAATCTCATTCATTACAGAAATCACTATGCTATTGTTTTGAGCGCTAATTCGAATCTATGGTGAGGTTAGGGCTCTTTCAGAATTCCTCTTAGTACACACTGCAGGGTTCAATTGAGCTTGAAGAGGGAGCATATTAACGAGTTCATTTTCTAGTATAGTTAGGTTAATCAGGGAGACAATTGATTTTGTCACCACTGTTATACGTTTTCTTCTTGTTTTTTATATTCTCCTGGATAATGGATATGTTGAAATTGATCTATGAACGTGTTCCCCTCCCCACTTCAGGAAATTTTAATTGGATCATATTAGTCCTGATCGCTGATTCATTTCATCTACCTTATGCAATTAAAAATAATAATCTTTAAACTGGTAAAATTTATAATTTTGAATTTCAAATGTTCTGATTTTTATGATATCATACATTTACATTCGGAATACTCTCAATTTAATCTTCCAAAGGTTATAATTTTTTCCTCGTGTCCCATATATGTAATCCTTAAATGAGAGTAGTTCAACCAGTAACACCCTTACATTACTAAATTGAAGGGAGACATTGAATATTATTATGATAACTACGTAAAAGTAAAATTGATAATTTTGTAAAAGAAAGACACAGTTAAAAAAAGCTTTAACAATTATTAAGGGCAAATTGAGACTTTTGTAAGTAGGCATATGATACGAAAATCACAACATTTGATGAACAAGATTGCAAAGGCCCACAAATAAACAAAAAAACAATAAGAAAGGAAGCAGCTGTCCTTTTGAACAGTTAAATAATTCACATCATTATCTGTAATTTGTATACAGCCTCAATCCGCATTTTCAACTTATGTACAATAAAGAAAAATGATCTTTCAAGAGAAATATAAAAGAAAAGAACCTAGAGCAAGTGTTTCACATATTCGCTGATGCTTCAGTAAGCTGTCTCACTCTCAGCGTCAGATATATTAGTATCATTGTTCCCATACTTGACCTAGACATCAAACAACAATTTTCTAAGCACACTGACAAATTAAGCAATACAAATTCGTTGCCACAACAGTCGAGTCGAAGCTTGCAGTTAGAATGAAATAAGTTTATACTGAAAGTACTGATATGATATCATCCCGAGCAATAAATAAATAAATAAAAATACAAGATATGCATAGTATCCAAAAAGTCACTTGTAGGAAAAGTATTTATGAACTGCAACCCCAAAAAAAAAAAAAAGAAGAAGTCTAGTAGTAGAGGATATCCAGTCAAATGAGGCATAATTTTTTCTGAGCTATTGGCTCAAGATTTCAATAATGGAAAATAGGACATTTTTTAACCAATATAGGGAGGGGAGATGTTGATGCAACTGTTCAAGTTATTCGCTTACTCTCTCTGGACGAAAGGTAAATAGCATCTGCTTCCAAAAAAAGCGGAAATGAAGACTAGGAAAATATCTCGATAAGGTTCATAAAATAACAAATCTCAACAGAGGCATCAATTTCTCATTGCATAATTTATGCTTGATCTCTAACGAGTCAATGATAATATCATTTTTCAGAACTAATCAAAATATAAAATGTCACAAACTGGTTTCAGAAACTACACAGCTTCATCCTACTGTTGACTAGTCTGAGGTCCTCCCTTCCCCTTCCGCTCCCTCATTCCCTCTCTCTTTTACAAGAAATAGTAAGAAATGATGTTCATTCTCTCCCCACCATATCTAGACTAGCTCTTTGTTGGATGCAGCAGTATCAGCAACAGATCATCCAATCAGTTTTTTTTTTTTCTAGGCGCTATTAGGATGCATAGCTTTTATCTTAATCCAGTCAAAATAAAGTTGTTAAATTCCAGTAAATTATATTGCAACAGAAAGTTATTCCTTTCCAATACTGCAATCTCATTGACATGATATTGGAGTAGTGAGTAGCTATTTAATTTGAACACAGAAACAGAAAGCACTTGCTCATATTAAGATATCTTAATACTCTTTCTGCCCATAATTCAATGTCCACATTTCCTTTTAAAGATGTCCACAATTGAATGTCCATTTTCTTAAAATGGTTATATATTTTATCTAAACTTCTATTAATAACCTTCTTAATTTAAGAGAAGTAAGCTTCACTTACACAAGGGCCCCACCACTAACCTCTTTTACTCCATTGATATAAGAGATTTAAGTTCTACTAATATGTGAGTCTTACCATTAACCTCTTTAATTAATAAAAATATCATAGTAATTTTTCGATAGTCAAATTAGTCTCTTTAATTTTATGCTAAGTCAAAATGGGATATTCAGTTGTGGACGGAGGGAGTATAATATTTTTAGGAGAAAAAACCTAAACTGATATACTAGCCAAACAAGATACATGGGAGGGTGATTTTGAACTTACAAGACTGAGAAAAGAACAACAACTCTTCTTGAATTGAAAGAGGCAGAACGTTTGTACTTCCTTGATCTGTTAGTAGGAGTATCTGTTGCATTAAAAGAAGCGGTAAAAAAAATGATCTGATATCACAAATCTATGTTAATAAATGCTGAAAGAAGATGCAGTTTTTTCTTATAGAACATTCTGGAAGGATAAACAAGCCATTATTTCAATATAGTTATTTCCGTTGAATATTATTTCAAATCTTGAAAAGACAGTAATTTAAATGCTTACTTATCTAGCACCACTAACAATCTCTCGCATCTTGAATCTGATAGTATCGTGTCTTTAACTAAGTCAAAGTCCATTTTCAAAGTCTGGAACTCAAAGGCAAAGCAATGCTTGCAACAGGGGAGCCCTAAGAGCTGAGCATTATACGCTTCATGCTTGCAAATTCCATCAGTTAATAAGGACACAAATCGCTGTAATAGGAAAGAATAAGTTTCATTTGGCCTTAGATTTCCTTTCGGTGGTCATGTTTCAGAAGTACCATAGATCTGTTGTTGGATGCAGAAACATGCTACCTCAGTGCACTCCTTTTTCGCGGTATGTTATATTTTGGTGGGAACTTAAAGACTAAATTGCATGGAGTGATGACGGAAAATGAAGTTTATGGGGCTAATGATTCCTATAAGCTCCAGTAATTTCGATACAATCTCATGGGAAGCTCACCAAGGCACAAATATATATCATTTCCAGCCAAAATTAGTTAAGCGGAAAGAATATAAACCACATATATTTTGAACCCTCCTAAGAGAATCATTTTCCTTCCTTGCACATAATCAATGAGGAGAGAGTCTTTCGAAAATACTATCAATAGAAGTTCTAAACATTACACCATGAGAAGTTACTAGGTAGACGTATAGCAGAATAAGCGTGCCAAATAAATATACCTCTTGAAATGAACTTGGGCAGCTCAACGGTATTATTCATTAGAAGTTGCATGATCTTTTCTCCTACATGTAAGCTAATATCTCTTTGCAACGCCTTCTGAAAATCATGCAGTGTTAACAATCAGAAGTCTACTGTAAGGATAAAATTTGACTTGTAGAAGTAACCAAAGAAAGCAACAACTGTAAAGCATTTAACCATGAAAACTGACTAAAAAGAAAGAGTAAGCGAACCTACAGTTAACGGGTCCTCAGTTTTCAAACTCCCAAGAGTTTCATCATTGCACTTTGCTGTCTCCAACTTTCCTTCCTCAAGATCTATACGATCAATATCCATCATGGATGGGGCATAGATGTCCACAACACCTGTTTTTAGGTTGGCATGATTTTGGCATTTTACTTGGGCATGAAAGGACATCTCTGTTTTAATGGAACTTGGAACTTCTGAGGGGTTTTGTTGATCACAATCTGGACCTTTAGTAACTCCATCAGACAGCATAAGAACCGTATGGCCAGCTTGACACTAAAAATTTTGAAAGATAAAAGAACTTTCAGTTTTCCATGATAAGCTGACAGTCAAGAAGACAAGTTTTTCATGAGAGAGAGAGAGAGAGAGAACTAAAGAAGGCAATTCAGCAGCATCAGAATTGAACCCATATCCCGCAGTCAATATCATGTCATTATATCATTCATCTGGCATATCTTTAAAAGATTATCCATAAGGCCGCATTGCTAGGAAGCATATAGTTGATTTGCAACTTCCCAGTTCTGCTTATTCGTTCCGTCATTCACTAAGAAGTTCTACCACCTAAAATATTCAACAATTTGTTTTTGTTGTTCACAATATTGCATTGAATTCCATATGTTTACTAAGGGTCTTGTGAATAAATCATAACTATCTAGCAGTTGGAAAGTTATATCCAATAAAAGATTCTCAGTGCCCCCTTAGCTAACAAGAATAACAAATACATCTGTCAGTCCAATAAGGACAATATAAAAAAAAAAAACCACCAATAATAGCATAAAAAGCAAGATATCAAATGTGAATCCAATAAAGCTGGATCATGATATTGCAGGCACCAATTCGAGAACGCTGAAATATAACACAAACACTACCTCTTTGCCTCCTTACTGTTCACCAAACAAAGTTGCAAAATAATTATGGTAAAAAAATTGTTAATATATCCAATCTCTTTCTACCTTAAAAGTCATTGTCTCATTAAAATACTACATTATCCCCTTTTGCCCATCTCTAGGATAAACAAAAAGAAAAACTTATGTGAACTTGAATGAACTAGCAAGAGACAGCGGTATAACAAATCACAGTCATACAAATCCAATAACTTCAGCACGAAAAGAGGTATCTAGTGAAATGCAATTTGTTTCTGGACTTAAAATAGAACTGCTAGTAAAATTCTATGGTAGGAAACTACTCAATTTGCAATCTTGGATGAAGTAAACTTTCAGATTTTAGCTTAGAGCTTGTTTCTCCAAAATTGGAAAAGAATTCCAAATTATGGGAATTAGATTACTGATCAGTGATGTTTATCACTTAAACATCAGTCCGACCAAAAAAAAATGCGAAGTTCATCGTTTCAACTAGTGGAGCTTTCAGCAAGTTCAGAAAGCACGGTTTGACCGTTACAAATGCACAAATAAACAAGCATAAGCACATTACAGTTACGCTAGCCTCAGAGGAGGTTCATTTCTATGATTCAAAATCCAAATGCAGAGCAGCACAAGGCCAATCTTCACATCCAGATTCACAGAACAAGAAATCATTGTCTCATTGATGAAGTGAATTCACAGGAATGCAGGTCAAGTGGTCAACATACAGAAACTAAATCCAATAAAAACCAGAAAATCAGATTCGGCAAGCTAAATTACCACGGCAAACAGAAATCACTCACCTCCTCGCCTGAGTTCACCGCCATTTTTTAACAAAACGAACGCCGACTGAGAGCGGTTCCAAGTCAAACCTTTAATGCAGTAATCTAACGCATTGTCCTCATTTGATATATACGTGTATGTATATATATACTTCTGCGGCTGTGTTACAGTGGAGAGAGAGAGAGAGAGAGGAATGGAGGACGAAGGCGGTGGATGAGAAACGTTAAGACGGAAGAGGCACGATTTGCCAGAAAAGCTCCTGATCACGACATTGATAATCCCGACAAACATTTAGATTCAATTTTATAATAGTTCATTTTCTCTTTTTCTGCCATTACGGGACATTTTTGCCCTTATCGCTTTATATACTGATAACAGTGTTTATTGTACAGTGTTGTGGGGATGGAAAAAATTTCATTTTCTTTTCCTATTTATTGCAAAGTTTGAAATATTCAAGTATGCTGGCTCTACTTGTACATTCTGCTTCAAAAGGATCATACTTGAACAATGTTCTATTTCAAAATTAAAATCAAATTTTTAAGTGTATGAGACTCATATCTTCTCTCATAAATAATTTAATTTTTTTCTCACAAATAATTTAACTTTTACAAAACTCAAGATAAAAATCTCAAAATTAAATCATATCTAATAATGTTTATTATTTAGAGAGTTTTTAATTAATCATTTTTCAAGATATACGATTCAAGAAAATGCTTTTTAAATTATTTTTAGACTATTTTTAGTTAAAAGATAAAACATAATTATGTTTACATGTTGAATTTTAATAAAATTTTATTTATTTATTTCAAAATTTAAAAAAATATATTCCATTGTATAGAAAAGGAGACACATAAATACTCAGGAACATTAGGGGTGATTAATTTGTTAACTACCATCTTGGGCTCAAACTTTTGATTTCCTTCATTGCATATGTTTATACCATAAAGAGCCTATATCCAAATTTGAGAAGACAAATATCAAGTTTCACCAGTAGCAGAAAGTGATTTTAATAGTAATGTTGTTCAATTTATTTTATAAATATTTTTGGATATTTATTTATAGAGAATATAACGTCTATATGTAATTGATCTTTTATGTTATCTTGAGATAGTTATTTTTGCATATTTATAGATAGTTCTTTATTTCTCTTCTAATAAACAACAACAAAATAAGAAAATAAAAATAAGTTATTAATACACTGTCGTGATTTTTAAGTATTAAAAAAATCTTACCGATAGATTATTCATTTCGTAACCTTATTATATCTATTGTAATTTAATTTATGGAAAAAGCTATTATTCATTTGAAAATTATTTTATTTAATTTAAAATTAATGAAATTCTATTACAATTAATATAAACTTACATCATTTAATTCAAGTTGAATATCAAAATCTCCTCATACGTGACCACATTTGAGAGTTCAATCCTCATTATACATACAAATCAAGTATATCGCAAATGAAAAAAAAAGAGACAATTCTTGACTTTTTATGAAATTAGATTGATTCATGATTTTTGAAATTCAAGATTTTTTTAAGTATAAAAATAAAATTGAAAATTTTGGTTTTGGTGAAGGGCAAAATGGAGCAGCGAAAGGAATGTTGGTTGGTTATTACTTATTAGTATGATGAGAAGGAGATTTGTCTGGTTGTGACTTATAGGTGCATGTGAAGTTGAAGAACTTTTTCACTGGAGACAAGTCAATCAATAGAAGGGTCACGGGTCGTCAGACTGTTTAAACTACTTGCATGCCCACCTGTACAGGCTCTTTCCTTGGCATCATTCTTTCTTCGGGGCGTATTTCGTTTTTTTTTTTAATAGTTAGGTCAAAATATATCCCTTATGGCTTTCTCAACAAATTAGTGAATCAAGTCTTTTAACTTCATGAAATTAAGTATAATAGGTAAGATATTATTATTTGATAATATACCTACAAAGTAAACGAGTCTTACATTTTCAATAATATTTAAAATATAATACTCAATATATAGATTAATGACTTAATCATTATACTATCTCTTATGTTTCAACATCGTTCGATATTATATTTTTATTTTTTTTATAAATAATATATTTTTATAAAATGTAAGGTAAGAAATTTTAAATAAAAATTAAATTTTATGAAACAATTTCTTGACAATCTTGTGACCCGCAAAATTTTTTTTTAATTCAATCATCATCTATTGACTCTTAATTATGGAATGTGAATTTATTTTTATTAAAAAAATTGTACATTGGCGCTTAATTCACTAAATCATCTTTGATTTTTGAAGATTTTTAGAGTGAAATTAAATCGAATTTAAGTTTAAAATTTTTTATTTTAAATTTTATAAAAATATTTTTTAAAAAAAATAAACGAGTCGGACAGAAAGTTAAAAAATCCCACCGAGTTTCATTCTAACTACACCAGTAAAAAGGGAAAATGCTAACTTGTGATTCTTTTTGTTTTTTACTACTACTTTCCAACTAAGAGGGAAAATGGCCCAAGATACCCACGCAAATCCTTTTTCTTGATTTTTACCCCATGGGTAAAAAGAGAGAAAGATACAAATAACTATTCTCTTCTTTTTTTTTTTAGGATAATAATTATACTTGTTGAACGAATCAATTACCAGTTTCAAGTGGTTCATTTGAGTTTTTGCAGTACCTTTGCACTCCGTATGTTATGGGTCCTATCATACTTTCAAGTTCATCTACTAATTTAAGGTGAACATTTTTAGAGTATTTGTTTCCTTTAATTTTCTACATATAATAAAAAAATATTTATGCCAGAATGGGCTTAACTGAGTTTAGAGATTGTAAGCGGAAGACAAAAAAATAATGAAACCCAAATTCCAATCCAACTAAAAAAAGAAAAGGGCTTCACTTTCCAGTTGATGAACGATGAGGCGCTAGCCATAGGCTTCGTCGTCCTCACGCTAAACGTGTGTCCTTTTTCTGGATTTTCTTGTTTCCAGTATCTTCCTTGTTCCTTCCTCCCTGTTCAATTTTTATCAAGCCTTACCTTTACATAGTTTCCTGGGAAATTCAGCCGCTGATGTGACAAAAAAGCTAGAAAAGAAAAGTTAAAAAATTTCCGTTACCGGGAATCGAACCCGGGTCTCCTGGGTGAAAGCCAGATATCCTAACCGCTGGACGATAACGGAGTTGTTGGAGTCTTTACCATATACTATATAAATTCATACGAACTTCAGATTTCATAAAATCCAAAACAACCGTTCATGTCTAAGATCTTCTAAGCTGGTAGTTTAATAAGTTAAATTTATAGGACTCTGATGTATGAAAAGAGAATTTCTAAGTTTGAAATTTAAATTTGCAGTGCTAATTTATTTTTTTGATAAATAAAAGATATATTTCTTAATATACTTTTAGATATAAATAGTAGTTTCTACTAGATGTTCAAAATTTGAGCTGTCATTTTAGCCAAATCAATACATGTTTCATTCTCGAATTAAAAGTTTCCTTTAAAAACTATTAATCGAAAACTTAAAGCATACTAAAAATAAACTTTCTCCTATTCTATACACAGTGATCTATTTCCTATTAATGAATATTTCTAATTGATTTAACTACTCTGTTTAGAAGGGGAAAAAAAAAACAGGGCTACCATCTTGTTATTTTTTTAAATAAAATAAGTTGTTTATAGTCGTCATCATTTGTCCAGCAAGTGAAAGAAAAGAGGAAGGAATAAGACAATTTGATATTGATGAACCTTGCATTCTTAGGCATATTCTTTAATCTGTTATTGTAGTTGCAAACTTTTCATCCTTTGGTATACTTGGATTGAGTTTCACACGTAATCCAATGCAAATTTCTCATCTCACATCTCACTTTTTATCTCACAAAAATTTCTCTCTCCCGAAACTCAAGACAAAAAATCTCAAAATCAAAATCTATCCAATCACACACTTAATCTCTATCGTGGATTGCATAACAAGGGTGGGACCGCAAATTATACCCTTGAAGAATATGCCGTTCAGGTGAAATTGTTGTACCCAACCACGGAGGATGCAAGTATGGAGTTGTCCTGTAATGTAAGTGATTTTTGTGAGAATAAAAATAAATTAGGAGTTAAAAAAGACCTTAACACTCAAAAGAAAACTTCAATACTTTCAATTAGGAAATTTTTTTTCCTTTTGGCAAATCAGAAACTCCTCCTAACTTCCATACTTTCCATTAGCTCGGGAATGTAATATCATAATAAAAATTTAAAAGAGTAACTCACTTTAAATAATGTGGATATAGAACTCTTTAATGCATCTTTCTTTAAATGAAGCGTGACAAGATGGTAATTTGAATAATTTGACACATCTCTTATTGTAATAAATCATGAATTTGATTTATATTTCGCTGTCTCAATATATTATAAAGAAATTTTTTTAAAAAAATTGTAAATATTAGGTTAAATTTATAATAGTAAAAAATAAAATATTATTAATTTCATCGATCGATAAAATACATAATACATATAAAATTTTTTTTGAAGCATATATAACTAACTAATTTTTTTCCTCTTTTAAGGCTACAAATAATATATTTATTTATATATTTCATTATGAAAAACCTAATATAAAATTTCCTCTTTTACTCTCACTTCTGTTGATTAGGAGTTGAAAAGGAAATTTCAAACGAAAATGAAGAATTTTGTCGCACATTTCTGTCAGAAAAAGAAAAAATCTGTCACACATTGTCGATGTCAAAAGAACAAGATTAGTCATAATCCTCGTCACAAAATATTTTTTATTTAAAACAAAAAAACAAAAAATCCTAAAGCGATAACCGAAAAAGTCAAACTACTCGGACTCCGCCGTAATAGTAAAGCCAATCGCAACAACCATGGCTTCCTCACTGTGACCTTGTTCGGCCATTCAAGCTATGCCGTCCGCGATCCCTATTCCCCATCATCATCCTCACTTTCGATTCCTATATTCCCGTTCTCATTCGCATTCTGATTCTATACCCGTCTTCTTCTTCAAGCCTCCCAAAACCTTCATAAACTCACGTCACTGCATTCATCATTTCCCAGAGCAGTGTGCAAGATTTGATCTATTGATGTTTCATTGATTAGGGCAGTTTGAAGAGATTTCTTTCTCTGGGATGATTAATTTGGAGTTGTGGGCAAGGACTTTATTGAGCTCGTCGGAATCAAAAGAAATGCAGTGTTCGACTTACAACCCAGAATCCTTGAATGGGTGGTTTATGGGTGGTGGTTTGTTTTTAGATTCTTCAGTTCCGGCATCATTTGTGTCATTAGTTTGCGCGAAGAAATACTCTGCGAGTTCTTCGTGTTTGAACGGTGTTTCGTGCGGTGGGAGGAGGAGGAGGAGGAGGCGGAGAGGGATCAATGGCGGCAGCGGCGATGAAGTGGTGTTCTGGCAGGGTGGTGCTGGTGGGAGGTTTCTTTCAGTTACGCTCTCGACTGTAAAGGTAGGTGAAGGTGCAGGGATTGGTGAGATTTTGGGGCACAATGCGGAAAACAGTTTGGGTAGTGAAGCGGTGGCGATTCAGGAGGTTGAGAAAGAAGATGAAGAGAAGGCTAAGGTCCACGGAGGAAAGGGAAACGCTTTAAACACTGCTAATCATCTCTGGGCTGGCGCTGTAGCTGCCATGGTCTCAAGGTTCACTCTTTTTCTCTGACTCTCTATAGCTGAGCAACAAACAAGAATTGTTTATGCATTGAGTCTGTCTGGGTGTGTGAAAGTTGTTCCTTTTCATGTAATACTGTTTTTTTCTGCATTTGTTCTAAAAATTTGGTAAGCTTAAATGGAGTTCTTAAGCATTTCTAAACTTTTCCTCTATTGATCATGAATTGCATATAACTAGTTTCCCATATAATTGGTTCTTTTACTATGCACAAGTTTTTTAGGTTGCTGTTCTTGTTGAGATACAGGATGGACTGATTGGTGGTTGTTCCATATACGAATGAATTAATTGAGAGTTTGCCTTCAGATACCTAGTTTTGCTTTGGGGAATGACATTTTCATTTTTTAGATTTTAGATCACCAAAACTAATATTGTTTACTAAAATAATAGACAAAGAAGCCTGTGATTAACTAGAAAGAGAGTAATATACTTGGCTCAGGATCTTGTATCTCAGATATATAGAGACATTTAAATATTATCTTTGGATTTCAAACCATGGATTTAGAACTTGGGGGTCCAAGTTCCTTAAATTGATAATGAAGCTAACAGTAGGCGTAGTTTAATATGGTCTTGGCTTTAGCTGCAGTCCCTTTTGGCTGTTTGTCTCAATTTAAGTTTTCTCCTTCTGCCTTCGGTTTCTAGAGTGCAGTAAATATGTTAATGTAGTCTTGTACTATGATTTTTGGTACTGATATCTTAGCATGTGTCCCAACCTATGGTGGCTTAAGGAAACCTCAGTGAATAATGCAGTTCTGCCTTGTATTAAATTACACAAAGCAAGATGTTCTCCAGTTGTTTCTGAGAAAACTTGTCGCAAATGGTAAGAGTGGCCCAATGCTCATGTTTCTTTCTCCAATGGGTATTAAAGTTGCACCTTCTCTGGTGGGCAGAGAACCTTTTTCTCCCTTTGCGTTTATGCTTTTGTCTTTGATATATAATTAGTTAATTGAACGCCCTCAGGAAGCTGTAGAAATGGAACAGGGAAAGCAGAAATATAATTTCCTTTTCTGTATTAAGAAGACAGAATATGAAGGAAAGAATGCCCTTTCCCTTGCTTCTCTCTTCTTCTCAACATTCCATTCTGCTTTACAAATATACTAGAAAATAAGTTTTTATTTAATTGAAGTTAGCTACTTGTTATTTTAGAATATAGAATGGGAGAGTCTGTGGCAGCAAACAGATGTTTTCTTCATTGAAATTTTACTTTTTAACTTGCTGTTTATTATTTGGTTCCGAACAACCCATCTTCTTGTTCTTTTTATATTTGCAATTCATTTTACAACCCCTATATATTGCTTATCAGAACTTTCGTCGCACCTCTTGAGAGACTGAAGCTGGAATACATAGTTCGTGGTGAGCAGAAGAATCTATCTCAGCTAATAAAATCAATTGCTGCTTCTCAAGGACTGAGAGGATTTTGGAAAGGAAATTTTGTTAACATTTTACGTACAGCTCCATTTAAGGCAATCAATTTCTATGCTTATGACACCTACAGAAATCAATTACTCAAATTTTCTGGAAACAAGGAAGCAACAAATTTTGAAAGGTTTGTTGCGGGTGCTGCAGCGGGAATTACAGCAACTTTGCTCTGCATACCCATGGATACTGTAAGTAACTGTTGAAGAGAAAGGAATGGTAGGAATTGAAAAAATCACAGTATATGCAAAGTGAATTACTTTGGGACTCTGGTTTTTTTTTTCCTTTTTTTTTCTTCTTTTTTAAGCAATAGCATCTGGCGTTTGGGAATACTCTGTTTTGGGACTGTTGTTTTGTATTAGTTTTGCTTCCTTGAGGATTTATTTTCCTCTTTCTTTGTCCTTTGTTTTCATTAATAAATTCCCTTATCTTTGGAAAAATGTTAAAGCTGAGTTTACTTCTTATATTTTTTTGTATAAATGGTGTAACAGTGGAATTAGAGTTCTAACGTTTTCACTATGACGATAGTAGGCCAGAAATTTCCAGCTGGACTTAGTCTGAGGCTAAATCTAAATATCTGATTATAGTCAATCATCTTATAGACATATATGGGTTTGGCCCCTAGATCTTCACAATTGACAAGTTGGGCGTTTGCTTGTGCATATCCATCTGACAAAATTCCAGAATGTGATGTGGGAAGCTTCTCCTCCGAAGATCTCCTTGCTACATGACTACCATTTTATAATAAATAGCCGTAAACTTAGCTTCTGCTGCCTTAATCTTTCTTGTTTCCAACAGATTAATATCCTGGTTTCTAAAGTTTCGAAGGAGCATTAGTAGTTCTTGATTTCTCATTGGAGAATTAAATGTTTCAGATAAGAACTGTAATGGTGGCTCCTGGAGGGGAAGCCTTGGGAGGCCTGATTGGTGCTTTTCGTCACATGATCCAGACAGAAGGGTTTTTTGCCCTTTATAAGGGCCTGGTTCCTTCTATCATCAGCATGGCTCCTTCAGGTGCTGTTTACTACGGAGTATATGATATACTAAAATCAGCTTATCTGCGCTCACCAGAAGGGAGAAAACGGCTTGAACATATGAAACAACAAGGGGATGAACTGAATGCTTTGGAACAATTAGAGTTGGGACCCATTAGAACATTGGTATATGGGGCAATTGCTGGTTGTTGTTCTGAAGCTGCTACATATCCATTTGAAGTAGTTAGAAGACAGCTTCAGATGCAAGTTCGAGCTACAAAGATGAGTGCCTTGGCAACTACCATCAAAATAGTTGAGCAAGGTGGTGTTCCAGCACTTTATGCTGGACTGATCCCCAGCTTACTACAGGTAATTGCTTATTGCATTGTTAAGGTCTCTATGCCGTATAGTCTTAAAGTAGGTTTGCAATGTACATGCATTTTGCAGGACAATGATTGATAAATTTAATTCTTTTCTCCACTTGAATATGCAGTCACATAACTAGTGAGTGTGGTACATATGGAGTTCAGTTCTCAAATGCAAATGGCATAATGTCTGTGTTGAGGAATCCTTCCTTTAGCAAATATCCAGTCATTGTCTACTACAGCAGTGATATTGTTCCACATGGAATAACATTACTGGATTAAAGAAAATTAAGGTGTTTGGACTAGTAATATTATTCCTGCAATATCTTTGGTGTTGTGGAAAATGTACTAGACAACATGTTAGAAGTATTGTAACCTATTTAGTTCAGAGGCTTACCTAACCATTAAGCTAGTTGAAGGGTTTTAACCTCCAATTAATAATTGGACAGGTTCATATTTGAACAAGAATATGATTTGGAAGCTTTGGTGCTGTCATGTAAATATCTGTTTTTGATTTATAACTCATATGATTAATTTTTTTTCTTATTGGAGTATCTGAAAATCCAATTCCCATTGTGATGATAAACTATGTGGAAGGGGAGACAAAGTTGTCCTTGTTTCCCTTGGTGAAGAAGTTGGATTTATAATAGAAATGGACTACTGCTTTCTGCTGTCTTGAATATTATGACCTAAATTCTTGACAAGCTTACATGCTCTTCTGTTGTGCTCCTGTAGCAAGTGAAGTGTCATTTTCTTCCTCAATGTTGTACTTTCCTCTTTCAATTGCTAAATTGGCAGTGAGGTAATGGTAAAAGAGTAGTACTTGTTCCATCTAAATGAGTGTGTAATCCATTTTCTCAAAAAATTAACTTTGGATAGTCTTTAGAGATGCTAGTACACTGAGAAGCCACCATTTGATGTTATCTCAAATGACGTGAGATATGCTATGAGGAGAAGTTCTCTTTATTCAGGTTTCTTTCCTTTCCAAAACCTTTTTCCAATTTATGGGTCCGTAGATTTGAGAAAACTAGGAAAATTCTTGAACGTTGATTTCAGTTGGCAGCATCATTAAGCAACTTCTTTTCTTTTTGGTTCCTTTCTAACGTTTTGGAGAAATATAGTGAAAAAGATTATTACAATGGAAACTGTCCCATGTGTGTACGGTGTATATTATCCTTGTATTCCTTGCATCCACACACGTGGGTTTCAGCATTTGAAGGTTTACCATCAAATCTGCTTATTTCAGCCTTGGACTCATTAGAAAGCCTGTGGAATAAATCTTAGAATTTGCTTTCCTCCGTTTTCTGTCAAAATTTGTGTTTAATGCTGTAACTGTGAACTTAGAATCGGCTATTGGAAGTTGTTTGTGGGATACCTTGGGATCACTGCTCATAGATGATGTGCCCTTTTCTTCTAACTTGTGTTTCTCCTTTCAGGTTTTACCATCAGCTGCCATAAGTTATTTTGTTTATGAGTTGATGAAGATAGTTCTGAAAGTGGAGTAACCGTGGTGGTTAATCCTTGACTAATTAACTGGATAGTTCTGAAAGTGGAGTAACCGTGGTGGTTAATCCTTGACTAATTAACTGGTGACTGCCTGTCCAAGTTGATTTCGGCTCCTAGAGTGGGTATCTTCAAGAAAGCTATATGATCATCATATCGATGGAATCTTATCAGGTAGTTTTTACTAATTCATGACCTTCTCATAGCCAAAATCTCAATAAAATTTTAGGAAATATTATTCGGTCTTTCTTTGGACCTTTTCCACGGGCAGAAACATAAAAACTAGTCTTTGTTAGGGGTTTAGGAGTGCTTTGAGGGTTGATTTACAGGGCAGATAGATAGGTACTTTCTGGAGCGGAGAAGTGGCTGCTTTTATGCTATTTGTCTGGAGAAAAGGTTATTGACCATCCGATTAAAAGGGCACTCTGGTTAGGGTGTTGATTGCATTTTTTTAGCACATGTTGAATGGATCCTCAGTCGTTAGATCGATATTTTTGTTAATTCAAGTGCTAAGTGCTCAAACATTGTGAATAATTATTCACTTGAATCTGAAGAGGTCACTTTCTTGCAAACCCTGGGACTGTACTCTACGTATTGCATTGTTTCGAATTCTTCACTAGCTAAACAATTATTTTGTTACGCTATTCTTCTACTTAATACACGAATTCAGATATTAAGATGCCTTTTTCGGCTGGTTTTCCTACTGCCTTGTGCAATCCTAGGCATTCTGTCTTGGATAGGTAAGGCATTGTGAAAACCCACTTAGTTACATCATTCACTTCAATAATTATTCAATATATAAGTTATCACTGGTTAGATCAATTAATTCGAGGACCGAGGGATTCATTCAGCATATGTTAAAAAGACTTTTCATGAGTACTGTAACCAAATTGTTAAAATAGATGTAGTCTGAGCCATTCTTTTCTTCCTTTTTGATAGATATAAATAGACATCCACGTTGGAAACTATTAGGAAGGGGAACAGGTTTAGGCGGTTAACTCCTACGGAGTAAGAGCTTGTCTTTTGCTGGCATTTGGGTCTGTGCACAAGCATCTATCTGTGTTTAATTGGATAAATAGGCCCCAAAAGGGTCACCGGAAATAAAAAGGATATGGGTGAATTTAGATAGGATTTGATTTTAAAATTAAATATAAAATTTTAAGTGTGGGATTTATATTTTTTATAAATAATTTAATTTTTATAAAATTTAAAATAAAAATCTTAAAACTAAATTATATTCAATTTATGTTTAATTTGAGAAATTGAATTATTGGTTCATCTTTTCTTTTTTTGAGCAGATTTTAGTTCATATTTTTTTTCAACACTTAAATTACTCAACAAAAGTACTATTATGATTTAAAGTACTTGTATTCCATTGTTTTTTCTTGATTGTCGATTTTTTTTAAAAAAATTATGAGAAATAAGTACTTTAAAAAGAATTTATACTTAATAATTTATTTTCTTATTTTATTATAAAATTATTTTATTCAAACAACTTGCACTTGAATATTATTCGAGTTGTTTAAACAATTCATAAAAATTAAATGAGTTTAACACTAACAAAATTTAAACTTTACGAACAAATAAATAAACAAAATTGAACAAAATTTTAAGTTTTGAAACGTTAATCGAATGAATTTGAATAGTCTTGAGTGCTAATTAGATATTTAGTTTAATCACGGTCGAATGGAGCCTTACTTCTAACTCCATAATGTGAATGGAGCCTTATTCTAACTCCAGAATGTGTAACTGGACTGATAGTTTGAAGTTCTTATTGTTAATCGTTTAAATTATTATTTTTAAAAATTTTTTAAAAATAAAATTTTTAATATATTATTTATTTTTTCATTAATTTTCATCATAAAATCTCACAAATCAAACAAATGAGTTGGTTTTTTGAAAATCATTTTTCATTTCCATAGTATTTTTCTTAATGAACCAAACAACATGTAGATTTTTATTTTTCTAAAAATTTTATTTTTCTTTTTCTCATTTTTCTTTTCCTCACTAAAATCCCTAAATCAAATAGACCCTTTAAGCTCAAATCTTAGATCTTTTCCCCAAATGTATTTCGCATTAGTTGTGCAGGTGTAAAAAGTGCAATTTCAATGAGGTCTTAATTGAAAATGTGTTCAAAGATTTGGATTTAATATATGATGTTTGGAGTTAAAAGGCTCATCAATGAGTTGAAGCTCAAATTGTTTCAAGCGGAAATTGAAGTTTTAACTTCTAATTATTGAGTTAGTGAAGAATTAAAAATTTATCTTAAGTATTAGAAGGATTTATCTATTGTTTATGGAAATAAAAATACACTTTTAGGATAGTTTGTATTATATTAGATTACTCTATTCTATTATATTAGTAGTTTGTACACTTTTAAGATAGTTTGTATTATATTAGATTACTCTATTATATTATATTAGTAGTTTGTATAAAATACTAATGTCGGCCAACTTCTTTCACATGCACATCATTATTATTTTCTTTTTCATATATTTTCTTTTTCTCTTTACTTTCTTAAAATGTAACCACTTCTTTTATTTTTTTTGTTTAATTATCATTCAAATCTTACCATATTCAACAGCTCCAATCCCTGTACTTTTTATTTTTATCGTCATTTCTTAAAGTAATTCTTTTACTTTATTTTTTTGCCATTTCATTTAGGTTTTTTCATAAGCATTTGGGTATTGTGTTTTATAAAAATTTTTATAATATTTTATTGTTCTTTTAAATAATATCTTTACTTTAGCATGATTGAACTCTTTTAAATCTTATTTGAGATTTTTCTTCCTTTAAATTAAACTCCTTCATTCGATGTCAAATACATATTTTATTTTATAATATAAAAATTCATGATTTTTTTGATGTATTTTATTAGTGCATTCTTAAGCAATGCAAATAAAACTTATTTATTTATTTGATTTACACTCAAATGTGCTTAAATTTTAGATTAGAGTTGTCCCATACATGATAATTTTTAAAACTTAAAATTTAGGCGTGTTTTATAAATGAATGTAAGTGCTCCAATATTTTCTTCCTTTTCCCCTTCAAAATGCCAAAGTTGGATTTGCTTTATTCACTTTTGATTACATGTTTTAAGGTCTAAAATTTTACATTATGTTTCATACTCTAATATTTTACCAATTATGTATTTTTCTTAATATTCTGAATTTTTTTTATTTAGTAGTATCACAATAACATATCTCATAATACCTACTTCTTGTATTTTTTTTAAATTTTTTTCTTCTCTTTTATACTTTTTTCCTATTCTATGATATATTTCGTTTTTGCATCTCCAGACATCTTTCATGCTAATTTGTTAAACTATTATACCAAAACAATTATCTATTTATTAAAGAAAAAACAAACAAATGAGCTCTATATAGTTTGCAATTGAATAGATGAATTTTTATTTAAACATTAATATTAGTACTTTGTTTAAATTTTTATTTACTTTGATTTACTAAAAAAAATAAATAAATGGGAAATCATTTGGATACATTAGCTTTCAATCCCTTTGTTAAGTGATCCATTGAGATCAATTTTAAAATCGTTCATTATCTCATTTAATGAGTTAATTAAAAAAAGACATTACAAATTGCGATTCAAACTAACTAATAATTATAATTTATCTTTATTATTGATGAAGGAATAAATTTTAAATTAAAGGATTTTTATCTTGAAAAACGAAAAAGAAACCTTTATTAATAAGGCATATAAGAGAATTTCTCCAAACTAAATAAGGATTTTGGATAAGTTTAACTATCTTTGAACTAATAGATGATATATATTATTTATCTCTTACAAAAAGATATCATTAATATTTGTATGTAAATAAGATATTTCAAAAAAGTTGAAAAGAAATAGATTCAACGTAACTAATCTTGTTTTTGATTTTGTATTTAGAGGACCAAAAAAGTAGAAATTATATGCTAAGAGTGGGAAGAAAGTATTAAATGTCTTTGAACTAATAAAATTTTAATATATTCAATATGTTAATTGATTTTTTCTCTAAACACATACACTTAAGGTAAAAAGAATTACTCTTTAGCTATTTCTTTTAAAAATTTAATTTTAATATTTTTTAATTTTAAAATATATACATACATCGTACATATTTTAGGTTAATTTAAGAAAATAAAATGAGAATTTAAAAAATTTAATCCTAAAACTATTTCTTTAATCATAAAAATATATTTTTTTATGTAAACTAGTTCTCCATATGAGAACCAGTTCCCCATATCCTACTGCATGAAATGCAACATATACCTCCCAAACCAAATTGTAGTCCTCAGTGGTGTATTTTGATTGGGGTTCGTCTAATAAAAAATTTCATATTCAAAACCTAATACACAGATTGTATCCAGATATTGCACACATAAATCGGAATAGCACTAACATTTTGGGTCCTCTCCAATTATAATCTCCAATCCTGTCTACGTCCCCTAAAGCCGGAAGACACCAAAGATGAATTGTTTCTCCGGTGTTGCTGAAGGGGTGCGACCCAGCATGAATATCATGAAACAGCGGGTCATTTGAGCGACGGCAACTTCGTCTGATTCATCCACCTTTTTCCCATTACACTGCTTCCATATGTCAAAGACGTCAACTAAACCGCCTGCAGCAAAACTTCGTATTCATCTTAGCTGGGCTTTTATGTAATCTAGTCTTTTACATATATTCATGTCCCAAGGAATAAGGGTCATTTCACCAAACGAATAGCATTTTTTTTTCCAGTTATGGCAGTGAAATCCAGTGGCGTGAGCGTCATTTCACCAAACGCCAGATGAAAAGTGTTCGTTGTATCCCACCACCACCTCTCAGCGAAGGCAAAAGGAAGCCTCCTATCAAGGCGAATAGCATTAAGGAACATGCCAAAACCGGCTTTAATAATCTTACTCTTGACAGCCTTATGCAGAATATCCACCAATCAACGATGTCGGCCGATGATCCTCTATTGTAAATAGAGTAGCCTGCTTCCTGCATCCACAAGCATTCATATTTCCAGATTCTCAATGTAATTGCATGGCCGCACGCAGCATATATTGTGCAAAACGGGAGCAATACTATACAACAACACTTTGCTTCCCCAGTCCATAAACACATACTCTGCTTCTTAGGTAGATGTTGGAGACAAGCGACTTAGGATCCCTTATAAGTTCTGTAGGAGAATAATTACATTTAGCCGGCACCTTATTGCGAGGAATCCGAGCGATGGCGGGGCCGTTCCTATTTTCAATTTTCTCTTTCCGTCCATCGTCTTCCGAGAGCCTGTTCTAGGAAAAGCGTGCCCCTATCTTCTTAATTGGGAGCCCATTCATAATGGGCTAAAGTTCTCACCCATGGCATTGTATATTTCTAAATGGTAGCCCATTCTAAACGGCAACATATTTGTAGACATTCATAGAGACTCATCGTGCATTATTTTCAATTTCTTTTAATTTTATTTAGGGTTCGTTTTGCAATATTATGTGACGAAGTTTTTAATTCAAATTTTTTTTTCTTCTTTTCAAGATATAAATTCTTAAATCTTATCCTCTTTCAACCAATAAATTTTTATTTAATTCTTGTATTTTTATTGCTACAATGTATTTAAAATTTTTATTATGCGAAATATTACCCTAACTTGTATTATCTTTTCCATAGATTAAAATGCCCATAAGGTTTAGTATCAAACTTTCTACCCTTAAAAGGTTTTGATGACACTTTTTCCCTTCATTTTTTTGATATGTTATTTATTTATTTTTTATGCAAACGTAGTCAATCATACGTCATGTATCATGTATGGAAGTGTAATCATTCAGAAAAATTCAAAGTCATTAACAAGCAATTTGATTGTAGCATTTCTGCCTAAAAATTGTTTTCAGAAATGGATTCTAGCATTTATATATCATATATTTATCTCGCTTACAATCAACTAGTTTTGCAATAATTTTTTATAAAAAATAGACAGCCGAGTATTTCACCCACTATGAAACCAATTCTGTGCATGACAGTAATGGAAGCAGAAGTAACGTGCTACTGAGTGTATTTCAACAATATTTCAGAAGCTCTTCAGAAAAAAATGGAAGGAACTGGAATACAAACAAGGAAAATTTTACTGTTATTCCCAAATCAAGAATCATCTAAAAAAATACTAGCCAACAGAACCTTTCGCCTCTGGCCAAAATAAGCATCATCGAGCAACTTTCAATGAACAAACAATAATTGACAAAACAACACCTGTACAAGTTCAGTCACAAGCTCCTGAGTTGATGAGTGTAGCTCCTTCAGAAACTCTAGTTGCATTGAAATTGAATCTTCCTATCTGTTTGTCCTCTATAGTTAGCTGGATATCTTGTACTATGCTTTTGTTCATCAACAACTCTATTGCTGCCAACCATACTGCTGGTTTCGGTTACCAGACATCGATGAATTGGGACCTCTGCCTGCACCAGATACTCCGTACTGATTGCTTTGAGGATAATTGGGAGGAACACCATATCCACCAGCGGCCCCTTGTTGACCTGAGGAGGGCACACCACCACCAGGGTATGGAGGGCCTCGCCCTTGGGGAGGATATGCACCACTGCTGTAATTTCCCCCTTGACCCCCACGTTCCGAGTAGAACCCACTGCTAGGATTTCCACTTGGAGGATACCTGTTTGGGCCTCCAGAAGGACCATGAGGCTTCCCATATTGATGATGATTAGGGCCAGAAGACAATGGGGGATGGGAAGCATTCATATGATGATTAGGTCCACCCCAATGTTGAGGCTGACCTTGCCCAGTTTGTTGGACCGGAGGTAAACGAGCATGTTGCTGTGGATGTTGTAATTTCTGTCTTTTTGCCATCTCTTCATTTTGCCTTTGCTGCTGTCTTTTTTTCTTGGTCTGGAACTCATGTGAGGATTCATACTTTGGCAAACTGTAATAAACATATTGGAACAGGTCATCAAACATCTAAAACAATTAGGGGCATCTCAAACAAGAAGATGCCAATCACCAAGATATTATCATAACAGAGAAGTTGGGAAGGCCACAAACAGAATATAGACAAACATAAAAATTTTGAATCTAGCTCTGCTGTTAGGAACAGCAGAGACAGAGAGGCGAAGAAGCTCTTCAAACCAGGGGAATAATGATGCATCATTCAGCCGATATTGTGTGGCAGAGGAAACAGTGATAGGGAAATTACCATGGAGACAATAAATCTATATCAAGATAACTTCCCTTCATTTTCTCTTTAATCCTAGTTTTTAACATCCTTTTTCAATTACAAATCCTCAATCCTCCACTCATAGGCTACAGAAGGTATTATGATAACAGAGAAGTTGGGGAGGCCACTACAGAATACACACAAACATAAACATTTTGAATCTAGCTGTGCTGTTAGGAACAGCAGAGGCCGAGACAGAGACAGAGACAGAGACAAAGAGGTGAAGAAGCTCTTCAACCAGGGGAAATAACGATGCATGATTCAGCTGATATTGTGTGGCAGAGGAAACAGTGGTAGGGAAATTATCATGTAGTGTCGTAGACAGTAAATCTATATCAAGATAACTTCCCTTCATTTTCTCTTTAATCCTAGTTTCTAACATCTTTTTTCAATTACTAATCCTCAATCCTCCACTTATAGGCTACGTAACCTATGCTTTTTCTTCCACACTTGCTCTCTCTCCTTTTTTTTTTTTTTTTAGCCATAGAAAAGGAGAAGACCAGTGAAACCAACTACCCTCACCCTCCAACCCCACTCCCCAAGAGAAACCAAAAGTAAATTCCTCTTTCCCTCCTTTTCACGAATACCAAACATTTTCAACATGAGTAGAAATTCTCCCCATAACAAAAAGAAACAAGCCTTGTTTCAGATACCTTCTATATGCAAATTGTTTCATTCTAGAGAAATTTACCACGACATATCTACAGTTACCTTTTTGGATCACAAGGCAAGGGCTCGGTCCAGAAATATTCAGCATCTAGTGCGTCCTGTGCAGCTATTCTCTACAAAATTCCATGTGCAAGAAATATCAACCAAATGACCAAGTACAAAAAGTCTGGTAATCTGCAGGTACAAGCATAAAAAACTGAAAAATGTGAAATCTAAAATATGAATATGTAAAGAAAGGGAAAGCTTTGAAACTACAGCTCCACAAACAAACCTCACAGGTCTTGAAACATGTACATAAAATGAAATCTGCAAAAACCCTTGCATGTCACACACACTGGAAATTTGCAATTTTTAGCATTTTCTTTTCTGAGAATCGAACTACCATGAGAAGCAGCTGCTACAATGAATAAAATCAAGTTTGAGGTGATCCAAGAACAGAGGCGATACAATATATTATATTTTGTTTCTTCCAAGGCACTGTGGTTGGGATAAAAGATTGGATTTTTGGGAAAGATTACCAGGGAAGAACTTCTTACAAGTGTGTCTAACATTTTATGGAAGGGAAAAGCAAAGAAAAACTTTGTTGTATGTAAACTCTGCCCTTGATTTATATCTAAAATCAAGCATGTCTGCATAGTGTTTCCTTCATCCTGCATTAATTTGTTATACCAAAAATCTCATTTATTATTGCATCTGATTGTGGTGAATCAATAATATGCCTTGGTTTGGTTTGATGTCTAAACATTGAGCATCAAATCTGTTCAAGCATAAAGCTCAATGATCCATTCTATGATCTTGCAGTCAAAAGCTCACATACATCTACACTCGGCACTTCACTTACTCTAGTAAGACAGGTATCCTCATGTGGCCATGTCTAGCATGTTAGATAAATTGTTGACAGAATGGACAGGGCACTGCAGCTCTAAGACTGTAATGAAATACATTTTTAAGATATTATACAAATTATTTTTTCACAAGTAGCTTCAGATGAAGTTGGCACCAAAAATCAGAGAAGCATTTTGCCAATAAAACCACTGCATTTTCAGATGCCTACTCAACCTGTTTCCAATTTCTGTATGTGTTACTTCTAGATTCCAAAAAGCTGTAAAGAAGACATACTTCTGTTTCTTAAAGATACTCTTTCTCTATTGACACGTTTGTCTACTCTATCTAGATACTCTTTTCCTATCTAGGAAAAAAAATGGATAATAAATAAAACAGACTACTGCTCAGTACTAGAACCACAGTGACTAGTCCAAACTTTTATTCCATTTCACAAAAATCAAGTATCTAAGAGACACAGGTACCTGAGACGGATCAAGTGTCAGCATTTTATCCAGCAAATCCAAAGCATGGCGGTCAAAACTGTAGAGAAACAAGTAAATCAAGTAACCTGCATGGATATGGGGAAAATGAAAATTGAATTCTCAAGTTGTCCACTTACTGTCTAAAGACCTCCCTAAGTCGTCTCTTCATTGGCCTTGCTGGCTTAAACTTGTTATACCAGGGAATTTTTGAAACACCAGGCCAGTTAATCTCATCAGGTGTACCACAAAGTTCAAATATTTTATTCAGTTGTTCAGGCTGCAATAAGCAGTTAAAGAAATATGGGGAAAATGTTCAGCTTCATTAACTAGTCAAGCAGAATAAACAATGATAGACATGAAGAATTTAGCAGACATGAAATACATTTACAAACATGTTCTTCTTTATCATCAATGGACATATGGAAATTCTATTCTGAAAATTTTCAGTATACTATTTCATACAAGTAAATACTGGTACTATTCTCTTAACTTAGAGAGTAGTTCGTTGCAATCAACTCAAGGATACCAGTCCACTAGTTTGTTATGGTACCTACAGAGGAATTACCTTATAGGAATGAATTCTAATACAATCTGCCAACTTTTAGCAACTGTGGTTCAAGGGTCAAGAGATCATCCTTCCCCAGAATTGTCAACTTGTCGCACTATGAACTATGCTACATTTTTCAGGTTAATTAGAGCTCTCAGCTGTTACGGCATCTTTAATAATCATTATTAACTTTCACAGGCTGAACCTGATACTGTATAAGCTAGGAGATTAGATTAAATGTAAATTTGAAAAATACCATAACGGATAATTAGAAGAATCTGAATGTTCTCTTCTAGTTTGTCCTAAGCCTGTCCTCCTGAGCTCAAAGCTGAGTTCTTTCATTATTTTCATCAGCTTCGATCACTCCCCATTTTATTCTTTTCTGTAGTCCACAAAGAAGTGCAAGGAAACTGATAAAAGAAAGAACCCGATCTAATGCTGCTTCAAATTTTTAACTGCTTCCAAGAAGAATAAGGAACTTTCTTTTATGGTACCAATACAAGGTCCAAACTGAGGCTCTTAAATAGTTCCATGGTCACTGCTACACTTAGCCCTATAAGCTAAGGCCATACAAGCAAGTCCATCATTACCACTAACCGTATTTGTCGAACAAAACAAATAAAGCTTCTACTTAACACTCTAAAATCCTGCAATAACAAAAGTAGAATAAAAACTCATGAGAAAACCAAACCTCGTTTTTTCCAGGTAAGATTGGTTTCCCATTCAAAAGTTCTGCAAAGATACAACCAACTGACCACATGTCCACTGCTGGACCATATTTTGTAGCTCCAAGGAGCAATTCTGGAGGTCTGATAAAATAATAACAGAGTTTTGTATTGTTTGAATAAGGTAATCCAGAAAAATATCTAATAAAAAGACATAATCACCTACTACCCCACATGATCCAGTCTTACGTTTACCTGTACCACAGGGTAATGACACGATTTGTGAGATTTGCATTATGGTCACTGGAAAATGATCTTGCAAGTCCAAAATCTGCAAGCTTCAGATTTCCCTCATTATCTATAAGAAGATTGGAACCTGCCAAAACCGATGATGCAGATATAACTTTATGCAGAAAGCAAATTAAGGTATAGCCAGTAAGCAAATTAAGGTATAGCTTTATGCAAATGACCTTTGATATCCCTGTGAAGTACTTGATTCACATGACAGTAATGAAGGCCAGTAAGTAGCTGCCTCATATAACACTGAAAAGAAAATTCTCACTCTGTCAAGTAGTAGATAGTCAGCATAAACAGTGTCAAGACATCCTTATTTAGGCTTACAGACTTTGATTTGAGGGATTGTAAATCTCAGTCCAGGACGATCCGCAAGGCCTGTCAAGTCATGGTCCATGTACTCAAAGACCATGTAAATGCTGCCCTTGTACCTATTACCATCTGTACTTCAAAAACTTGCAACTCATGAGCACCAAAGACAACTTTGAGAGGTGGTTTGGCAAGCAGAGGAAAAGGAATAAACCAAACACTCTGAGCAGAATAAAAAGGTTTGTAAGATTTAGTTACCTGGCTTCCCTTGCTCATCAACCTCACGACCTTGAAGAACAGTTCAAAGGATAATTAGATTACAAAAAAATTAGCAAACGGCCATTCCATGCTCATGAAATAAACGTTAACTCCAAGCATCTAGCAAACCCAGCACCTGGAGAGGTCACAATCTCTTTCAGCTTAATAACATTTTCATGCTGCAGCTTCTTGAGGATTTTGATCTCACGGATAGCAGTTATAGGAAACTGCATGAAGGAAAATTTCCCAGATGACGTTTTTATCAAAATTTCCCAGATGAAAAACTGAGTGAAGGATATAAATGATACCCCTTCTTTTTCGTTGTCCATGCGTATCTTTTTCAAAGCAACAACTTCTCCCGTTCTTCTTTCTTTTGCCATGTATACTTGTCTGGTGAAATTAAAACCACCAAAAAACATCAGCACTTAAATCCTCACAGTGATTTAATAGCTGATAAGATAGACTATTACTATAGACTATTAATAAGTCTTCATGCTATTAATATAGCATGAAGAATCATATATATAGAAGCAAGAGTAACAATGCATCTCAAAAAGCTAAAACTGAAGTTCAATTGATGCTGTAAACAAGCCTCTAATATTCCGATCATTGGTGCAATATTCATGAGATCATTTAGCACCAAAAACTTGGACTGGTCCTGAGCTTCTTTCCCCAAAACACAACACTATAATGTTAAGTTTCAGATGTGAAAGAATAAACAAAATGTTTTAACTAAATTACAACAGCTTGATAACTGATATTCCACAAATAAGTTGAACCTTTCTAAGTTTTAAAACTTACAGCTTCACACATGCTTAACAACTTACTCATGTTTGTTTAGCCACATATAACATCGATTCCTCCATTTTCTAGTTCAACGCGTATCATAAGTTAATTTTTTCCTTTCTTTTTTTTGGAATAATTATTTATACTTTTAACATTGCACATATAGAGAGCACAAAAGGGAGAAAAATGGCAACGATTTCTGCTACAAAATTCTCAACGAGGAGATCAGGCCATTATGGCTTTTCAAAACAATGTCATCTTTGTCTTCTACAGGCTTAGCAGCAGGTATTGACCCTTTTGCTCTTTCTGGCTCTATGTGTGTGTGGACATCCGTTTTTCCTTTTCTTCTTGCTTGGAGAAGCACAATAAGTAGAAGGACAAGCTTACCATATTCAGGAAAAGGTATTTAACAGAAGCTCCTTTAGAAGAGTCGCTGAAAACTACATCATTCTCTTATCCCAATTCTACTTTGGAGGTGAAGAAAGGTTTTCTTTTCTTTTACCCTTCCTCTGGAAACCTCTACTTAGCTGTTTATTCTACTTTTCTTAGACGGTTTATTCTTCATGTCATGTAAATTACCAATTCAATGGGCAGGGTGGTGAAACTATACGGAAACCTTGCACGGCAGAAAAATCCAATGGAATGTGGAATTTCTGCTGTTAATGAAGTAGAGAACATGAAGCTCAATACTCGATGTAAAGTAACTCGGTAGTCTGTATACATGTGATTCCTGAATGCCTATCCGCATTGGTATGTAGAAAAGCTTAATGCTTCGGTGCAAGACCAAGAAAGATAATTTGCATTTTGTAGCAGACACTACAATCATTAATTCAAATACCCCGAGACAAGAGAATATCTGAATAAGCAAATAACAACCGCCCTTTCAAACAGTAAAGCTCCCAGAAAGAATCATATCTGCAAATGGCAATGCATGAACATCGGCTCAAAAACTAGCAAATTTCATCAATTACACATATAAAAATACCCAGAGATAAATGCTGGATCATCCAAGTAACAATTTGATATCAAAATAACATGAACAACAAGAAAAAACGAAACCCATATCAAAGGAAAATGCAAACTCGCTAAAACGTATTTAAAACAAAGGGTTCCCTTTTCGACATGGCATTACTGAAAAGAAATTCAAACAAAAACTTACCCGTAAGTTCCTTCTCCAATCTGTTCTAGTTTCTCAAAGCATTCTACGCTTCGAGACCCCCACGAAGGCGACTCCTCCAGGTTCAGCTGTCCAGGAGCCGCCGCTGCCATAGGTGTTTGTTATGTGTGTGCTTTAAGCGGCAAGAAAATAACTGTCCAATATATAGAAAAAAAGACAGAGAGAGGATGTTAAGAATAGCTCAGACGGAGGTCATGGCGGCGGTGGCGGAGAGCCCGAAACAGGGAGGGAGGGCAGGATGAAGTGTACAATAGGCCGCAGGAGGTGGTGGGGAATCGCTAAACCATAGTTGGTTACGGTAGTGACGTACTGGGGTAGTTTTGTGATTTATGAAGATATTGGGTCTCTTTTGCTACTTGCCTTGCTACCTTCCTCTCTATTTGAAAGGAAATTCAACACTCAAAGAAAGGAATTTTAATATTCAATAATATTTTTCTCTACGTATTTAAAAATAAAAAATAATATATAATTTCTAATTTTTTTAAAATATATAATTTAAAATTAAATATTATTATATTATTTTAAATTATTTAATACTTCAATTTATTTTGCTCATTCTTATATATTATCTAATATATACTTAAAATATTAATTTTATATACATATAAGATCATGTTGTCAAGTATTTAATAAAAAAATAATTTATAATATATTTTATTATAAACTCAGAATTTATATTTGATATTTTTTTAATTTGAAAAAAATAAAAAATTATGAAGGAATTATTCTCAATTCACTTTATTTATATAATTCTTAACTTAATCCAGTTTTTTTAAAAATGGTATTCTTAAAAAATATAACAAGAATGACCTTTACGATTACTTTGAGTCTTGAGATGATTAAAAACAGAATTTTAGACAAAAATGAGTAAAAAAGTTTTGAGAATAAAAATGGTACACTATTTTATAAAAAAATTATTTAAGGACAAAAAGATGCGAAGCACAAACTACTCTTTATTTTAAAGTTAAAAAAGATTAAAAAAACAAAAAAGTCTCAGAAATTTTCACGTCAACACGACTGAAAACGTCCCGTGTGCTCTCTTTAGTTGCAGTCGTTGTCGCAGGTGTGAACATTAACTGTTTTCCATTTTGGCGGCTCAATTGCTCCACCTTCCCATGTTCTTTCCTTCTCTTCTTCCACTGCTTTGAGCCCAGAATACTGCTGGGATCTTGTTTTTCTTTCAAGAATACCTTCAGCTTGACTTAACTTTTCCTGGTTGAATCACTCGAAAGATTCTTGTTTTCTCGTGTGAATCCCGTTGAAGAACTTTTACAACCTAGTACAATCTACTACCGCCATTCAGTTTTTGAACAATAAATAAAGTTGATTTTTGAATGCAACCCTGTCAAGAATTCTCTTCAATTTAGACTTGAGATTTGAGGGCGAGAAATTGAAGATGACAGACAGTCGTCGGTATGCGCTTGGCGCTCAATTGGGTGAGTTCTTCATGGAATCTTGATAGTTCTCTCTTGAGAAGGGGCGTGAAAGGAAGTTGAATGAATACTGATTTATCTTCCTTTTTTAAAAAAAAAAAAACTGAATTTGATTTTTTTTTGTTTTGCCTGCTTCGTAAGTTAACTCGATGCTCCTGTTCAATAATCTTCTCGATTCTTTAATCTTTGATTCTGTTTTAGTGTTGTTCGGAAAAGTTAATAGTTTAGAAAGGTATCCGGAACTATATCTTGTGGCTGTGTTACTCCTGCCACCCTCAAATTGAATGCCCACATTCCTGTTTTGGGATTAGTCGTTGCTTTTAGAGCTCTGTGTATTATATTCTGAAGTTAGTTCCTGCTTCAATTGCATGGCAAGGATCATAATGGCTAATGAATATTGAATGATCCAGTTCCTGAGATGGAAGGGCAAATCGTTGATTTTCAAGAGAATTGAAAGACATAGTCTACTTCTTTCTAGAATAATTCTTTCAAATTAAGTTTGTGAAAATAAGTTGTGTCATTCTAATATGGGATTATCATCATACTCATATATTTGCTAGTCATTAGATACTCGGTGATTGAGATTTTGACAGTTTTTCTTGGAAGAAATGTCTAAACAAGAATTTTAATTTTCTGAATAAAGCACTAATAATTTTGACATCCCCAATATGGAGAAGAAAATGTGTGCTTACTCAGTAGTGCTTCTTGGTATAGATGGTGGAGAAGCACTGTGTTTTGCAATTATAGAGTTCTGTGGAACCTGTTCTGATTGCTTGCATTGTTAGTTAATCAATTCATACGTGAGCTGATGAAAAGGATGCTTTTTCCACTCAAGAGCACACTAACTTCTCAGTATTACATATCTCATGACTGATGAATTAGAATTTCTTCTTCTCTCCATGACTCTTTTTCAGTAACAATGTAGTAGTATAATACCATTTTTTGGGGGGCTTTCTACATTACATTAGGTTTTCTTCAACTCATGTGGCTTGTCTGCAGAAAAGAACACAGTTCCATTTGTACCATGTTATCATGATTTCTCCTAAGGCTAGCACATTAAAATAGTCTGAATTTCCTTGTTTTAATATGAGACACCTAGATTCAAAATAGACTGTTGCTAACTGGGCGAGATATTGACAGAGAGAACTAATTTTTTTTTTTTTTTGAGATAAATGAATTAAGGATATGAAGCTATCAGTTGGAATGCATAATTATGCAAGTGGTAACTTAGAAGATAGTTTGAGTCATGTACTTTCCTGCCTCCTTTCCTGTTTTTATCCCTGTTTTCTCTTTCAGCATGACAAGAGTATTGAAGTTTAATTTTTTATCTAATAGGATGCAGTCCTCTAGTTCTCTTACTTCGATTTCCAGGAATGCATTCATCTTTTTAGAAGGAAATATATGCACTGGAAGTTACTTATAAATTTCCTTTCTTTTTAGAGTTAATGAAGCCAAGATTGTATTTCAAGGACTCTTGGCTGATCTCTTTCACTTTGAAATACAGATATTGAGCAGATACTTTTAGAAGCACAACATCGCTGGCTACGCCCTGCTGAAATTTGTGAGATCCTTCAAAATTACCAGAAGTTCCAGATTTCTCCAGAGCCTCCAAATAGACCACCAAGTATGATTAATCAACATTTTTAGATTTAAGAAACATTTTGAGACGATTTTTCTAGCAAAAAAAATTTGGAATGTCTTGAGTAATCCAATAGAATAATTGCAGAATAATACTATGACAAATTCATGTGCACTAGTGTAACCAAGAAAATGATTCAGATGGCAGTTAGCCTATTCAACTTGATATTAGCTGCTTTAGCATTTTATTAGGCAAATTCAAAATTTTTTGGTCTTCTACTGAGTGTTTCGTAGCTTGAATCTTTGTTTTCCTTTCAGATGGTTCCCTCTTTCTTTTTGATCGGAAGGTTTTACGCTATTTTCGGAAAGATGGCCATAATTGGAGGAAAAAGAAAGATGGGAAAACTGTGAAGGAAGCTCATGAAAGACTCAAGGTTGCAGAAGATAGATGTCTATATTGGAATTTTAACTTTTCCCTTACATCCTTATGCAATATGTTTGCTACTATTTGGCAAGCGATTCTTTACCACAGTTGTTCCCATTATACATAAAATAGTATGTCTTAAAGAAAAATATCCTTTCAGGCAGGAAGTATTGATGTGTTGCATTGCTACTATGCTCATGGCGAAGAAAATGAAAATTTTCAGAGGCGCAGCTATTGGATGCTTGAAGAGTAAGTTTAAAAGGTTTGACAAATTTTCATTGAAATAGTTTGCTGATGTGCTTTATACATGCATGGTTTGCTATATGAAAACAACTTACTAAAAGCAATCTGTTGCTATCGCTGGAGAAACAAATAATCAACCAACTGAACTGCGTAGTTGGTCTTCACTTTCGGTTGCCTTCATGGTGCTTGATTCATATCTGCTCACAGAAATGATTCTCTCTCCAATCCTAGAAAGTTTTCCCGAGATAAATATGATATTCAGAATTCACCTTCGCATCTATTTTTGCAACCATCAAGATCATTTAAAGATTTACAGATCTTTGAGGATGTGAACAATTAAAAAGCTGGTACCAATGGTCAAATCTATTGCATGAGGCTCCTTCATTTGCAGGATTTGGGATGGTTAGCTCTAAATGGTCATACTCCTTGCATGTCTGCCAACATTCAGTTAGTGAACTGCCAAGTTATGAAGAAGCAACCTTTTTATTGTTTGGATGAGGTTGTGGCTGTGTGGAAATAGTCAAACAACATATTTTTATGTAAAGTTAAGACCACATGCACCTAGCTTTCAAAATATTCCATTGTATTTGATTCTTGTCTTGAGTGTGTCTATTCTGTCTATGATATTTCACTGATAGTGTGCAGATATGTATTTTGCAGCCTAATAAAAATGAGAAGAGAGCCTTAGCCTTAAACTGTTGATAGAAATTTTAATGAGTCATGCTTTAAGTAACTACAAGAGGAGGAGTTCTTATATTAACTGAATGCTCTTGCTGGTATTTCAAATCAAGGTTATTATGCCCATGTATCTGTAGGATTTATCTTATGTACACTGCAAGTGAAATTCTTGTAAAAACAGCACAGTTCTATCACTGTTATATTATTACCGGACCTGTCTAAGTAATTCTTTCATACCCCTGGCACAGATCCAACATGCTTGTGCAGAGTTGGTGTCTATATTTTCAGTTTATGCTTCTTGATTTGGGAACTTTTGAAGGCCTTCCTGATAAGCATTTGGCATTATTATACATGTTGCAGGGAACTTTCACACATAGTTCTTGTTCACTACCGGGAAGTAAAGGTATTATCCTACCTGTCCTGCAAACCCTTTTCTTTATTATTATTACTCCCTCTGTCCACAATTGAATGTCCACATTTCCTTTTAAAGCTGTCCACAATTGAATGTCCATATTTCCTTTTAAAGCTGTCCACAATTGAATGTCCATATTTCCTTTTAAAGCTGTCCACAATTGAATGTCCATTTTCTTAAAATAATATATTTTATTTAAACTTCCATTAATAACCTTCTTAATTTAGGAGAAGTAAGCTCCACTAACACACGGGCCCCACCACTATTCTCTTTCACTCCCTTGATTTAAGGAATTTAAGTTTCACTAACATGTGCATCCTACCATTAACCTCTTTAATTAATAAGGATATCACAATAATTTTTCTATAATCAAATTACTCTCCTTAATTTTATGCTAAGTCAAAATAGGACATTTAATTGTGGACACAGGGAATGTTGTTGTTGTTATTCTTTTATGAATCTAGTTTATTTTGTTGTGTCGCTTTTCTTTAGCCCTTTCCTTTGCACCGCTATTAGTGTAGTATTTGATAAAAATCTCATTTTCTATAATTGTCTTTACATTGGAATTTCTGCCTCATTAGGGAAACAGGACAAATTTTAATCGTGTTAGGGAAGCTGCTGAATTTATTCCTGATGCTCAAGAAACTGAAGATGATATGCCGAATTCTGAAGCAGAGAGCTCCTCAACTGCAAAGTTCCATCAATATGATTACCAAGTTGCTTCACAAATTACAGATACAGCTAGTTTTAACAGTGCCCAGGCCTCAGAATATGAAGATGCTGAATCAGGTTTTACACATCTTTCCTCTTTATATTATGAGAGATTGTTCCCATCTTATGTCATTCTTTGCCTTGACAGTAACTTTTGGTGATTAATTTGGACATTATGTGTATTAAAAAGATGAGCTTTCTCAAAATACTGATGATTAAACAAATCACTGCAGCATACAGTCACCAACCCAGTTCTAGCTTCCACACTTTTCTTGACTTACATCCACCTGTGATGCAAAAAGCAGAAGATGGATGCTCCCTCCCTTATTTCCCAGCCCCTATCTCAAGTAATGAGCTGGTTTTCTTAGATGTACTCTGTTCTTAACTTCTTTCTTTTATTTGGTTCTAGTTGTTGAACTTTAGAAATGAAATGAAGTAAATTGCTTTTAACAGATAACTATCAAGAACAGTTCCCTGCTGCTCCAAATATGGATTTTGCCACTACCACTAATAGAGATAAAGATCAAAACTGTACAAGTACTACTGTACTGTATATGCCCGACGGGCAGCTTGACTTATCATCATTGGGTACTGGCATGGAAAGCAGTACTTCAGCAGGTCAACCCATCAATTTTCAGACTTCACTTTCTGCGATGCAAGTTAGTAACTTGAACATGATGCACAGAGGAAATGATACACTGGAGCAAGTTTTCACCAACAGTACAGGAACAAAGCAGGACTTTGGGAGCCAAGCAGATATTCTGGAACAGTGGCAGGTATATAGTCCTCATTAGGGGGATGCAAATCTTTATTAGTTTGTTGGTTTGTTTCTGGGACAATTATGTCATAAAATTCTATCTCATAAAATGGTCATTCCGTCATTTATTTAACTGCATGGTGGCATTTTTTCCCCAAAAGTTATTTATGATTCTTGTCTGCTGACCTATTGTTCTATAACTTACTTATTCTGACCAAAAGAAAATAATTTTCATAGTCCTTTTCTTTTATTCAATTGACCTAGTCTGCATAAACCATACTTTGCTTTGCATACTTATGACTACTCAAATCTGATATTCAAACAGACTTCTGAAGGTGATCCTTTATGTATATCTAAGTGGCCCATGGATCAGAAAATGCACCTGGAGTCTGCAAACAAGCTTCTTGCTAGCTCAACTGAAGATAACACTGTAGGTTCGCACAATTCTTTGGAGCCTTACAATGTACTCCCCGCAAATCAAGATAACTGCCGTGTGCAGAATGATCTTCCTGTGCATCTTGGAGAGGCAAATGCTGCAAGTTCATCAAAACCTGCATGGAATTTCAATCAGCCTCTAGAAGGAAACGCTGATTATTCAACAGTGAAACAGCCTCTGTTAGATGGTGTTTTAAAAGAAGGTTTGAAGAAGCTTGACAGCTTTGACCGTTGGATGAGTAAAGAGCTTGGGGATGTAAATGATTCACATATACAATCAAGCTCTACAATCTACTGGGATACTGTTGGAAATGAAGATGATGATTCTAATACAACCCCCCCAGTGCACATAGACATATATATGATGGGCCCCTCTGTTTCCCAGGACCAATTATTTAGCATTATTGATTTCTCACCAAATTGGGCATCTTCAGGTTCGGAAATCAAGGTACATTTAACAAAAAGCTATACACTTCATGGTCCAGACATATTTGTATTCTGAAGTGGTTCAGATTTTTAATCGTCACAAGTGATCATAGGGTTTTCAACCCTTTTTGAGAATTTCTAGATAGTTGCCTGACCACATACTACATTTTTCAGTAGCAAAAATACTTAAAACTAATGCATGAGTCTCCATTTCCTATAAATTTTGTAACCAGGTTTTGATCACGGGAAGGTTTCTGAAGAGTGAGAAAGAGGCAGAGAAATGTAACTGGGCATGCATGTTCGGTGAACTGGAAGTTCCAGCAGAGGTTATTGCAAATGGGGTTCTTCGTTGCCGTACACCTTTGCATGAGGCAGGGAGGGTTCCCTTTTATGTGACATGCTCCAATAGGTGCGCATGCAGTGAAGTCAGAGAATTCGAATTTCGTGGTAGTGCTGTTCAAAACGAAGATGTTACTGATATGGGCAGTGTGAGCTCTGAAGAGATCCATCTTCTTACGAGGTTTGTAAAATTGTTGATTACTGGACCTCTTAGTAACCAAACTCATGTTCCTGGTGCTGCGGGTGATCTTTCCCACTTGACCAGTAAAACTGATTCCTTAGTATTAGAGGATGACAAGGAATGGGTACCTATGCAAAATATGACCTCAAAGGATAAGTTTTCTGTTGAGAAAGTAAAGGATCAGCTATTACAAAAGCTTCTGAGAGACAAGTTGCTCCTATGGCTCATTCAGAAGGTTGCTGAAGGTGGGAAAGGCCCTAGTGTATTAGACGAGGGAGGTCAAGGAGTACTGCATTTTGCAGCTGCCCTTGGATTTGATTGGGCTATACCTCCCACAATAGCCAGAGGAGTCAGTGTCAATTTCCGAGACATAAATGGATGGACCGCACTCCATTGGGCAGCATCTTATGGCAGGTAACGTTCATGGGTTTTTCCTGGGGAATCCTAATATATGTTCTAAAGTTTTAAGTTTTACTTTATCATTTTAAATTTTAGCATATAGTTTTACATTCCCAGTGAATTAATTTTTGAAATTTCTTTCTCCTACCTCTTCAACCTTCAAATTTCACAGATTTGTTTTTATTTTTGTTTATAAAAAAATGTATTTTGGGGTTTTTGTTGGGTGTCTTATTGGTAGCAAATTTGTTGATATCAGAGAGCGCACAGTGGCTTTTCTTATCTCTCTGGATGCAAATCCTGGAGCTTTAACAGATCCTACTCCTAAGTATCCATCAGGAAGAACGCCTGCTGACCTTGCTTACATCAATGGACACAAGGGGATTGCTGGTTATCTGGCAGAATCTGCTTTGAGCTCCCATCTCTCAACACTTGAACTGAAGGATAAAAAAGATGGTCGAAGTGGAGAAAACTCCGAGTTAGAAGCTGTACAAACAGTTACTGAACGAACTGCAACTCCAAATGATTTTGGGGAGTTGCCACACAGACTGTCATTGAAGGACTCATTAGCTGCTTTGCGAAATGCAACGCAAGCTGCTGCCCGCATTCATCAAGTTTTCAGAGTGCAGTCATTCCACAGAAAGCAGATAAAAGAGTATGGTGATAGTGAGATTGGAATCTCTGATGAACGCGCTCTTTCACTTCTTGCTTTGAAATCAAAGAGGTCTGGGCAATACGATGGGCCAGTGCAGGCTGCAGCAATTCGTATACAAAATAAATTCCGAAGTTGGAAAGGAAGAAAAGAATTTCTGCTGATCAGGCAGCGAATCATTAAAATCCAGGTAAGCCACAAATTTCGCCGTTTCATTGAGAAAGTAATCCTTTTTGTCTTCTGCATTGTCATACCAAATTATACTGGATAAAAAAGAGCCAATGGGTTTCTACGAATTTAGGTTTTTCTTTCAGAATTACATCTTAGGATAGTTTTTTGGCCATCTTAAACAATTACTCTGGGTGTCCTACTTAATTACTCGAAAGATGTTGCAATAACAAAAACATAGAAATTGTTGACAATCACGTGTAAAATATCTCATACAGAGAAAGATAGACATCATCAACTTTAATTTGAATCTTCTGTTCCCCCAAAATTTTGATATCTGAGACATGCAATGCATAGATCCCAGTCCAGTAACTAGTAATTCTTAAGGACATTATGTTAATTTGCTTTATCTATTCTAGCTTGATTTCTTAATCCTAACCTTTTGCGTTTCTGAAACCAAGGCCCATGTAAGAGGACACCAGGTGAGGAAGAATTATAGGAAAATAATTTGGTCTGTCGGGATTTTGGATAAAGTAATTCTGCGATGGAGAAGGAGAGGAAGTGGATTGCGTGGATTCAAATCAGAAGCAATTACTGAGGGTTCTGGGGCAATGGAGGGATCATCGAAAGAGGACGACTACGACTTCCTTAAAGAAGGTAGAAAGCAAACAGAGGAAAGGTTGCAGAAGGCTCTTGCCAGGGTTAAGTCCATGGTCCAGTATCCGGATGCAAGGGATCAATACAGGAGGCTACTGAATGTTGTCTCAGAAATACAGGAAACGAAGGTACATCCTTCATAACACAAAATTGCATGAAATATATGAGCTTTCCATAGAATGCATCATCTGGTCTTAACATGTTTCTGTGCCTCTTTACTCCAACAGATGATCAATCCTCTTAAAAACCTCTTGAATTTTATATTTAGAAATAAGAGTTTTTATGGAAGTAGTAAAATTTAGATCTTGTCATGTATGCAAGTTATATGTGCTGTAGGGCAGGTGATTGTACTTCATTGGCTACTCTAATACTTCCTTCGGTCCAAAATGAGTGTTGTTTGAGATTGTGCCAGATAGATTAAGGAAATGATTAAATAGAGGCTAAAAAGGTACTTTAGCGATCTTGAAAATTGAAAAAGCAATTAATGTGGTTTCGTTGGCTAATGATGAATAACGGTAGAATTGAAAAATGAATATTAGATACCTTCCTTATTTTCCATAATGACAGATGTTTTGACCAGAAAAACTTTTCTAAAGCAACACTTGTTTTCAACAGAGGGGGTAACAGTTTATTTGGGAGGGGGAAGCAGATGGATTGCTGTTTCAACTGAATACATGCTGTTGAAAGACAATGACACACATCTTCTCAACAAGCAATGGTTTTGCAATTTCCTACTTGATTACTACAACATGAGACGGAAATGCACTTAGAAAAAAAGGGTTGTATTATGATCTGTAATCCACTCTAAAAGTGAAGGTTATGACATCGTCTGAAGGCATCACAATAAAATTCTCCAAAATGTACTTCCATCTGATTTTTCACTGGAAATTTTGTAAAAGCATACTTCAATTTGTCCATCATTTTATCTTTCAAGGAGATTAGCAATCTTGCACCTGGAGCCTTTTACAACCCTAGAGTGTCGGGTCCTGTCTACACATTGCAAATGAAACAGTTGTAAACACACTTTCTCACCTTGCAGGCCAAGTACGATACGCTCCTGAACAATCCAAATGACGCTGCCGATTTTGATGGTGATCTTATTGACCTTGATGCTCTGTTAGAGGATGACACATCCATGACTGCATCATCTTAGACTTACTCTGACTTTGATCCTCTGCATAATCAGGTCTTCGTTTGCGTTTGTTGACTGGTAGAATTGTATAAATAGGTGTGCTGATATTCATTTGTAAATCAACAGGATTTCTTTCTAGTCTAGGGCATTTTGTGCATTTCAATATCCTCACTATCCATCTTTTGACTTTGTTTTACTAGTATGCTTTCAATTTTACCAGAAGTTCATCAGAAGTCTGGTCCCTTATTATCCTCCAAGTTTGCAGTTCTACGGTCTATACTGCACCGCATTGATTGGAAGCAGCAGACTTGAAGGAAACCCCGAAGAGCACTACTAATTTAAGAAATTCTCGTACGAGCATGCTTAATTTCTCACTTTCTCTTGAATGCTTTTTAGGAATTCTTGTACTGGTAGAATGGTTAAAAGAATATTTTACATTTGACTAATGTATATAAGGTTGAAGAAGGTTCACAAGAGCTTGTAATTCCGGGCTACTTTAAACCGATTTTTACTCTTACATTATTTTTATTCTCATAAATAATTTACATTATGCGAAATTTAAACAATTTTAAAATTTGATTATTCTTGAATATCATTTGATATCAAGGCAAAATTTTAAAATTAAAACTTATTTTTTTCCTTTACAAACAGCTTTATTTTCTACAAAATCCACAATAACATTCTCAATTACTAGAGGCTTAATCTATCCCAGAAATCTATTCTTCCGGATGCAATACACACGCACGCGCGGAATGAGATGGGAGTAGAAATTGTGATTCTAACACGTGGAATCCATATCGTAGAGAGATTCAGGACTGCGTTTGTATAAAATGTAACACGCCAAGTCACTACCCCATACAATCTATAAATTTCACCACCACATACACTGTCTTTCCCCTTTATTGGTGGAAAAATAGGACAGCAAGCTTTCACCATCCACTGTACATGGCAATAACCTAGTATATATTTTTCACGTTCCAACTTAAAATGCTAATACACGAAAATTTTCCTAGAAAATGTAGAGTAGAGGTAAAAAATAAAGATGAAGATTAGCAACAGAAATTCTGTTCAAAATTGGAAGTGTTTGGATGCATTTCCTCTTTAGCTTGTGCTACCGGTAGTGGCGAGTCTTTCATAAAACAAGATGTAGCCGTGATCTGTATTACTGGAATATTCCTGAGCTGATCCAAAGAAAGTCTGCACAGCGGACTCATCAATCATCTCGACATTCTCATCATCAAAGAACAACCAATGATTGTGGCTTTTGACAAGGCTGACATAGTGTCCATGGTTGGGGCCACTTCCAACATGGACCACCACAGCAAATAAGGAATACTCGGCATCTGCATCTTCCACCGTGTTACTTAGCTTCAGTTCAAGTGGGAAGACAACACGATAAGAAAGCTTCTTATATCGGCCCAGCTGTTCAATGTACTTGAATCGCTTTAAATGGATCACTAAGATGTGAGGTGGCTTTTTAATTTTCATTCTCTTTTGGGCCTCCTGCAAGCTGCAAATGCACAAAAGAAACAAATGGTTGCTGTGAAACTTTGGGAAACCATTTTCCTAAGAATTGATATCCATAATCTAATCCTGAACAGAAACAAACCAAAAGCATATACTTCTAGCAAAATATTCGAAAATGAGTTTCCATGCTTGCTGTGATTACTGTAAAAATACCATAAACTATAGACTCATATAACAACCCCTGCTTCTCTCATTTCCATTGATGTGCACCATCAAAAGTCAAAGTAACATGAAAATGTTAAACATGGGTTGAAAAACAGGTTCAAACCGGTGTGTTGAACACAAGAAAGAAAAATAAGTGAACTGGGTCCTTGATGGGATTGCTTCTATTTTCTAACCCAGCAGATACATTTTGCTTTCAGCTTAAAGGCGAACCCACACTAGAATAGAAGTAGGTCTAGGACATCCTAATCTACCGAAAATTCAAAATGAACTAAGCTGGATAAAGTTTCCCTAGGTAAACCATCTTGAAGCTGTACTACTAATTTTCTAAGCTTGCCACTTGGATCCACAGTTCAGCTAAACCTTGTTTTACATCAAACATGAGTACCTACACAAAAAGCACACCTGAACAACCATGAATTTGGACATCCTCCACGGAACCTAATCAAGGAGTCTCGAAAATCAGACCTCAGGCATTGAATCAAGAGGCCCTCAACCTTTCTAACAGCAACATTGCATGTCGTTCAGTAATAATCACAATTTATTTCATATATTCAGTATAAAGTAATTTTCTGTCTCAAAACTTGCTAATGATTAAATTATTCATAACTGCATCTCAATAACTTCCTCAATAGACAACTTATTTAAGAGACTGTAGAGTTCAATTAGGTGACATATTGGCTCAGTGACTGGGTTCACAATGATTAGTAGCTAATATATGAAGAATCAAAGTACATTTTAGATGAGGAGTTTGTCCCCTCAGCCACAAAAAAGGATCTCAAAGTGGGGAAAATTTTAATAAATGGTTTTTTCTAAAGTATGGAACATTGTGGTTAAAAACCAAAAAGCTTAACTGCCTAAAACCATCTGAGAGAGAAAAAAGATAAAATCCTGACAAATCTAAAACCACATCCAGAACTAGTTTGGAGCTATAGACAACTTATTGGTGTTACATTCTTAACTAACATTGAACTAAAGTGAAAGAGTAACTTACCTACAACACTTGTCACAAAAGAATTTGTCCTCTGCATTCAAAGTCTCAGTGGAACTAAAGTTCTTCAAGCAGCTTGTGATTGAACTGTTCTGTTCAATATCCAGGCTCAAGTCAAGGAATGTTTCATCCCTTGCTGTGACCGTCTCACAACGCAAGCATCTCGTTTCATTTGTTAGAATGCCCTGTAGGAGAGAAGCCATCAAGAAAAAGGACTTTTAACACATGGTAGAACAGAACTTGTATGCAACATTTGATTGTTTATTGCTGAATCTAATAGTAAAAGAAATTAATTTCCTGCGGTAAGTTTGGGCCTCTTTGGCCCAGAGTTTAAGAACTGCCAATTCTCAATTAGCTTTTCAAGAATCAAATAATATAAAGGATTAAGAAAAGTACTTTCTTATCCAACATGTTTTTAAATAGGAATCACAAATATTTATCCCATTAGCTGCCAAATGGGTTACTATAGCCTTTTTAACCCAAATACTCCTTACTATCCAATCACAGAGGTAAACCTGTTCGGTGGACAACATAGCATCAGTCTCCTCTTGGATAAACTGACATCATGGAGAAAGACTACATAAGCTGATAAGCAACATTACCTGGAAATTTTTGTGCACCCAGGTCACAAGAGGCTCTTTCTGTGCACCATTCGTATTCACACTTGTTGGTCCGTTTGGAACTTTTTCACAAGGAGATGAAGTTTCAGGATCACTCTTCATGGTACGTGACTCCTTTTCCAGTATGTCAACCAATTCATTTAGCAAATAATTCAGAAATTCATGGGCATCCTAGAAAAGAAAGCGAATAGAGGATGAGGAGATGAAGAGAATACAATTGGATAAATGAAATAGAAAGGAGGCATCACAAATACAAAGAACTGAAAAGTGGCAAGTACGGTCAGTGGTCACAAGCAAGCCAATGGTTTCTATTTCTAGGTTACTTTGGTCAACAAGTTACTGCATAAAAACTGTACTGCTGTTATAAGGCGGTGAAAGTCGATCTAAATTGAAAGGGAGAACAATATTCCTCAAGAATCTAAGATAGAGAATGCTGTTACAAAGCTCTCCAACAGATGACAAAACAGCACAGCCTTAACCCAATCAACTCCGCCACATGTAGGAAACTAGAATGTCAAAATACTAAATAAATCTTGCAAGGATATTCAACAGTGGATATTGGTAGCAAAATGCAAATTCATACAATCTCTCTTCCTTCAATCTCCATGAGAACAGAAAAACACAATGGAAAGATGCATGCCCTGGTATTGAAGAGCTTTTTCCTGTTTGTTTCTAGATAATACAGATTATTATGCCTTTTAACTCCACCTTAAGCACCAACCTGAAGACTACTCATATTAATCTCCACTTAAAAGCAGTAACAGAAGAGCCTTTAGTGTCCCATAATAGCACTCTGCACAAACTGAGCATTATTATCGCAAAAGCAACCTTACAACAAACTGCCTTAGTGGAGTTGAGGATCAATAGACTTCGCAAAATAATTGGTAAACTGACCCATACATTACCAATTAAGTACCAAGAGATTCTTTACTGTCGAAAAAGCTTCCTCCAAAGTAAATGTCTAAAGATGAAAGTACCATGAATTCTTTGGTATGTATATTCAAACTTTCTATCATTGCCCAAAGCAAAAAACTAAAGCAGATCTAGAAAGCTGTGTACTTTAACATGCAAAACTGAAGGTAGACTCTGCTTCAAATGCCCACAATAGGCTCTTAACATTTTAGACAAGACTAATCATGCACTATCACAGTTGTCTACCGACCACAACAATGACCATTACTGTTGGTATGTATATTCAAACTTTCTATCGTTGCCCAAAGCAAAACAAAAGCAGATCTAGAAAGCTGTGTACTTTAACATGCAAAAACTGAAGGTACACTTTGCTTCAAATGACCACGATCGCCTCTGAACATTTTGGAAAAGACTAATCATGCACTATCACAGTCATCAATTGACCACAACAATGACCATTACTGTTGATCAGTTACTAGTGTCAACTTATGGACTACCCGACTTGCACAATCCACATGAGAAACGGAAGCTACTAGTGGTTAAATCCTGTTCATTCTACAGCCTAGGAACCTGTTATCTACCAGTGATTTCAATAATTAGTCATTCTTTGCACATACCCAGTCGTAAACAAGAGAGAAAGAGAGAGATCCAGGACATGCCGGTATCAGAAAAAGGAAAAAATATAAGCATAATCTATCATAGCTAAGGCAGAGGTAGTTTCAACAACATTAGAAGAGTTTTCACTCACAGATGAAATTACAATATTGACAAGGTGCTAGAGAGTTACAAGCACAAAGTAAAAAGAAGTAATAGTAAAGAGTGTATAGTTGCATTGATGAATTGTTGTTAAGGGCATTTCTTAGTGAAGGAATTGTTTCAGCAGCAGATATGATGATTGTTTAAGGGAAATTAACTGCTAGGAGAAGACAAGCTCAGAAAGGGGTATGCTTGTATAGGCAAATAGTAATTGTCTCACACTTACTGAGTGTCATATATTCAACTGACCCTTAGCAGAAAAAACTCCATCACTCAAATAGAACTATTCAAATACGAAAAGACAATTTCATCCGCTCTAAAGAGTTGAAATTTGGATTACTCTGCACATTGCAGCAAGAAATATCCTTTAGTAGATAAAACCGAGTAAAGAAGTCTACATAAAGAAGCAAACCTTTTAGGTATATATGCACTATGACCATGTTCTATATTTGTACCTATTCAGGAATTAAAAGCAAAAGGAAAAAAGGCTCAAGCAAGAATGGAACTATGTCAATATACTATAAGTTGCAAATATCAGCTTTTGCTATGGTGATACTAAAGGCTAAACAAACCACCAACAACCCCACCCCCCCCAGGCAGCAGCTGGAGATGAATAAGATTCCCTAATCTTGATCCATAGAAGACTAATATGCTTCAAACTAATATTTAAAACCTTCAATCGAGCATACCTGGTGCATATAGCTTCGAAAAATCTCATTTCGCTTTTTTAGTCTCTGTACAAAGCGCTTCGGAGCAATCACACCAGTTTTCTTCTTCTGCGAGCTTATCTGAAGGAAGTAATGTAAGCCCAACAAAAAAGAAAAAGATAATAAGTTGAAGTCACGCAAATTATAACTTTCAGTCAATATAAGGGTTTAGAAGAAATTAATCTACGATAGCATTGGAAATTCTAAACCTTGTCCTTTAAAATTACAAGGAAGTCATCAGAAGCATGCCAATTAAAACACAAAGGGGAAGGCAGATTAAGAAATCAAGCTAAGAATTGCAGAGAGTTGGACTAGCTACACTGTGAAATAACCAACAAAAGGGAAAGAAGATCTCTAGGAGAATGCCCTGGTATCTTTTTCAATAAACTGAAACACATTCAAGTATGGTAGCCCGTCAACCACAAAATGGTCCTGCTCCATACTTGATTCTGAAAAAACGTCCCGAGTTTCAACCCTCTGAAGCCCCAATAATGAAAGCCCAGGGTAGAGACTTCAGAACAACAATGTTGAATTTAGACGGTCACAACAATATCCAAGCAAGAAAAACAAATGGGCCAGGAAAATTTTATTCCAACCACATGATCTACAGTGGTGTCCGATGATTTTCAAAATGGCTTGCAAAATTCACCTGCATAAATAGGTCTGCGAGGCATGTCAATAGATTTTCTTCTGCATCAGCAAGATTTTTGTTATTCGAATAGTACTCTATCAACTGCTCTCGAAAGGGAACACAAAAATATAGAGCCTGCAGAATAAAAAAGAAAATCACATGAGGATGTCACAAAAAAAATGCATAAAGCTTGTAATCAACGAAATATCTCTAAAAATTAACTTTGAATTAACATACATATCCCTGCATGTGCAAAAGAAAAAGGAAAAAGAACCTGAAGCACGCTATTGCAATAGCAAGTATTGCCAAAGTTCTCGAGACCAAAGTACCGTTCGCCTTCGGGAAACTGGTCTCCCAAAGCCTTCTCCAGTTTCGAGCCGGCCGCCCCCATCACTTCATAATTTAAAATTCACAATCCAGATCAGTCCCAATACCCATCCATCAGTTCCTCAAATCTAATCTCCACTCCACCCAACAAGCAAATCAATTAGGTTTAAAGTTAGGTTTTTGCAGAGAATATTGGAAGATTGAATGGAAGGAAATGAAGGTTGAAGTTCGTTCGCTCTCTGGGGGAAGAAGAAGAAAATCCAAGTAGAGCCGAAATTAACACAAAATGGATAGTACTGTTTGATTTCTTTTGATTTTATCGGTGGAATTTAGACTTTTATTTATAGTATGGAAAACCACTAAGTACGCTCCATTTTTTGCTGTTTTCTCTCCAGGTCATCCTCATGGTCGGACTCAAATATTTCATTATCTTTGGCTTTAATCATGACTTCCAACTTGTAAATTTTATTCTTTCATTAAAAAAAGAAATTGTGAATTTGGTTCTTTCATATGCAATAAATTATATGCTATCTGCTTGCTTTTATTTTTAAATAAATAATTAATTATTAAGTAAGTTATATGTATTTATATAAAAGAGTAAAAATTTGTGCTATGTATTGGTATTGAGTTTTTTATTTATAATAATAATAATTGTAATGTATTTTAAAAACAGTTACTATGATGTAAATTTATATATTTAATAAAATAAATTTATTCACTTAAAAGTAATTGTAGATAATAGTAAAAAGAAGTTATAAAAACAATTATACATTCTCATTAGTATGTATATTTGAAAATAATAATAAATTTTTAACCTTATTTTTTTATCTTTCTAAATAAATAAAGAATTGAGTAAAAAATACTCACAACATACTTGCACGAAGGATAAAATAATTAAAATTTTAAATAATAATTTATAAAGTTAATTATAAAAATAAAAAATAAATTAATTACTTAAATAACTATGAACTCTTTGAAGAAAAAATAAAAAATTTAAATCCATCTGGTAAGAATATCTGCATGAATGGTAAAATAATTTAAATTTTAAATACTAATTTATGAAATTACTGATAAAATTAAAAAGAAAATAAATCAAATACTTAAACAATTATGAGTTTTTTGGAAAAAAAAATTGAATCTGTCTGGAGAAGATACCTGAACGAATGGTGAAATGATTAAAACTTTAAATACTAATTTGTGAAGTTAATTATAAAAATGAGAAAGAAAAGAAATTAAATACTTAAATAATTATTATAATACTAAAATATTTTTAAAATAAACTAATTATTCTTTAACCATAAAATATTTTTAAAAATATTATCATGATTAAATATTTAAAAGAAAAATTATTTTAATATTCGATTCATTTTCTTTTCCATACTACTCCATCTATCCAAAATTGAATGATTACAATATAAATTATTTATTTTAGTAAGTAATAAAAAATTTTGTTAAATAAAATAGTATAAACTATTTACTTTATATAAAAACTATTGATATTTTTTATTAAAAACCCTTAAAAAGATATTAATAATTTATAAAATAATAATTTTATGTTAATATGTCACATTTATTTATTATTTTTTAACTGAATCTTGTCAAACTCTTTTGTGTTTCCCAAGCCCATTCCCTTAAATAAAAAGATTCAAAATTAAAAAATTATTAATATTAAAACCTCCAAGTAAACTTATTTTAATTGTGATATTCTTACACTAATTTTAATTGTGATATTCTTACACTAATTATTAAAGAAAGCCTTCATTCAGACAAATATAATATATTTGCTATAAAATCATAGTGAATATTAAAATTCATCCCCCATTTATGTCTTTCTATACTCCTAAAAATAAATAAATTACAAAATAAAATATATAAAATATTAAAAACCTCAAAGAAATAGTTTTTCAAAAAATAAAAAATCTTCATATCATTGCTCAATCTTTTTTTTTTCAAAAAAATAGAGCTCTTGATCTACTAAAAAGAAATCATAGTATTATTATACTTATTATACTTTACAAAAATTATTTCTTTTTTTAATCTACTTGATGAAAAGATCAAAAAAAGAAAAACTCAAAAACCATTGACCTTTACATTTCATGTCCAACGTATTACAAAATTATGTATGTTTTGATGTAAAATGTTTTAATAGATAATTAAACACTTTTGTCCTTAATAGTATATGAAGGATCAAATTAGAGTAATAAATTCCAATGGTTAAATAGATAAATATTTTTTAAATCATCCACGCAAAGAAAAAAATTTTGTGATCAAAATAAAATTGTTGGAATATATGAATTTTCAAAATCTATAAGAAATAAAAAGTTAATAATTTTTTATTAAAATAACTAAAAATATACATTAGTGTATATAATCTAATTAAAAAATATATGAGAGATGTAAAAGGAGAAAACAAGAATAAAACAAATTAAGATATTTAATGGGAGAAGTGGGGTTAGGTATTGAGATTTTAAATTTAAAAGTTTCAATTCTAACTAATAATAAATTTTTTATCTAATAAAAAACTTAAAATTCTAAAAAATAAGAATGAAGACCCTAAGATTTTTATAAGAAGAGAGAGAGTAAAAATAATATATATATATATATATATATATATATAATTTATCAATAATATAATATAAGTAGAAAAGAAAAACTCATTTGCATTGGACATATTTAAACGTTGGGAAAGTATAATTTATGAACGTTTTAGGTTTATATTACGAAATGAGAATTATGAAAATTATATTTAATCATTTAAGAAATTTAATATTATAATCTATTTAATTATTCTATTTTATCACAGTGCATGTATACCTTTCACTTTCTGCGTATTAGTGGTATAAAAAGTACTTTGCTTTTAAAGTATTCTTATTTTTAAAAATTTTAATTCTTATGCATAAATGTAATTACTTATATATTTCAAAAAGAGTAAATAGATGTTAGTTTTTTTTTTTTACAGAGGAAAATAGGCTTGCTACTTCTAAGATCATAGAATGCCAACCCTCATGTTTGATGATCAAATTAACTAACTATGCGAATGGAGTGAGGTTTTTCCAATAAAAAATAATGCAAGGATATTCAGTGTAACTTCTAAGATCATTTTTCTTAAAAAGTAAAGGGAAAATTTTTCTGTTATATATAAATTTTTTAGATTATACACTGTAAGAAAATTAATTTTTTTTATAGATTCTATCTCTCTTATCTTTCTCACTCAAGAGTTTCATAACTTGTTAGAGTAACTTCAAGTGGAGTTTCACTAATACTTGACAAAATTTGATATGAAGTTTCATCAAGTATTGATAAAATTCACTAATTCTTTTAAAATATTATTAATATAATAATTTATATAATTAGATGATTTTAATTTATAAATATTAAAAATATATGAGTCTGCCCACATGAATTCCAGTGGAGAGAATCCACGTGAGGGAGAGAGAATGGAGGAAGGAAGGGAATTTTTTTTTTTAAAAAAAATTATTATTATATATAATTAAAAAATTGTATCTATACTGCCCGATATATTAGTCACCCGTAGGTTGGTTAATAATCGGGTCGGTCCCCATTTGGATTGACTCCGCTATTTCAGGAAATTTTTACCGCTGCCCTGAAAAAATAATTTTTACAACTACTGGAATTTTTTAACAGCTTTCACTATTTTCAGAGTGTAAATATTTCAAGCCTTATCTAAATTATCGCCCTTTCCGGACTGTGAAGTGAGAACAGAGTGCTGAGCAAGAGAGAAGAAGATGATGAGCTTAGCAATTGCTGCACCCACGAGCGTGACTTCTCGTGGGAGCTTGAATTTGACTAAATCCTCTTTCCATGGAGTGCGCATTGGCCAAATGTCTCCTCTGCGTCTTCCGAGTTCATCTTCTTGTTTATCGAGAGTGGTGATGATGGCCAAGAGAGAAGAGGAATTGAAAGAAATTAGAGCCAAAACCACTGAAGATCTGAACGAGGAGATAGTGGACTTGAAAGGAGAGTTGTTCATGCTTCGGCTTCAAAGATCGGCCAGGAATGAGTTCAAGTCCAGCGAGTTTCGCCGTATGCGTAAAAGGGTACATTTCTCTCGTTTGAAATTTCTAATGTCCACTGAAAGCCTGCTGTTCGTGTGTGATACTTTGTCTTGTTGTTTACGCACATACGTTGTTTGGTATAATGCTTGCCTGAGTTGTGAATTTTGCTTCAAGGTGATGCTTTTATTTTTGCTTTTGGGTTGTTTAAAAGTTCTCTCTTCTCTGGGTTATTAGCATTTCTTGAATAAATCCTAAATGACTACGTGCCAGTTGTTCCAGAAGTTCGCTGAATCGGCTTTGCCATATTGTGGTGAAATTAAGCATGGTGACTCTTGTTTCCTTCCACACCCCCCCCCCCCCCCAACATTCGTTGATGGTTGGCCCCCCCGGTGGGTGCGGGGTGGGGTGGGGTTGGAATATATAGAAGGAGACGATGTTAGTTGTTTCTTGAATGAACAGAGACTATAGGATACACGTAATCATCAATTTTGCAAACAGATGTAGGTTACCTGTTACGTCTGCATGTGGCTGGATTCTACTTCTTTGAAGAAGTTAGGCGTTAGCTCTCGTGGCGACTTTCGCTTTGCTTTGATTGAGAGATTCTTTTATTCTCCTGTTAAAATGATAAATAATGGAGAAAAGACCCCCGCTTTTGAGAAGAATAGAAGCTGAAGAGGGAGGACGACTGGGACTTTCTCTTGTTATGTACATGTGAAGTTGTGGTTTGAAATGGTTGTTCTGAGTTGAGTGCACAGTGCACCCTTTTGTAGAATATAGTAGCAAACTCTGTTATAAATTAGATGTAAATGATTCCCATCGCATCATAATAAAAAACAGTCGACTACAGGGTGGTTAATCTAGAATGATTAACACGTGGTTCACTTCTTTACAAGGATGTTAAATCAACTTATGAAATTTTCACTTCACATAGTCAGGTCCAAGGCATCCCAATTGGATAACTTTGGATTCTTAGGCAACGGAGAAATGATAGAAAATCACACTTAAGGAGTAAAGCAATACTGAATCCTAAATTTTTAGGGAGTTGTTTAACATATGAAATAATGCTATGGTCATCGATATTGGGAGAAAAAAGATGCTATTAGCTTAAGTTTTTTGAGAAGTTGGAGGTGAAAAATCAATAGCTTCGCTAGAATTAATGAATTCCCAGTGCAGATATAAGGGAAGACTGAGATATGATGATTTTTTATCCCTTCCAGATATGTCTTGCTAGAGATGAGGAATGATTTTCTTGGTCCGAAGATGCACTTTGCAAAACCTCCTGTGGTTCAATCTTCGATTAAACTGTTCCAATGTAACTTATAAGGTACTGCTTCAGAAACTTGCCCAGCGTAAGCAATTATTCATATCTTTTTAGAAATCCTATTTAAAATATATCCACTACCATAGATGTAGGTAAATTGAACTTTGAAACATTTTCTTTAGGATTTTAGGTGATCAAAAGGAGAACTTCATTCGATGAGATCAGTTTCATGAATTGGGTCTCATTCTGCATAGCAATATCCTTGGTTGTTAATGTCTATCTTGTGATTCTTCCTGGTGGAGATTTGCCTGCTACAAGCTGTTCATGTCTTGCCTGGTTCTAGCTGGTAGTTGAAATTTTCCAGGCAGTAAATTTTTCCCTTCTAGATTTATTTTTGTTTCTGTATCTGTTGTTAACCTCCATGCCATTCCTCCTGTTCTGTTTCTCATTAATGACTAATCAATCAAGCCCTAGATGTTGCCTTCCTTCTAAAGGAAATATACCTTTAACTTCTGTAGAATTTGAATAGGGTTTTCCACGGTTTAGGTGGATAGATTTCTGCTATTTGTCTTTGTTTCTTGTTTGCTTATAATTCTCTTGATAATTTCCTTTTCAGTTCTACTTTTGACCCAATTATTCCTGTATTTCTTTTAGTTCTGTTTTCATGTTTTGTCTTATGATTAACCCATTGTCCATTTAGACCAGGTTCTTAAATGCAAGGTATGGCAAAAAGATTGGAGCTACATAGGCCTAGAAATCTATAGATTTTTCCCTTGAGCTCTCTACAATGAGATGAAGGCATTTATAAAAAATTAGTATTCCTAGGAACTGATCTTCTTTTACTTGGAAATTAAGCTACCACTAGATTTACCAAACCTAAAAGAAATGTTCTTCATCTTGTGTTCAATCTGTCCTGTGGATGAAGTTATTGTACACATTTCCTCGCTATGTCTTCATTGACTAAGAAAATACATGTAAATAGAAGTTTTTGAGTCAATGAAGATTTTCAATCTTGGTATCACTTTAGATCACAACTGCACTTCGGAGCCAATAAAGAGTAAAGAGCAAGGTTTGTATATGTGTCAATTAGAGAAATAGTAGGTTGGCTGGTGCATTGCTACCAAGAATTGGCAGTGATTGTCACAACTAATCCATATTTTTCTTTATTGTTCTCTTCTCTTTCAATAGCTCTGGTGGCTTCTATGCACCTAATATGCTCTTTCCCAGATGTACTAAATGAATTTGCATTGGCTGCAACTAAAATCTAAAATATCAATGTGTTTACCCTTAAAACTAACTGCACAGTTTTCTCTGTTTTCTTGCTTTATTGATTGCATATTATTATCCAGTTTCTTTCATCTCATTTAACTATATGAAGGCCATTTTGTTCCAAAATTTGGGCAATTGATGCTGAAGTTGCACCCTGGGGGGGGGGGGACGCGGGGCCCAGGATATGTGTTCTAAGCTATTCCACTTTCCTATGTGGCTTGCTCTCTAGAGACTGAAGGATTGCCATTTGGCTCTTCTGTTTTCCAAATTTCTAACCACTGATTTCATGTTATTATAGATTGCTCGCATGCTAACTGTTAAGAGGGAGAGAGAACTTGAGGAGGGAATTAACAGGAGATTGTCAAGAAAACTCGACCGGAAATGGAAGAAAAGTATTGTTCCTAGACCTCCTCCATCTTTGAAGAAGCTACAAGAGGAGGAGGCAGCTGAAGAAGCCAAGGAATCTGCATGAGTATAAAAGCCTTTAATGTGGGGAAAATGTTAGGTCAACTTTTCTTTTTCCTTTTCCATTCTCTTTTGGTCTTTGTACGGGTAGATTCTTTAATTTCTCTTGCTTAATGTATGTGTCAGATCAACTGATTGTTTTCTAAGTAAAAGTTTAACCTTCCATTTCTTCAAAAGACAAGAGGATAGAAAGTCAGTACCTCCTCTAGCATAGAGAAGAGAGCAGGGGGAATTTGGGAGTGGGGAATGTGACCAGACTTTCCGGAATCTTTAGCCCAATGTGCAATGTTATGAGCCATAGTGTTACAATGACAACGACGGGGAACGTATTAATTTTCCAATTTTGCCAATTCCACAGGATATCTCTACCAGTTTATGTCAAATCTCTTCCTGTCCACTCCACTGCATTATCATGACCACATAATGCTTTGACCACTTCAATTATTATATGGTTAAATCGTGTATCAATTGGCCAATTTCAAAAAGAAGTAAAAGGGAATGAGTATTATGTTTGGCGCAAATTTTAGATTTTTTTAAAGTAATATAAGTTCATTTTGATCTTCGTTTAATATATTATTATAATATACTTTTTACTTTTTTATTTGTATTATAAAAATATATTACAATAACACTTTTATATATAAATTTATTATCACAATACATTCAATTATTACGATATTGGTATCAATAAAAAAGAATTATGGTGATATTGTTGGCACGTCAAGGTGTCGTATAGTGGGTGAATGGACAAAGATAAGGCGATTTTCGAAATTTATTTCTGAACTGAAAATGAGGAGTTGGTGACATGGCAGTAGACTCGTCATCGGGTGCATGGAACTGAATGTGAAAAAGCAAGATGCCTTCCGGATATTTGCTAAAATAATTTTGAAAGTTGCAGATTTTTTGGGAAGTTGATAATTATTGAACTTTCTTGGAAAAATTTAATTTAATTATGGTGTTGAAAATATATTTTTTAATATATAATTAGGAGCGAGGATATAAGTTTCGTTTCTTCCTTGAAGTTGAAGATCTCCTATCATCATCTTTCTATTTTCTTCTTCTTTTTCTTTATTTTTAAAAAAAATTGGCCGAAAATAAATCTTAAACTGTATGAACTAAGAATTTTCCACCCCTTATTTGAAAATAAAATATTTTTTGGTTCAAATTTAGTCAATTAATTGGCTCAAAATGAAAAAAAAAAAGAAACTAAAATTATTCCTTCACGTTATTTGTATAAAGTCTTTTCCCGCTAATTTTACTTCCATATTCAGCCATTTAATTGGCTCCATGTTAAGACGAAGAGCAATTTCCTATTTGAAATGTCTCCAACGCTGGCCACTCCTTTGTATTCAAACTAAACTAGCTATGCCCCATCTGCATTTACATTGATGGTTCGAGCACTACATAATGTCAAAATTATAAAAATTCATCACAGATAATGTATGTTTTACGTGTTGATTGATATGAAGAATATTTTCATTTGCAAAAGAGAATAACAATATAACATATTCATTTGTGAAATTATCTTTGAATAATATATTTATGCTTATTTACTCTGTATTACTTATCATAATATTTATTTTTTATTTTTATTTGATTGACAAAATTATCAATATTATTTATTAAAACTTTCATATTGAATATCAAATTTTAATTAATTAATTATTAGATTGATGTTAATAATTTAATAATTTAGTTTATTAATTAAAAAAATTTAAAACTTTTTTAAAATTAATTTTTTTATTTTATTAAATACATTTACTATAAGAGTTGTATTTAAAGAATATATATATTATCACGAATTTTTGACTAGTGTTAAAAAAGGAATTGTTCTCAAAGAGCGTGATGAGCGATGAGTGACGACTGAAGTCCGAGGCCGAAGTGAAGCAAAAGATTTCAGACTGAACGTGACGGTAAAAGCCACTCCACATGGAGGAAGACAAACCTCCGCCACCGGATTCTTTCCCCGACGCCACCAGTACCGCCGATGTTTCTCAGCCACAAGATGCATCACTTCAACGCAAGCACGCGGCAATGCTAGAGCGCCTCAGCAATCTCCACCAATCACGGCTTGCGCGGAAATCCGATTCGGATTTGGCATCGAATCCACCCTGCAATGAGTCCACTCAATCGTTCCTCTTTCGATTCAACCAGTTGAAGATCTCCATTGAATCTGAGCTCTCTCGCATTTCACAGACATCAGCGGGTCCCTACTCTGATCCTGCTGCGTTAAAAGCCGAGCTTCAAAACATTGCGGTTTCGATCTCCAACCTTGAGAAGTTTGTTGCCGAGAATTCGTACTTTTTACCTTCGTATGAAGTCCGAACTTGCCTCAAAACAATCTTAGATCTCAAACAGTCCGTTGATGATGTTACCTCACAAGTCATCCCCAAGAAAAAGTTCTCCTTTAGAAGCAAAAAGAAGGGTTCAACTACAGCTCCAGCTCAGAAGAACGTTGAAGTTGAGACAGAGACATATAATTCATATCAAAGCAAGCCCCTTGTTGGGATTGAAAATGCAGGTTTCATTGGCGTTTTGGATTCCTCAACTGGTTTTAGAGGAAAAGAAGGCGAAGTCTTAGAGAGGGAACTTAACAGCAATGGCGAAATTGGGGAGTTCAATTTGTCGGACTTGAGCCAATGTGAGGTGAGGATAAAGGGGTGTTTGAGGGCTCTTTTTGTGAATAAGTTGAGGGATTCCAGGGTTTACGTGGGACCTGTATTTGGTTCAGTTTTAATAGAGGAAGTGGAAGGGTGTATTTTTGTGTTGGCTTCTCATCAAATTCGGATTCATAATGCTAAAAGGTGCGATTTTTACTTGCGAGTGAGGAGTAGGCCTATAATTGAAGACTGCAATGGGGTGAGATTTGCACCATATTCTTTGAGGTATAAGGACATTGAGAAGCATCTTGAGGAGGCGAATTTGAATGAGGAGACAGGTAATTGGGCCAATGTCGATGACTTTAAGTGGCTGAGAGCTGTCCAGTCACCGAATTGGTCAGTTTTGCCAGAACATGAATGTGTTGGGGTGGTGGATATATCGAGTTAGGATACCAGAGTTTGACCTTGTTCTCTTGTTTATGTTTCAACAAAGAGTTTGCTGTATTCAAAGACAGTTTTTTGTAGAGAGGTACATTTTGTTTCAGTTGTATTAGTAACCTTGATTTGACAGAGTGATCAAATGAACTCTTCAGTATTCGTTGTTTGAGAATAACATTGGTAATAAAATGGATCTCACTTATTATGAATTTTATTTGCTATTTTGGTTATCTACTCTTTTATAGGAAAGTTAATTTCCCGCTCATTCTTATGTCATAAATTAATTGAAACTTCATATATTTGAATATTATGACCAGCTGAAAAGGTTTCTTTGTGAAGAAAATTTTATGGCTTCGTAGGGAGTTTGGTTAGAAGTTTCTAGGTAGAGTTAGTGTAATTGGCCTTAAGACAAATATGAACTTTTGAGATCCGATATATTCTTTCAATATAATTTTCAATTTGACTGTTTCGTTCGAGCTTTAGTGGTCAGCTTTTGATGTCGCTGGAGCAGGAAGCTTTTACTTCATTATCATTGGCAGACCTATTTAGAAGTTCTTCTGGTGCATCTCTTGATGAGTATGCCAGTTTTGATTCACCTAGAGCAGCCAAAAGCTACATCTACCTACCAATCCCTATTTGAACATGTCAAGTGAATCTGCAAAAATGAGAATAATGCTTGGGAGGAAATGTTTTGATCCTGATCCTTGCAGATTACATCTTGCATTATTTGAAGGCGAAGCTTTACACTTCTACATTTTCTTATTTACTGATGAATTATTTTCTGTTATGTTCATCTTAAATGGATAATGGTTCATTCATTAGCATGAAATACTCTGATTGGTTTGTGCAGAGTTAATAAATTTGTTTATATTTTTGCATTTTGAATAACAAGACCTGATCTTTGTCTCTAGCTATTACATCGCTGTAATAGCACCTTCAGCAGGCATAGCAGTGCCAGGTTTCCAGTTTTATCGCTCCTGTGGTTTCTGTTTTTCCTGTTTCTACTACTTCTTATATCAAGTCTAGCTCAATATATATGAATAAACTAAGTTGCTCAGAGATATGCTACATAAGAACTGTCAAATACCCTTTCTTGCTGTTTGTCTGAACCTTTTTGTGGACTCACTATCCATGCATGGAATTTAATTTTTCCTCCTGAAGGTTATTTGCACTAGACTTTTTGTTCAAAGTGGTTTTGCTTTGTACCAGTACGTTGGCTCTAGTTGTTGGAGCTTCTAAACCTCAAATTGGTCATTGGTTGGTTAATTTGGTAATGCGGATCTAATTTTGCAATTAGAGGCTTGTGTTTTGCTATGTAGTGCAGAAAACAGGTGTACTTGCCTGATTCTCATTAAAAAAAAGAAAAATGGTATACTTGCCTGATTTTCATGCTCAACATTCGGGAACTGGAAAGTTGTATAAGAATCCTCTTTGGAGGTATTGGTACGGAATGCTACAAAGGGCTATGAGATACTATAGTTACTGTTGTGCCTCCATAAAAGAGATAATGGGAATGATAAATTTGGTTTAAGGAGTAAGCTAATGCTGTATTTAAGTTCCATCTGCTAAATAGAAGATTATGTGTTCTAGAGTTCTCACAAGCTCCGTTGCCTATGTTGAACTAGTTTTGAGGAAAAGAGTGCAAAAGGTGCAAATACAGTTGAAGTTGTATATCTGGCAGGAGATCTGACAAAAAGTAACCTACTGCAGAACATTACTAATGCCTTGTATTCTATGTCTAGCTTTTGAGTAGAGAAAAGTTATCCTCTTGCCTACACTGACAGATGGATCTTTATGATAATATACAGTTGTGGTAGCTGGTGCATGATAAAGTCATTCTTGTTCTGTACCAACGCTTAGTTTACATTGTTTTCTGGGATTGTTTACCCTTCTTAGTCAATAAAACTGGATCTCTTCCTCTTTTGTACAGATAATTTTTGCCTTGGACTTCTGCAATTATTTGTTGCTTAAACACTCAGTATTTGCTTGCAATGTGTGTTTCTGTGGTTCTAAAACTTCTCCATGGTTGTAGAACCAAATTGAAAGTTGAATAATTTCTGTTGGCGGTATTTGGTCAGGAAAGATACTCTCTTCCCATATCTTGGGATAGAACTCTGATCATGCTATGCTTCATTTTCCTTTAGGCTTTTAGCCTTTTAGTGCGAATGCAAGCTATATGCTCTATTAGTGACATAAAACTTTTTCACTACCATGCTTAGATTTACATTATGTTATGAAAAAATACTTTAAAATGTCACATAACCCTTCATGACATAACTCTATAAAATTATGATAAATCTAATTATTTAATGCTATCTGAAATTGTGGTTTCACAAATTGGTATGGTGTTGCTATACTATTCTTGGACATACGAGATATATTCATTAGTCCAGTCCCAGGCTTTTCTGAATGATGTGGCTTTTTCTTTTTGATGTTTTTGGATGTGTTTTGATATCAAAACGATGGATCTTCTCCAAAATACCTTCGTTCTGTGCCTTGGCCTAGTAGAGCAGAGGCAGTAACTGTTTCGATATCTTCTTCTGTTTGTTGGGTTGAGATCCTTTTTCAGATTCTATGAACGTACCATTCAATATTTTGGTGCTGGTATTGTGATTTTGATCTTTCTGAGTCAATATGTTTTGTTGGTAGTTTCCAGCTGTGGTCTTTCAGTTCTCATAAGATAATCTTTCATTGTTGAAATCTTGGGCACTGGGATCCTTGATTTGTGATTTACAGTCAAAGATTCTCTTGACTCTGTTGTAAAATTATCTTTATTTTGTGTATATGCTATGGAGGTAAGTCTGATCTGAAACTGTACTGTTCCTACAGGAAAAATTGTCAAAGTTTGGGTTGGCAATTGGAATCTGTCTTTGAAATCCCTTACTTGGGATTTTAGACTTTCCAACGCAATTGTAGGTGGCATTTCCGGATGACTTTCTTTCATAGTTTGGATGTGTTGACTTTTATTATTATTATTATTATTTGGAAAAAGCTTTTGCCTACTTTTGTGTGTTTCATACCTTTGTTTCACTTTTCTTGTCTGCGTTGAAGTTCTTTATGTGGATTCAAAATTTATAGCAAAAAATAGGTGCAAAGCTACGTATATTTTGTTTCCTGAAAAGAGATGGATCTGGATTGGTGAACAAGATATTACTGCATTAAGTAATAGTAGAAGAATCAGACAGTCATGCAACTGTTTCATGATATATAGCGTATGATTGGATAATTTTAGTACCAACTCCCACTTGATCATGTTTTTGGTCTAAAAACAGCTGCATTGCATGTGGGAAAGCTGTTGCTTTGACCAGATCTTTCTTTTTAGTAGCTACCAGTATAAGTAGTTCTGAAGGACACCTACTAATGAGACTGATCTCTTGCTTTCACTCTTGCTCTTTGCTATTCTAAATCCTGCCTCGTGCTTACTCTTTTCAGCAATCTTTCTCGTCTCTGAGATGAATGCTGCTAGTTTTGAGCATTGACATGTTCTCCAGGCATTTGTGGTTTTCACGTGGATGGCATGGGGATCTCGAGCACTGGAAGAAGGCGATATACTGGTTCAACAAGTCTATTTACAGCGGCACAAGGATCTTGAACACAGGAAGAAGGTATTCTGGTTGAACAACTAGCAGTAGAATACATTGTAAGTAGCTTTCTATTCATATTCTATTCTTATCTTGAAGAATGCCTGCACTTTGTTTCTCTCACTTCATTGATGGTTATAGGTCTTTGAGCTCTATACTTCGTTACTGAAACCTCAGGAAGTTTCAATTAGCAATGGCTGTCCCCTTAGAACTATAAGTCCCATTTTGCTGTTGTTACTTTTACACTACCTGTTCTTAGGAAATGGTAGAAAGGATTCATCTTCTCTACTTAATTTTTTCCTTTTTTTAAATCTAAAGTTATCGGATATATGAGGAAGCAAAAGTTAGTAGCTTTCTAAATTTATTACCAACCACATTAAGTTAATTTTCAACTGGTTGAGGATTGGTCCGAGGACTTGCCCCAGTGGTTAAGGGCAGTTAGCTCGGGAGTTTTCATCCGAGTTCGACATCACGCAAGAGAGCACGGCCAGTTCCCCATCCCCACTCAGAAGGGGAAAAAAAAAAAAAAAACTGGTCGAGGAATGAGGGAGAACAATTAGTCCTACTCAAGTTTGTGATGTATTTAGATTAATTTTTAATTTTGAGTTTTATTTTTTATAAATAATTTATCTTTATAAAATTTAAGGCAAAAAATAATTTATGGTGCAAGTGGAACTGGTATGAGGAAATAAGTACTAATTTGTTGATTATATCATTTTATCGTTCTTTTAACTATTGTCTAAATTATTTTAATGTTTGTGGGGTAGCTTAATGACCTGGCTTTTTATACAGGGAAATGGGAAAAAAAAAAGAGTAACTTTTGAGAAAAATAAGAAGTAAATAATATGGGTACTGTTATATGCAATTTTTTTATCATACATAGTGTAAAAAAATTTTATTATTTCATTTTTATTTCAAGAGTTTTTAAAATTTTTTAAGACAATCGGATAAAAAAATTCAGATTTATGAAAAATGATAGAATTTTATCAAATTATTCATAATTTTATATCAATTTACACAAAAAATTTCAAAATCGATTTTAAAATGATCGATTTTGAAATCGATTAATTAATTATACAAATTTTGCCAATTGAGTGATGAAATTTACGGAATAATTTTGTCACTTTTTGGTAGAATTTCTTCACGAATTTCATCACAAATTGGTGAAATTTGTTGATTGAATTGTACCTCGGATACAATTCTCTACTAAATTCTGCTCATTGAGGTACAATTAAGTTCATAAATTTTGTCAACCTGTGGCGAAATTTGCGAAGTAATTTTGCTAAATAGTGACAGAATTACTTTGTAAATTTTGCCACTAAGTTGGTGAAATTTGTGTAATTAATTAGTCGACTTTAAAATTGATTATTTTAAGATCGATTTTGAAGTTTTTTCTATGTAAATTAATATAAAATTATGAGTAGTTTGATAAATTATTATTTTTTTACGAAAATTCTTTGTTATTTTTTGTATATCTAAATTTTTTATCCTAATATTTAAAAAAATTTAAGAACTCTTTAAAATAAAAATAAAATAATAAAATTTTTTTACACTATGTATAATCTAAAATAAAATTACATATAAAAATGACGAATAACAATAATATCGTAAGAATGCGATGAAAGATGAAGGATAGAACGATGTCGTAAAGGAAAATCCTTATAAACTAGGGGTAGCTGAGGTTTATTAGCAGCCCAAGACTGGCAAACATCTATTAAGCCCAAAAGTGAAGCTAAGTGTTGACTATTGGGCTCACAACCGTCTCGAGCGTTCCCATACGGATCCTTGTTTTGATTACAGAAGCAGGAAGATGTGGTCCTTCAGTTCCTTCTCTTGATCAAACTTCCACCCATCATTTCCAAGTTCAATAATTGATAAAAATGGAGTTCCCATAGTTTTTTTCCACTTCATATGAATAAAAGGAAAGCTATGAGGAAGAGAGAGCGGAAAATATGTATAAGATTTTGAAAAACTCTAGATTGAAATGCTTTGGGTTTTAGGATGGAAATGAGTTGAGCCTATTTACAAGTAATCCACGATTCAATTCGATATTTGGCTTGATGAACTCAGCTCATGAGGCAAATGATTAAGATTTTTGGCTCAACCAGAAGATGAGTCGAGCTTGAGTTAAATAGAGTTTGAGTCATTTGACTTGTTAGCTAGCTCAGTATAAATAAATAATATAAATATTATTGCAAAATATGATTGATCACGTGATGCTCGAAAGTCAGGACAACAATTACTTTTGAGAACAAAAAAGAAGCAAAAGAGAGAATCTTACAATTATGTAGTCTTTTCAACTTCTAACATTCAAACTTAAGTGAGTTTGAAAATTCTTTTTAAAAGCTTTATTTATAGTGTTGCAAACAGAAAGATAATTGCGCAGATCTTAATTTCGATTCCTTCTGTCATGTATTAGTGGTATCATTATTAATACTGATTGATGTTTTAGTTGAAAAATGAGTTAGGTAAGCTGCTTGTGAGATATGAGTCGCTTGTAAGTTATGTATGAGTTGAATCTGAGCTAAGAAAATTGACTCATATCAAATATGAGTCGAGTTATGATTTAAGTCAAATTTAAATAGATCGACCACCCCTATGTGGGGTTCAATGATCGCTACATACCTAGTTGATAGTTTTAATGTGAGAGAATAGTTTTTTTTACAGAATCTTGCAAATTCTACAGGACAAAGTCTTGAACACGAGTACAATGTAGGAAAGTTATTGTGAAAGGGGGGGAAAAAAAAGGAAAAAATTTGCCATTATCTACTCTAAGACAAACACCGCATATAGGAGTTAGCATATGACTTTCCAGGCTTTTCTTTTCACCCAAACATTATCTTGGTGGCGTCAAATTATCATGCACTTGATTCCAATATTTCTTCCTATCTTCCTTAAATCCTTTGATTTTCTCACTTTTCATCATTTTTTAATTGTTTATTTTAGGACAAAGTTGTTGAAGAAATTAAGATAGATTCAAAATGTATATGTGTATATGTACGTGTACGTGGTATACCTGCTGTACATATGTATTTTCGTATATCAAAATGATAAGTTATTTTATGGCAAATTTGTATACTCTGCTATTTCTAGTTTATACTCTTTTGTTTTGGAACTCAACTGCTTTCCTGTTCATTAGTTTAATATTTCTGAAAAATAGGTGAATATATGATGGCTTCATCATAAATAGAAAGTCTTTTGCCAATTTGCAATTAAATATTTCTGAAATATAATTTGCCGACCTAAATTGGAAATAGTTAGCGGGAAGAATAACCGAATATATTTTGCATTAGTTGCAAACAAGAAATAATTTAACAATATTTTAGTATCTCAATTTGCAACCTAAGTTATTGTTTTTCCGCTGCAATAAATGGAAGGATTCTTTTTTTTTTTGGATGTACTAAATTAATATAATTGGATCTTTCCCCATGAAATAAAGATAAAATCACCATTTCATGATCCTTAGATCCGAGTAAATAGATATACCTCTTAAATCATACCCGATTTTATTGGGTTGGAACCGGATAGGATCCAAGTTCCCACCCTACCGGCCCATTGACAACCTTAAGTATGACCTACGTTGTTCCATTTATCCAAAATCCGGGACGGGTCCAGTACTCAGCCCATTTGCATGCCTGGATAAACCAATGATCACTTGCACATAAATATCCTCTATATGACGTCATAATTAATATAAATTCCATTAATTTAAATATCTAAAAACCAAACGCATATCCTTTGTTAAAAAACTGTTAAAAAAAGCGGGAAAAAGGGACATATTTACTCCTAGACCTATTCTTAGATGGGAAATGTTGTCTCCCTTGCAAATGATGCATATATTCTTAAATAAATGCAATATGTTAAAGCAATACTATAAACAAAGTAATTATATATCGAGTGAAGTGTTTGTTTCCTTTCTCTTTCTCCTCTCCTTTCTGAACCAAACTATGCCCTAGAAACAAATTCAAGAAGCAGCCTCGATAGATATAGTAGAAAATGACTAAAAAATTGATTAACTGTCAAACTCACCACCACCTTTCAGTCTTCATAAGCTGTTAATCTGATGTCATTGCTAATGGAAGTGAAGCCAAGACGACGTAGTAGCTGGCAGCTAAAATATTGATTAAGTAGAGTACAAAAACGTTCAATTATTACTTCCATTCTTTTAATATCTTTGAGCAAACACATTCACCATATTACATAATATAGTAATCAATTTAAATACCCTTTTTCAAGTCCATAAAAAATCGACCCCTTTCTCCCAAATGATGGACATAACAGTTGGGAAAAATAGACTGGAGGAATTAACAAAACGGAGTTGTCTTGTTCAAGGAGTAGTTTTCTGAATTTTCAATGACTGCTAGGGCTAATATATATAGTGGCAAATTAGAAGGAGCCAATAGTAGTAGACTGTGAAGGTTGCTTAGATGGAAGAGCAATGGTGGCCATTCGTGGACTCCGGCTGGTGTTGAAACGGTAAAGATATGGTGAAATTAGCATAGATTTGCATGACCCTACATGCTACTTTTGTAGCTTTATATATCAGTTTTGATCGGGCTAGGGTTAATAATGGTTAAAAATTAATGTCGAAGTTGGTATCCGGTTGTAACATAACAAATCCGTTTCACGTGTAGAGGACGTAATTTGATTGGGAGTATTTCTAATTTGCTCTTCTCTTCTTCTATTTGTTTAGGGTTTCCAGAATTTGTAATAGTTTATTCAGGGCAAGTGTCATTGTCATGTATTTATGTGAACCAATCTTCGGTAATTAATAGTTGATATCATCAGCTTCTTTAGACGAAACCCTAATGGAGTGTTTCTGTCTTTTGTTGTTTTCGTTTTGTGTTCCATTATTATAAGATGAATGGAGGTATATAGTTTCTAGTTTCTGATCATCAAAAAGCTAGTATGTAATAAAGATAATGGTCCGCTAGTGTAACGTTACTTACACCCCCGCTACTTTTTTGTTATTTTGGATATATTTGTAGTGTTTGATTTTTTTTAAAAATTTTATAAAAGTAAATCGTTTGTAAGAGGAAATGTAACTTTTACACCAGACTGAGAGGAGATGTAGGATTGAGCTATGATATTCTTGAATTACCGGACTGAGATCTAACCCAAATACACCCTATCTCCCTACCTTTTGCACCTGCGATTGAGCTACGATATTCTTGAATTACGAATTAGGCATTCAGTCCATGGTTTTTCGGCACCGCAAGGCAACAAGTTTGAGATTAATATAGAATGTTTAATCAGCAAAAGATTTATATGGTTAGTATTTTATATGACATTTTTATAGACAATTTCTTCACCTATCCTTCTAATTGGTGGATAAGTTTCTTATTTTCGCAAAAATCAGAGAAGATATAGCCAATCCTACATCTTCAGGCTCGTGAGTCTTCTTGAAATAGTTTGTCTTTGAGCGAGAGTGTGTGTAGAAGCTGGAAGCTTTTTCCTCTCTCATACGTAAGGCAACATGACCCGTTGCATCTTTACAAAACATTATCCCGAAGCTGCCTTAAACCCTTCTTAGTAAAAGCTAAGGACATGGAGAACATGGCACTCAAGTGCCCTTTGTTTGGTTAGTTTTTTCTAAATTTATTATAAGATACATAATTATATTTATTTGAACTGTCTTACGTAATGTTGGTTTGTTCTCACGTAATACTATACAAAAAGATGCATTGTAGTTTAAGATCATTTGTTCACTCTCTGTCTCAACTTTTATCCCATAATTATCAAATTTTCGCGCGTCTTACTTTTCCTTTTCAAGATTTATCAATAATTTGGTAATACTAAAATATAGGATGAGACTGAGAGAGTTGATTTGAACTCCACATTTGCACCTAGTTAGCATGGCCCTCCACATATACTCTACCTTGTAAACATTGTAGGACTATTAGCCCCCCAATAGGCTCATTCAATATCAGGCGAAATGTCCGTCGAACATATAAATATTCAGGCTAACTTCGTATATTGATGGTTTAATTTTTAGTTGAATGCTCGTATTCTTGGACAATATTAACCTCCAACTAGTAGTACGAGGACTGGGACACCTGATCTCCAACCAGCATCGAAGTGACCTCATTCCCATCGAAAGCAGTCGACAGCTGAGAAACTAACTACAAATGCATACAATGTCTGGAAAGTAGTGACGTATGTTGCTTCCCGAGTTAGTACCTTAGCTCTATACGTGTTATTCGTAGTTATATACGTACAAATATTTATATGTAGACTGTAGAGTCGTACGACCACTTCTTTTTTGTTTAAAAATTTTTATTTGCATGGAAATCAAAACCTTGAAGACGTGGACGCAGTTTTGATACACACAAAGTCTGAGTTTAGATGTATTGGGTAGAAAACCAAGCGAGCAAGCAAAATCAGTTGTTTAGCGGATACTAAAACAATGATAAGATATATATCTTAACTAAAAACGCTGTCGTGGTGACATCACTTCCTCTTTAAACTAAAAGTGCTCCTTTCTTCAAACATTATAAGGTGGTGGTCCATCCGACAAAGAACCCTAGTTGAAGAAGCAATCTCTTAATTTCTCTCTCTAGAATGCAAATCTATTTTAGTGAAAATCTTTAACTAACTCTCTTGAAGGTGGTGTTAACAAGGATAACTTATCGAGGTAGCGAAGGTTTTTTTTTTTTTTTTAGAGGGATCGGAGAAACTTGTGCCGACAAGCATATGAGGTACGGTTTTTGGGATAGTAAGGTAAATAGAGGGGAAAAATCTCTGGTCATTGTTGCTTTGACTCTTTTGCGGGTATTGATGTGATACTCTAACGTTGAGTTTAGGTTTGAAAGATGAAGCTGGTGAAGTAAGATTATGGCTTTTCCTTTTTGGGGTTGCTCCCGGGGAGTTACATAATTTAATCGAAGGGACACAGCAGCACTCTATGTTGGCCTCCGGAAATTTCATGCATCCAATACGTATACACGTTACTTATAAAAAAAAAGAAAAAAAGAAATACGTTTACATGCATTTGTAGTATAATTATGTAATTAGTTGCAGATTTCACTTGATGCGAGAGGGGTCAGAGAGTATGTGTATTAGGGCGTAGTTTGTAAAGGAAGGGGAAGGTGGAGAAATAGGGGGGGCAAATACTTCACTTCATCTAAGGGAAGCATTTGCTTTCATCTTGCTTGTTAATTTTGTAGAGGAGAAAGGAGGGAAAGGAGAAGAGAAGAGGAGAGTGAATAATTATTTAATTATTTTTATCTATTTCCTCTCTTAGTTAAAAAAATAAGATTAACTATTACGCTTTATCTTCTTTAAAATACTTAGTCTATTCTATGCCCTACAATGTAGGAGGCCAAGATAGCCTAATCTGAAAGGAAGCTCCTCTCCGCATTTACATCCATCATGTTCTAACCAAACATGTATATCTTCAATTTACTTCCTCATTTAAATTCCTTCTTTTAATGTAATTTACTATAAAGATATTAAAGATATTAAAATAATTTATTTATAATTTAACTACTCTATTTAATTTTTTATCAAGTCAAACTATAATATCCAATTCTGAACGAAGAGAGTATTTTAATTTGCATTCTTGGTGCATATTCCATCATTAACTGGTACCAAAACACGAATGCACACAGGATATATCCATAGAAATGCAACATTTATATAGAAAAAGACATTTGATAACCTAATGCTCATTCATTAAGAAAAAAATATATCAGAATTTTGGATATTAAGTGGAATATGCGAATTCCCATTGAAATGCTTCATGTGAACATTATCCAGACGATTGAGTTTGAGAATATTTTCCTAAGATGTTTCATATTAGTCAAAATGACTATAAATTCGTCAATGATTATGATTGATGGATTAAATTCCCAGATTAGTAAATGAATTTCTTGATTTTTATTATCAGCACAGGCAATTCCTGCGATCTCTAGCTATACCACATCATATGCACAGGCAATTCTAGGGAAGTTTCATAGGCAATATTAATGTAACCCAAAATATCTGTTCTTTCTTTTAGATAAAACTGATGCAATTTGTGCCCCCCCCCCCCCGCGCCCCCCAACCACACACACCCCACACCAATTCATTAGGACATAAAATAAACGACAAAGGAATGACCACATTAAGCCACTAAACGCTTCTTAGGTTGAAAGAAAGAAAGATGTTTATGGGTTTCAAAGTTGATGAAAATCAAAGGGTTTGCTGCACCAACTTCTTCTCTAACCAGCTTCCATAATAGTCAAAACGGGTCACATCGCTGCATATCTCTATCTGTGGTGAAATTTTTGAGGGGAAGCAAAGTTTTTTTCGTTGATACCAGAGATGTACGGGAAAGGGTTTTGTTATATTATCAAAATATTTCTGATTTGGTATCAAGAATTGAATATTGGACTTGCTGGATTGTGGAGTATTCTATATGTAGAAAGAGAGAAGAGATCGGTTTATTTTCTTGTTGCTCAGCTAATATATGTCGGAGATTGAAATAGAGACCAGTTTGATCAACCCCTCTGTCTCACTTGCTGCTGATGTGCTGCGACATGTACCACTTTACTTGTCCCTTCTTCCTAGCAAACTCCATCAATCTAGGAATTACATCCAATGGCACAGAGAAACAAGAAACCCTTTAATGCACTAACAAGGGGGTAGATGGGAGCGAGGGAGGGAGGGAAGGGTGTGACACACACGGTTAAGGATGGAACCAAGGAGGGCGGGTGATCGCTGACACATTTTCTAGAATCTTCTTGTTAAATACTAGTTTTTTAATTACATTTTTTAAAAAAATTTTGTTCTCTTATATTTGTAAAAATTTCTTTATATAAAATATTATATACTTTTACCCCTTCAAATTTAAAGTTCTGGTTGGTTCCGTCTATGCATGCAGTAATCATATTAATGTAACTATACAAAGATGCTTTAACTATACAAAGATGCTTGAGTGAAAAGTGAAATAAAATGTATATCAATGCAACATCTCAAAACTTCAACTATGGCATATAAAGTCAAATATTGCAGTTGAGCTAATCTAATGCATTCTTAAAGCAGTAGAAAATACAAGCTGTTCCCCCCAACTCATGAAGTAGAGAAATTAACTCTAAACTAAAGTATTTTTTACATTTAGTAAATCATAATTGGTTTTCAAAGAAAAAAAAGAGTAAATAATATATATAAACGAAATGGATTAAGAGGTGCAATAACCATTTTATTATCGAATACTTGATTCCTGATTGATCTCAAATCTGTTCTCTATGTTCCACTAGATTCCTTGGAAATCAAAATAGTAGTAGTTCATATTGTAAAATTGAAAATTGGAAAATGAGAAAGAATTGCTAAATATTTTTAAATCCTACACAATCACTAATTGTAAATGTCTTTTCTTTAAATTTCTTTTTTTGTTGCTTTACATTAACCCGACAACTATTTAAATTGAACCCAATACCCATTATCTAATTTCCCCCTCATTATTATTCCTTTTTTTATTTTTATTGAATATCTAGCCCCATTAATCATATTTACAACACTTAAGAATGAATTCATACCTTTGAGTTCAACAGTGACAAGGTGCAGTCTCAGACCAGATGATAAGCTTTAAGTTTGATCCCCATTGTTATTTCCTCGTGCATTTTACAAAGAAACATTGTAAAAGAAAAAATATTTGAATTTAATTATCGGAAATTATTTTCTCCCGGTGTGATTATATATAAGGGATTTTCTTAAAGCTCTTTTATTTTTCCTTTAAATAAAAAGGATTTTCTTACTAGTTAAATCTCACTTTGCCTTCTAATTAGCATTAATTTTATAATTATATGGTTACCAAATATTATATAACTGAAATTAATTTAATCGTAATATGATTATTAGATAAATATAAAATTTTTTAAAATATATAATTAATTATATTATATGACTGACATTAATTTTATTATTATATGATTACAAGATAATTATGAATCCATGCAGTAAAAGCATATTCTAACATTAATTAATTAACCATATAATTTATTATTATGTATGTAATTAATTTTATTATTCTACAATAATTTCATATCCTAATTAATTAAGATCATATACTAAGATTAAATCAAACCAGAGCAATGGAAACTTGTTTTATCTCGCAAACCATTACTTCCGCCGATCAAAATTAAATATCTACTTTCTTATTTATTTTATACAAGTAAATATTTAATTCTGAACAGAGTATCATAATTTATATTCAATGATCACAATGGTATATGGTATATTGATCCCTTAGAAGGAACTATATATGCCCTTTCAAGAAGTACATTCGCAGGTAAGTCGTGTCCTTCTCCTTTAATGGGACCCCATTATATATAAAATCTATAGGGTATATACATGGCCATGCAAATTGCAATCAGTGACGACAGACACTTGTCTGGCGTGCATGGGGTGTTTTCCTCTGACCATCAAACAGCTGCCACCTGTTGACGACGAGACAAACTTTTGTTAAGGCTTTGTTAATTTTTTTTTCTTAATCTTCTGAATCATTCACATTGAGAAAACCTGAAGTTTCAACGTTACCCCTTTATACGCTTCCCATGCAAAGGGTTGTAAAAGTACATGTCAAATCCTGAGCGTGAAAGTAATTTGGTCCCGTGAAGTGAGGCGAGGGCAAGATTACTAATAATCTGTCCAGTGGGAATATCGAAAAGAATCAAATTTAAAATTTAATTTTGAATAAAAAATAATCTGAGTGAATTTGAATTATTATTATATTTTTTAAAAATTTTGTCTAATAAAAAACAGTTTCACCTGAACTATTATTTTACCACCTAATTATGAACGTGGTAAATAAGATACATTACATTTTATTATTCTGATAAATATTTACTCTAATGTTGTGCTTTCCCTTTGCATGGATGACTTTCTGAACATATGATTGTGTGAAATGATATTAAAAGATTATATTTATACATGTATTTTCTTGTAAAATAAATATTCAACATTAATGTTATTAAAAAAAACTAAACAATCAACAACGATCAGTATATAAAGTAAAAAATTTACATTATATTTTTTATTATCCATCTTCTGATCAACTTGTAAAATAAAATTCAAATAGTTAATATCTACATTTTTACATACTTAAGAATAGAATATTTGACGTGTAATTCAAGTGATGAGAGTTTCAAGTAAAACTCTTCCCTCTTGATAAGATATCAGTTAAAAGATTTATAATTCCCACTGCAAACTTCAAACTTTTTCTTCTTGGCCCTTTAATTAGTTTAGTGCCCACTTATTGTGACGAGCATCTTCACTTCTTACTTCCTCACCACCCCTAGCACCTAAACAATTAAAAAATTAAAAAGGAAAAGAGCAAGGGTATATTCGTGAATCCAGTTTGAAGACAAACAAATGCAACCCTCCCACGTAAGTCATGTTCCATTGGCATACAGCATCAAGACAAGGAGGGAAGAAGGTGTATATATAACCACCTTCCGAGTTATTTGGTAGGATTGGAGGGAGGCAGACAAATCGTAGGGAAACATAGATTGGATTTAGATAAACCCGTAAAGAAATCATGGGCAGGTCCCCTTGCTGCGACGAGACTGGCCTCAAGAAAGGTCCCTGGACTGCTGAAGAAGATGAAAAGCTCATCAAATATATCCAAAAACATGGCCATGGCAGCTGGAGAGCTCTTCCCAAACTTGCGGGTTTGAAAGAATTTTAACTGAAAAACATTTTCATTTTGAAACAAAGAAGGCCATTCTCCTTCTTCTCTGTAGTTGTTCAAATTTGGTTTTGCTCTGTTGCTTTCAGGTCTCAACCGATGTGGAAAGAGTTGCAGACTCCGCTGGACCAATTATCTCAGACCTGATATCAAGAGAGGAAAATTTTCTCCAGAAGAAGAACAAACCATTCTCAATCTCCATTCTGTTTTAGGAAACAAGTAATCCACTCTGCCTCTCGCCCTTCTTCTCCTTCCTTCTCTTCTCACCTTTTTTCCTTCTGATAGATTCCAGAGATTGAATTTTGAGTCACGCACCCGATTATTATGGGTTTTTTCTTCTTTTTCAAGTACTGTTGCTGGTGCTAGAATTTCGAGGTATACTAGATCTTTATGTTTTATTTCTCTTCTTTTGTTTGAAGATGGTCGACGATTGCGACCCACCTGCCGGGGCGAACTGATAATGAGATCAAGAATTTCTGGAACACTCATCTGAAGAAGAAGTTGATTCAGATGGGTTTTGATCCCATGACTCATCGTCCTCGGACTGATATTTTCTCCAGCATGCCTCATCTGATAGCTCTGGCGAACCTGAAAGAGCTCATGGAACAGCACTCGTGGGAAAAGCAAGCTGTGAGATTACAATCTGAAGCTGCACAAATGGCTAAACTTCAGTACTTACAGTATCTTCTTCAACCTCCGGCTTCCATTGGAGTCACAGATTTCCCAAACGACATCAATACGGGTGTTGCAGATATGGAGACATTCAATCTTTTGAACTCACTTTCTGCCATGAAAGATAGCTCAGTTTTAACTACAACTCAACTGGATCAAACTCCTATCTCAACTTCCTCTCTTGCAGCTAACAACTGCACTCTTCAAGCTATCCATGACTCTATTCCTTTCTCTCATTTACCTTACTTACAATCACCTTGCAGCTTTCAGACATCTCTAAACAAGGATATGAATCCGCAAGCTTCTAACTTTACAGTTCTCAGCCATGGAGAAACTTCACCTACTTCTCCATGGCTTCCCTCAAGCCTATCTCCATCTCCGCCGCCAACTGCTCAACCACTACCGGAGGCCTCGCTCCCCAACACCGCGGAGGCATGTAGTACGTCCAGCTTTGAAGGAAATCCATCTTTTCTTTGGCCTGATCTTCCACTTGATGATCCTTTATTCCATGAGATTGCTTAGCAATATATAAGTTCATCAGAGGTTTGGAGTTGCTTTTTCCTTTTCTTTTTTCAGCTCTTTTCTTCTCTTCTGTGTTTTTGATAGCGTAGACAATGTCCATTATCCCTATAAGAAATCACCCCCAAATGGTACCTCTATACAGACCATTCACGTCTCTTACTTAACTTCTCCATCTATGTTTCTGGATAGTTTTTTGTACAGGAAGATGATCAGTAAATGCATGGATATGACTAGTATATTCCGGTTTGGATAATTATATATGATAAATATACTTATTTTCAATCGTTTTTGTGTTAGATGCTTGTGTTTTTCAACAAAGTATACGTTCGTCATGAATGATTGCTTATCATGAAATGAACTGCTCACCAAACACATGTACAGAGATGCAAAATCATGCACACAATCAAATCAACCTTAGAAAGCAAAGGCTGCTGTCCAGGGTTTTTAAGTACTGTTTCCTTTGTCATGGTATCTTGTCTTGTTTCTAATTGGTGAGTACCGGACATTGATTTCAGTTCAAGAAGGGTTGTTAACAAGAAAATCATAGTAATAACAAAAAGCAACTAGAAACAGCTACCTTAATAAAGTTTTCATTTCTTTTCTCTTTTCTCTGCAATAAGATAAGTCCATACATCTATTCGATTTCTCTTTCCCCTCCATCATACTAGTATCGATCATCAAATATACTATCGTATACACACACATATATATTCTTGATCGGGAAGAAGAAGAATCGTATTTGAATTGTGTGCTCTACAATGTAGAGCTGGTGGCGGACCATGATGCTACGGGAGATTTTGTGCATATAATATGAAGTGATTGATTAAACCGTTGGCTGAATAACTCGACCTTCACCCGCTCCAATTTTGATATGCTCGCTAGTTTGGGTACTATACGTATTTGTATAAAAGTAGTTAACCGTGGGAAATCGATATGTATAATTTGGGCTAATGAAATGAAGTTTTGATACGTGAAAGTGAGAGAGAGAGGTACAGAGACAGAGTTGACAAAAGGATTAATGTCAAAATAGTGACGTAAAAGGATTCGCCATGATAAGGGGGACCCAAGTAGTTAGGAAACACCAAGTTTAAGAATTAATTAAATTAATGTATGTCGTACGACAACGAAACGAAGGCATAGCAGATTATCATTTCCTGTAAACAGTTTAAAGTCAGAACGTATAATTCGACAATTGAAAAAGTTAAAATTTGTATATGAGAAAAAATAAATAAAAGAAACCGTGTAAGGATATTTTACAAACTAAGATTTTCAGAAACAGTAGTGGTGATACGTACCTTTGGATTATATATATCACTCTCTATCAAAATTTCTATTTTATTTGTGAAAAATTATTAAGTGTTTGACTTAAAATAATTTTATCCTAAGAATCTTTCTTTTTCCGTTAAGATTTTATTAAAATTTTTTTGTTGCGGTAGCTTAATAACAGTGAGATACAAGATGAGATGGAATTTGAAATGTGTGAATATTTGAGAGAGAGAGAGAGAGGGGGAGGGGGGTAAGGTGGCAAAGAATTCAGCATTTGCGCAGTGACCCTAATATCGTCGGATAATGACTTTGATCTGCAAATCAAAGCTGAATTATCATACTTTTGAAGGAAAAAGAATTACAAGTATTTTGTTAAGCATCATAAAAATCAACGGGTAGGTGATGAAGGTGTATGGGAGTGTGACAGTATATCGCGTTTCCAATTTGGTTAGAGTTCAGTTCAACAATTAATGTACACCAAGTATTTTTGTTCTATTAACTACTAGTAATTAATTAATTATCTCGTCCTTTTTACTTGGATGTAGTTTGCTTTTATTCTTTTTAATAATTTGGGATGGCTTTCATCAATGCTTTGTTTTCTTAATTGTGGAAGCACATTGATAGGTGTATTCCATACATTATGTGACTCAAAAAGTGACTAAATTTAAAGTTCATTTGGTAACTTTTTCTTTTCTTCACCTTTGTAAAAAGTAATTGTTTCACATTAGGGTTTTATAGTATATTTTCATTTGCTTGTGTGTACGTCCCATCTGATGGACTTATATAAAAATAGTATTCAAGGGACTAATAAAAATGCAAAATCTGCCATGGTAATTTATCTGCATATACTGAACCTTAGTGTGAATTAGATAGTTTGGGTAAACATTTTCTTTAGTGTGAATCTGGAAGGAAAGTAACCTACCGCAGATGAATATTCCAAATGTCCTGCTAACTTTTAAATCCCTTCTGATGGATTCATGAAAATGATCCCTACCATCTCAATACCAAAGGAGATGTGGCAAACAATCACATTGAGAGCCACCAAATCTGCTCTTATGCTTACTTTTTGTGGCTCTCTATCCAAAAGTTGTTGGATGTGATCCTAAAAACTCATATTGGAATTCATATCGAAAAGTTAGGCTTTCCTAATTGAATAAATATTTTCCTGCCCTATTTAGCCATGAAGAAAAATCTATACAATGAATATGACTAGCTAGGAAAAATGGTACTAACCACTTGTATAGACATATATTTCTGAGGTGAGTCGAATGGTTCAATTGAAGGCCATACATAACACCTTGTTATAAAAGAAAGGGGTTTGAAAAGAACCCCATGCTCGTGCACATATTTTCCTTAGTGAGTAGGTGGACTTTTGTTCCTTTTCTAACAAGAGATTGACTATTAACAAATCTTTGAGATAAAATTAGTTTTACTATTAATTAAATGAAGTTCTAGAAACTAGAAAATTTATCTTTCTTTTATGATAAAACTGTTTGGTCTCATAAGTAAGCTATATGTCAAAGTCTAGTGGAAAAACCCGACCATTTTATTAAAATATTTTATATAGTTATTCTAGTAAAAGTCTAGTTAAATTGTAATAACCTCTCTCTCTCTCTCTCTCTCTCTCTCTCTCTAGTTGTACGTACCATCTTTCTTCAAAAAAATTTTAATAAAGAAATCCTCGTAAATATTACTTTTTACGTGCCGTTTGAAATATTATTCTCTAGTATATATACTCGTATACCTCGTTCCCAACTTTGGATTTCTTTGTCCAATTTATTTCAGTCATAAAATAAAAAGGATATTGGAAAAAGTTCATTACCTAATCCACCCCTTTTGCTTTAGTCTTGTAATTAATCAAATCTGCAGCCACTGTCAGAGGTATTTCTCATGTTAAATAATGAATGAAATGATTGTCATCAGGAGACTTATTGCAGTGAAGCATTTTGATTCAACTGGCTGAAGCCAGCATGCAGTAGCAAAGCATCCGAGTAGTTAACTTGTTAAAATTATCTTTCACCTTGCTTGATGGACTATTGCAAGTACCTGAGTCAATTTGAAGTAACCGGCAGGCATTGTTTGACAGTGCTGTTATTATAAGTCAATGGCCTTCAACCAAACTTGGGACTTTATATATATACACACGCAAATAATTTTCATGTATATGTATATATTATTTACTAAAATTGATGTTTTGTAGACTTAATTACATTCAATATAATATTATTTTCTCCTGAATAAATAATCTTATACAGATGAATTTAAGTGCTCGTTTGCTATTCTTTTCATTTTTTTAATGTACCATGAAAAAAAAACCTACATAAAATAATATAGAGACATCAGTGTATTTTGTTTGACTATTTCTCACTATATATATATGTTTCTTGATTAGGTGTTGCTTATAGGTTAATTTCTTAATTAGTTAATATTTCCCATTTTATATCAAGATGGCTCCAATGTATATTTGTTTGACCAATTCCATGATCATGTATTCTATTTAAGTCTACTTCTTGTACTACAGTCAGAAGACCCCTTGTTTTATTGGGGAAGAAAAAGGATTAGAAGTGAG